>VZTR01005867.1:200501-278362 GCA_013400775.1 Chaetops frenatus | reverse complement strand
CCCCCGCGGCCCGAGCACCCGGGGCAGGGGCGGGGGAGTCCCGCCGTCCAGGTGGGCGAGCGGCGGTGCCGCCGCGCCCCCGCGTCTGCACGAACCGGGCTGTGGCCGTGAGGAACCTCCGCGCCAACCGGGCTCGCGTGGCTTTGTCCCCTGCTTCATTTTTCATTCCGTAGCTTCCAACGGGATGTAAGTTCTTTCCGCAGCACGATTTGAACCGTCTTTGTTATTGGGAAAAACGCTCTTTTTCCCTAAAAGTAGTGAATTCCCCTTTTGGGAGCGCGCCTTCGGGCGCTCTCCCAGCCCTGCCGGTAAGCAGCGGTGGCTGTAGTTTCTCGCAGCAGCCGCGCCAAAACCGTGTCCGAGAGACAGCGGGCGAATTTTAAACCACCTGCGTGCTTGCCTGGTACGCTGTTCTCTGGTTTTTCACACGTTGCACAGAATCCTGCTTACCAAAGGAAGGTGGGAGTTGCACGTGCGTGCTTTTCCAAGTTTTGGAATGACTTGGCTGGTTTGTGGAAGAAAGCAAAGCTCCCTTGAAGGAATCAGTCAGGAACACTTGCAGTTTGCAAAAGGTATTTATTTCTGTCAAAGTGCTTTAGCACATGTGCGGCTTCTTAAAACTCAGTAACAGAGGTAAATTATGGAGTTGTTCCCCACACAGAGAAAAAAAACTGTCAGAGCAGAATCGTCTGATGAAACGGTTTAAAGGCTGACTTTAAAATGCAGAGCTGACAACACTTCACCTTGTTCCTGTCTCCAGGCAAATTTAAAAGGGAAAAAAAATCAAGAAAAACAGTGAAAATAATTACATGTAATTAATTATGTCTAATAATTACATCACTGCACAGTGCTGTCTTATAGGGTGAGAGACATTCCTGTAGGTCTGTGCTCTATCACATAGAAACCTTTAAAAAATATTTAAACCACCATCTGCTCTTTGGACTGCAAACACAGAGCCGATGTATTTAAACTCTTCTCTGAATTTCACACAGCTAAACGTGGGCACCCATTTTTTCCTTTTGCAGGCCCACAAGGCTGAGTCCCACACAGGTCACTTAGCAAGAATTTTTAGAATATGGGTGAGTGTTCACTTATGCTCAGAGCTGGAATTGCAAAACCATCATGAGAAGTTAATGTAAAAAATGATACAAAAGTGCACAAGGAAGAAAATTGCTGGTGATGGATCCTTTCCTGAGCTGGGGCAAATGCTTTGGCTGCTCCAGCAGCACCACCTGACAGAGGCCTTGCTTTCCTCTGGGTGCTGAGTGCTTGGTGTCACACCAGGCCACGTTGCCCAGTGTGACATCTTAAACTGAATAAAAGTTTACCAGGCATATTATATGGGCCAAAATGTTGTAATAGAGCAAACCCTTTAAGAACTTCAGAGGACACTTGGGTTGGTTTTGGGAATAGGCAGCACATAAACATGGCTTTCTGGTAAAGGACAAGATCCTGGGGCACAGGTTGGGGGTTGGTTGTGGTCCTGGGAAGGGAGGTTCTTGGAAGACACTGAACTAAAATGCTTTTGCTGAAGAGAGGTGGTTCATTCCCTGGCATCCAGGGAATGCCAGCAGGCATCTGGCCTGCTTGAGGAAGGCCAATAGTATCTTTGGATAAAGATATTATTCAAATAATATCTTTACCCAGGAAGGCCATGTTATTGATCTCAGTATTCCCTCTCGGGTAAGGAGGCCTAGGTGAATCCATTAGGGCATTTCTTATGTTCTCAGTCTCTTAGTTTTATTCTGTCTTTCATTCCTACCTGCTGCCTTCCAGGAAGGAGGGTAGTGCCTGCTTTTTTATCTGATGGATTGAGCTTCCTATTTTTGTTGTTTTATTTCCCCCATCCTTGAGCAAAGGATGCTCTTGTTAGAGCAGCCATGGTATTCATTAGGCTCACAAGAAGCAAGGTGGATCTACCAAATTTTCAGTTGTCCATGCTCAGTACAGGGGGAGAGTGAACACAGTGCTGCCTCCCGTTTGAGGTGCATGAGAAGAATCTGTCTGAAGTAGGATTTGTGTGTAGATCTGGATCATACAATGTTGCATAGTGAGCCAGCAAACACAGCAAGGATACCACTGCATCAGCAATTACTGGAACAATTGAGAACTGTGCTGTAACTCTCTTTCAGATTGAATGGGCTCAGGAAAATATAAATATCAGTCTGCCAGCAGCCAGGACCCAGTGGCATGATAATCCAAGCAAAGCATTTACAGGTCAAAATATTGGTCATTAGTCATTCCCTTTCATAGGCAAGCATTCTTGATTTTCATTCATGTATCCAGTATGGATCCTTGTAGATTCTGGGATTAATTCAATAATTCTGAAATATGTGCATCTTACATCTCATCAAAAAGTGTGTAACCATAATGTTTGATATACGAGCAGAAGAAACTTTTCACTTGAGATCTGGAATGGTTTACTGGCAAGGTAATGGTCTGAAAACAGATCAGGGCATCAGCCATTTCAGAGCTGGGAGAGGGACTTTTTGATCAGGAAAGAGCAAAAGAAGGATACTGAGTGTTCACATGAGGAAATGCCCTACAGCGCCTGGTAACTTTCCCCAAAGCACTGCATGTGTTTGAGCTGCCTGTCTGCCAGATTCTGCACAGGCTGATTAAGGTTGTGTATGTTTAATTTAACCACTATTTCATTCAAAAAATCCTAAGGAGTAGCTGAGTGTGGGCCTGGGCACTCACAAACATTTCTTAAAATTTTATGGGGTTTTCAAGTTTTATTCACCTGTGGTCTTCTCAGGGTTTCCACGTATGGTCTGCACAGTGTGAACCACAGGGCAGATAAGTTGTTCAAAAGTTGGTTTTGGAGCAATAATTCAGTAGTTATCAGTTACACCCAGAGAGCCTTTAGAATGTTTTCATTTAAAAGTTTGATGTAAAAGGCACGTGAGGAGGAAGAACAAAATATTTTAGTGGTTTTTTCAGTGTTCTGTTATCCCACACATGTAGGAAGCACCAAATCCTGTGCCTTGGATTCCAACAGGGTCCTGGATGCTTTGGTCTGTAACCCAGGTATTAATTCCCTCCCTCTTACAGAGTTTGAGAATGACACTGACACAGAAGATGAGTATGAGCTGTTAGTACTTTGTAAGAGAGAATATTGCAGGCCTACCAGGTTTCTGACAAACTGCCATACTGTTTAGCAGTTCTGTGAGATGAAAATAGTTCATACTTTGGGCAGTAGAAATGTGTTTAGGTTGAAGTGAAAAGAGACAGTGTTTTGATCACAACAGACACAGACATTTTCAGTCCTTGCAAAAACTGTCAGTGAAAAGAACCCTAAAAAGTCATCAGCTGACCTGGAATAGGTCTGGATGACTTCTTGCAAAAGTCTGTAATTAAATCAGCTCGGAATCTAACCTGTGGCAGGGCAGGCTGCAGGTGCAGAGCTCAGGTGTAGCACACAAGTTGTGCCACACTGTAATTAAGGAGGCCAGGTTTCCCACAAATGCTTGTCTTAACAGGTGACTGATGTTTGTCTGGGAAGATAAATCTCCCACTGCAATTTTTTCCCCCAGTGGAGTTGTTTTTAAGTTCCTTCACAGTGTCAATTCTCCATTGCTCAATGAGAAGGGGACTCTCATTGCTACCTTTCCTCACTGAAGCCACCACCAGGTCTCTTTTCTGCAGCCACTTCTCTTCAAAAAGCGGTTGGAGCTTATCTCAGGGATCTGTACCTTGCCCCCAACTGACTCTGTTGGAATTGACCACCAGGTTCAAAAGTTCCTGGGAAAGCTACACCTGTGTGTGAACTTGGCAAAACTTAAACTTCATTTCCTTGGGCAGCAGGCTGAGAGCTGCCTCTTTGGAATGGGGAATTTGCTTCCACTGCCCTTGAGACATGGTGACCACATCCCTTTCCTCACACTGACCCAGGGTCAGTAACCAGCCAGGTCTTGGTCGAGGGAAAAAGTCACTTTCCTGATCTGTAATTAGACTGTACTCATAATGAAACAGAAATTACAGTAACACTACTGACGATGGGCATTAAACAAAACCAAAGCTGACCCAGTCTGGTACTGTCCAAAGTGTCACAAGTCACCTTTCAAAATCAACTTCCAAAGGTGAAACAGTCCCAGGTAAGAATAGCTGACAACATCAAAAGAGAGATGAATACTTTAAAATTACACGAACCCTTATTTAATGGAGTTTCTGTAGCTATTCCTTGCCATTCTGCTGATTTTCCCCTTCCTTGTGCACCATGTAGCTGTACCTTGATTGCATTACTGGAGGTGTTTATTTCTTTTCTCCCCAACTGCAGCTTTTCCTCATTGGTGAGTATGGATTAAATTATAAGAACTGTGGAGGAAATCTCTCCAGGATGCTTTTATTGAGACTTTTTAAAATTAAAAATGTCTTAGAGGGGTTAAAACCAGGTAATAAAACCAACTCAAAATTCCGGTTATCTTTTCATCATTTGCAACCATATGCTACAGCCATGCACCTATATAGAGAAAATAATTTAAAATCACATTATAAAGACAGTATCAAAATGCTAAGTACTAGCACAAACAAATGAAAAATAATTACCTTTCATTTTCCTTTCATGTCTTACTTTCCCTCTTTCTTGCATTTCTCACTCTCCTATCTTTTGTACAGGATTATTAAGTTCTTTTGACTAGACAGGTGCCACTCTAATAGAAACTCCAGAAGGGCCCCACAAAGCAGAGTAAATACCCAGGGGAGCTTTGATGTCGATAAATGGCAGGGAATACTTCCTTGAGAGGAAATCCTCCTCTACACCATCCCTGCTGTTCCCTGAACTAGGAACTGGTGGTTGCAGCTCTGGGAAGATCCCTCAGACTCAGCCAAGCAGTTTTCTGAAACCACTGCAGTGGGGTGCAGTGATGGGCAAAAAAAGCCAAGGCAATATTGGGTGTGTCAGGACAGGCATAAAAGCCAGGCAGAAGGTGTCATTTTGCCTCCACATAAAACTCTGGTGCCCCCAAGGCTGAGACATTTCAGGCCTTCCCATCTCCAGGAGGATGGCAGAGGAGTTTGCAAAGGAACAGAGAGAAAATGGCAACAAAAACAACCCAGGGATGAGCCAGCTGCCTTGCAAGGAGAGGGCAAAAGGCTGGGGCTTGTCAATTTGCTGAGAAGACCCCTGAGGTAGGGTTTATTTGAGGTTTACAAAAACATGATGGTGAAAACAGAATTGTTGTTCAAACCCTGCACTACTGAAACTAAGGGATGCTCCATAAAGCAAGTAGAAAGTTAGTTTAAGACAGATGCACAATCCTACTTTCATAAAGGTATTATACACACACACTGGATGGCAAACTTTTTGAGAACTTGCTGCCACAGGAGACTGTGGACACCAGTAATATCAGGAGGTTCAAAAAGGAATTAAAGAATTTCAGGGATGGCACATCATTATAAAAAAAACCCTGGATGGAATAGGCAGAGGTGTGCCATGGAACAGGCCTGCTACAGCAACAGTAGTTGCTGGGGAAGTGAAAGGATGGCAGGTTGTGACCAGGATTTCATGCACTTTCAAAGCTATCTCCTACTGCCATTGCTGTTTTCATTTTCAAAGGTGTAAATTCAATTCTCACTACATACAGTTACAAACTACAGTCACAATACAAATTATACAGTCACCTTCTCCACATTCAGGTGAATCCCAAGAGTCAGCACACCTGGAATTCAAATAATATCTTTACCCAGGAAGGCCATGTTATTGATCTCAGTATTCCCTCTTGGGAAAGGAGGGCTAGGTGAATCCACTAGGGCATTTCTTATGTTCTCAGCCTCTTAGTTTTATTCTGTGTTTCATTTTTCATTCCAAACTTTGTCCTTTATTTTGTCCCCATTCTGCCACCAATTTATTTTCCAAACCCTATTTATGAGGTTTAAGATACCTAATTTTTCATACTGCATTGCCCAGATCACTATTCTATTAATGTGCAGTAATGCAATCCAAAAGCTGACAAGGTTTACAGTTGAAGGCTTCTAAGACACAGCTATGGCTTTGCCACTTATCCTATAGCCTCAGGGTAAGCTAAGCTTACCACATTTTTATGGCTTTAGAAGAGAATGCTAATTCTGTAAATAATTATTTACTAAGCATTTCATTTTCCTCCTTTTCATCCAGCTTTTTTTCTTTTTCTCTTGGTTTTCTCAGCCTATTTTTTTTTTTCAGATAGGGAATACCTCCACAGAAGAGTGAACACCTTCTGCCTGACCATTTAGTTACTGCCCACATCCTTCTCCCTCTTATGCTTTCCCTTTCTGAAGTGTTGTGCTGACACCACATGATTATTCACACCCAAACATCAAGATTTTTTATCCTTCAAGGACAGAACTACCTGCAATGGAAGTAGTTGGTATTGACTTCCTGATTCAGGCTGGCCAAGTTACCATTGAGAAATTCCCTGTAAACTTTTTTGCCTGCAGAAATTCATTGTCCCATGAAATTCATTCAGGTCTGACCGAGGGAAAAACTGGGAGAAAAATTCCCTTTTTTCCTATGGCTTATGTTGGCAGCAGGACTGACAGCCATGGGCATCCTCATCCCTGGCAGTGTCCACAGCTCTCACTTTGTACTGGGAGCCTGACACTGGCTGCAGCTAAAAAAGCTGTTGTGAAAGTGAAGTTTGGAGACAGCAGAGAGAGAAAAAGACTGCCACACTTTATAACAGCTCTCTCTAAAACCAGTACGTAGCATCTCTCTGATCTCTCCCTTTATGGGCTCGCCCTTATTTTGAAGAAATTTGAGCTGTACTCCCTTGGTGATCACCTGTGCACTGCACGTGGTCCAAATCTCTGCAGAGACTTCTCTGGGTAGCTTGGGACCTTTTCATTTGGGAGGAAAGAATGCTTCCACAAAGGCATTTTTTTTGTCTTGGGAAAGGGCACTTGTGTTCAAAGTGTGAGACTATTTTTGTGATTGCTGCCTTATTTACTGTCACTATTGGAACATCAGTAGAGAATATAACAGAAGGTGGGCACAAGTAGGAGAAGGATCTTGATGTAAGGACAAGAGAGTGACACACAGGTGAGCAAATTGTTATTTATGTTGTAGTGAAGAGTGGTCCCCAGTGATGCTTTGCTCAGTGTTTTTGCATCAGGCCAATATGCTCAGCTTCAGGTTTTTTTGGCCATCAGTGCTCATCTGGAGACAAGTCTTGCCCTCAGTTTTCTTTCAGCTCCAGGTGTACAGTAGCATCAAACACATCTCTCTGCTTCTTCACCAATGTAGAATATGTTATCATAGAAGCAGGAAAACCAAGGATCATGGAAATGTATAAACACTTTCTAAAGAGCTGCAAATGCCTGTTCTAACCTCATGCATGATGACTGCTAATCAGAAGCTCTGTCTGATGCTGGTGATATCCTTAGCTCAAGGAATACAAAATAAACTAGCAGAACTAAATTCAGAGGATTATATTTTTATAGTAACTTAAGGAAGACAAAACTTAAGGAATAATTAATTTTTCTGTGAGGAAAATAGCCAGAAGTAACACATGTTGCTGACAGTTCACCCAAACCTGTGTCCTGTAAGAGGCACAGGGACAGAGAAACATCTCTGAGGCCAGCCCAGAGCAGAAATGCATGCTGGTGTCCTTCCCATGCTGTCACCATTCAGATCCCTCAGACTCCCGTGCTGTTTGAGTTCTCTCTGAGGATTTTCCAGTGCCATGGTGTCCATTTTGTGCTCCACACCCACAGACTTCAGCTGTGCCTGTGCTCAGTCACTACAGATGCCAAATAAAGAACACCTCCTAGACTGGAAAGCTTGAGTTCAGTCATAATAATTTATTCTTTCAAATAACAGCCAGTCAGGGCCAAGTGTCTTCTTTTGAAAGAAAGGAGATGCTGTCTAAAATTCTTCTAACTGCTGAGTAGTTATTTACAGTAATTATCAGATCAGTGGGTAAATCCTACCAAGAGTGGAAAAGCTGTGAGTCATGGTACTATGAGGCTTGATGGTGGTTGTGTTGTCTCTCCTTTGGTGCCTTTGGTTGGAAGCATGAAGATAATCCCAGAGCAGATGTGGCCCAGGGTAGCTGTAGCTGTCCAGAAGCATGTCAGCTCAAGGATGTGAAGGGCACAAAGACAAGGAATGGAATATGAGCAGGGAAAGGCACTTGATTTGCCTCTGCTGTACTGATACAGCCAGTGCCCAGCTGGCCAGGTAAACCAAGATTTTTGACAAGCAATGGTCAATTCTGTTTTCTCATCCTGTGGGTTTCTAACACAAAATTCCATGTGAATAATCTCATTAACTTTAGGCCTCAATGGTCTCCATCTGAGCTAATTGTCTGGGCTTCCTTTACAGCCAGTCCACAGATAAAGACATTTCTGAGCCATAATCACTCTGGATATGCTGGGGAGGCAGCAAGGAGCTCCAGCAAAAGTTTCCCTTAAAAACAATAGAGATCTTTTTCCTTTGATCTTTCAAAGGGGGATACTGTAAACTCTTGAGTTAATACAGTAATGGATGCTCTAAAAGAAAAGGAGAAGATTAGTAGCTTTAAAAAGAAGTAATGAGAAAGGTATTTCTTTCCTTGTCTGTCTTTCACAGAAGCAAAAATGTTGTCTCCTCAATATTTCCATGTTCTGGAACCAGCAGGCACCACAGAGTTTGATAGGGATCTGTCTGACTTGGAGTGAGAGCTCCTAACAAGAGCAGTGCAATTTGTAGCTCGTGTTTAACAACTGGTTCGAGCCAGATCCTCTTAAAGACAAGGTTCTCAGCAACTTCCCTCTGCAGCCTGAAATTAAACATTAACATAATAAGGAAGTTCAGTTCCTAACTTAATCTAACTTAATGAACAAGCACATGTTCAATTAGTCTCTGAGTACTCTGCACTGATTCATGGAATTGGAAATATCTCCCAGAGTATCAATACTCAGCTGTCAGATGGCAGCAAGTCTGTTAGCTCCACTTGTGCCATGTCCTGAAACTAATTCATCTCAACCTGCTGTGGCTGTTGGCTGTCAGAACTTCTCAGCTGAAATGGCAGTGCTGGTACTTCTGCTTTGGAGAAAGTGTCACGTATTCCTCTGCATCTGTCCACCTGGTGTGTCAAGTTTGTCTCTGGCCCCAGGAGATTTCTTACAATATGATTGCTGTTTGCAGTCGTTGCTCTCCATTATAGCCATTCCCACAGCTGTTTCTTACAAAATGGAGACAGCTCCCGGTATCCCAGATTATGTTTCCCTTTTACCTTCCCCCCACCTCATTTTTTCCCATATATCTGCTGGTTGCTGTGACTTTGACATGAATTCCTAGCAAGCACTCAAGAGCAGGCACTCTTGTTTTCAGTTGAATAAAATGTGAGCACGTAACAGATCACATCACAGTGGTACCACTCCATTATTTAACAGCACTAGGTACAGATCAGAATTGGCATCCATTTCTGTGTATTCTTTAACATATTTTCTGCTAGCCTGTAAAGGCTGGAGATGATGGAGGTTATGGTTATATGACTAAACTTGTATTTCAGAGCAGAATGGTTAAACAGGACCTGGATAAATGTCAGACATTCCTGTATCAGGTATGCCAGGCCTAGCCTAAGGGTTCAAATTTGGGATGTCATCTTTCTAAGCTACAGGATGTAATTGGGATGTAATCTTTCTAAGTTATCTTTTCTAGCAACACTATCTCAGGAAAATGAGAATACTGTCAATACACATTTAGGATAAGGGACTGCTGACTGTAGATTTTCCTTTCCAGCCAGGACATGCAAGCTCATTTCTCCTTTGCACTGGGAACAAGTACTTGCTGCATCTTATGACAAGTCTTACCACTTCCTTGATGAATTCATTTGTTTAGGATCAGGACAAATCTCTAGACATTTTTCTTAGAGCTTTCAGTCCCTAAATGAGTTTTCTGTGCTCATTTTATAGTTTTTCAACGACATTTTAAAAATGACCACTCCATTCTCTTTAAGCATCCATTTCACACTAAGAATACCCCCAAATTTGAGCTTGATAAAGAAATATCAATATATATAATATAATAATATACTGGGCACAGTATGTAAATAGTTTTAATTCCATTTTGTAAAAAACTTGTTTGTAAGAGCAGGTTTGACAAAGTCTGTATTCTGTGTTTACAGTTGTTTTTTATCTGCTTCATTCATGTAAAATCTGACTGGAGCTTAAACCACAGCCCCGTTTTTAAGTGGGTGAGTGTGCCTCCAGCCACCAAAACTTTCCTAGGTTTGCATTTAACTTGCAAATCATGTGTCTGTAGCTGAATATTGTTCTTTAAAGTTCTATTTCCCAGGTCCCTGTGGCAGACAGTCAATTTGAGCTAAAACTTATCTCTGGGGAATGAGAGCACGAACCTTTTTAGTTGTGGTGCTGGCAACTATTCCTTCCTTCTCCGTACGAGTTGGGCATTTTGTTGGCACTTGTGACACCCACGTGCAGCTCAAAGAGAATCACAGAGTCACGGAATGGTTTGGGTTAGAAGGGGCCTTCAAGATCATCTCGTTCCATCCCCCCTACCGTGGGCAGGGACACCTTCCACGATCCCAGGCTGCCCAGAGCCCCATCCAGCCTGGCCTCAAGCACTTCCAAGGATGGGGCAGCCACAGCTTCTCTGGGCAGCCCGTGCCTCACTGTAAGAGGACTTGACTTGCACCACTGCCTTTCTTGGAGTGTGTGGAAGAAGACTTTACATTGTGATTACTTTCAGAGGCATCTCACTCCTTCAGCTTCTCAGGAGCTTTGTCACTGGCAGTGGCCCTTCTTTCTCAAGTGCTTTGCCATGTCCTTTGCTCTGCAGAGTGCCAGGCTTAGAAAGCTGGTTCTGGCAGCTCTGTCAGGCACAAATTTGCATGCAACATTTGTCTCTCCAAGGAACCTTTAAACCCTTTCTTGTCTGTCGGGCTAGGTGTACTAATGATAACATCAACCTCCCTCACGTGATCATTTCCTGAACCATTCTGGAAAATGAGATGGATTAATGAAGACTTATTATTTAAATTGCTGAAGGTACGCAGCTAATTTTGACTGAACACAGGAGCTTCTGCTAGGACTGCTACAAGCAGAATGGATGTCTGTTGCTCCCTCAGCATCCAGCACATCCTGGTTATAAGATTATATACCTTAGTTTAAACCTCATAAACTAAAGCAGCTATGACAAAATTTCCGAGTGTGTTCTCACATGCTAAGCTAGTTGTACATGAAAGCACAAAGCTGTGCGTGGGTTAATTTGCTCCCCTGAAAGCTCAGTGATTTCAATTTGCCTCAGATACCTGTGCTGCCCATTCCTGTCTTCAGTGAAGTTACACCCTTAGTTAGTTTTATTTTTGGTCCTGAGCTTTATTCTCTAAGCCTACAGAGCCAAGATGTTTGAGTGGTTCCTTCCTGTCTGATACCTCTCTGACTGCCATGGCTTAACCTGGCTCTCTGCACCAGCTCTTGGCTTTTTCCAGAGCTCTGGGAAGCTGTGGTTCCCTGCCCTGGCCGCTTTACAGCTGCTGCTGTCAGCTCAGAAAACGTTCAGGTCTTGCACTTTGAAGTCTGTGGATGTCACTCATAACTAATCACTCATCTCTGAAATGTTCTCCCCGATGCTGAAAGTGTTTACAGAAATAATTTACTGTGGATAGGCAAAAAAAACTGCTGGCAATTTAATAGTAATTAAAATTCCATTTCAACACTTGAGGGTTTCTGTCTTCAATGCAAAAACATCACAGGTCTCAGAAGCTGTCAGCCTCAGCGGACCACTGTGCTGTTACTCAGCATACCCTGCTTTTATTAGAATTACATTTGAAATAAATAGTTAAAGTTTTCAAAAGAACTTCTGATTTTTGTTGTCTTGTAAGTTTAACCTCACTTCAAAGAAGAGGAAGCTGGTAACTTTGTTTGCCCCACTTCTTAGATACTGGATTATGCATTTGCCTGTTTTTTTATTTTACCTTTTCCTCTATATTCTTTGATTTTCCATGTTACACAAATGACACGGTAGCCCTAAATATAGCAGAAGATTGCTCATGAGACTCTCTTAAATTAATCTTATTAAAATAATTGATTAAACTTGGTTCTTGACTAAAAATCAAATCTTCTTTTTTTTCCTCTTTGTTTGACTCAAGGTCAATTTTAAGCACCTTTGTCATTCTTCGACAGATAGGCACAATGTTCTGGAAAATATTTTGAGGAGAAATAGCATAGAGAAAGCTTGTTCCTACACAGTCTTAAACCCCTGGGGTTCGAACCTGTGGCACGATGAAAGATCACGTCTATAATCTGCTCCTTAAACTTGGGACCTCTAATATGTAGGGCTAAGTGTGTGTTTAAGTATCTGAAAACTTTGTGTTGTCTGTTTACCTGAATCAGCCCTCTGGATGGTGATAATTAAATTCCAGTACTCTCTGAAAGCACGCCTGGCTCGTTTTCAACCACTACAGTAAAAAGGCCTTTCTCCAAGGGGGAGATAGTGCAGGGGAAATACTAACTGAGGATTCCCCCACCAAATCCAGTATATAGCCTGCCCTGGATAAATTCTTTGCTGTTTTTTCCTGCTGCTGAGCATCAGGCCTTTAGAGTAGACCTTCAGGTCATGTAGACTGGACATAAACCTGTGGAAATTATTACTCCCAAACACAATTCTATGTGTTTTTTTTCTCCTGTCTTCTTAATACACTTATGGGAGGGATACTCAGTGAAAAGTTATCTTTACAGTATGACAGGCTCTTGCCAGGAACTCAGCATGAATGATCAAACAATTTTACTAATCTGTTTTTAACACAGTGTACCGAGGTAAGGATTAATTGTGTCCTACACAAATATAACACAAAATCGGAATAATATTTTCTGATTCAAGTATCAGCATGTGGAAAAGAGAAGAAAAATTTGCTCTGAAGCCAGCCATTTAGATGGTGCTTTGGCAGAGAGAAAGTCAAAAGTTCTGCTGAAATAAGTAAAGAAATGCGTGGAACATGGAGATCAAAGCCAGCCTACACTATAGGATAACCAGCTGTCATTGGCTGGTCTCTCTGTGGTGTATTTATTTAAATACATATGTATTCAAATAGTAATTGTTCTACATTTCTAAAGCTCTCTCTCTTCCATTTACATATTGGTCTTGCATAATTTTGAATGGGACTAAATTGCTTCACTAATTTTGACTAATATTGTAAATGAAGATGCCAAAAAATTACAACCCTAATTTGCCTAATAGAATTGCTTCTAAGAACTTTCCTTCAAGCTACTGCCTGAGTAAATATATTAAAAGTTCAGGTGGTGTAATTTGTCTCAGACCTTCTGCAGTTAGGGTACTCTGCAATACTTCATGTAGTCGAAAACCAAGACAGTGCTAAATTGACAATACTGGAACAAACTGTTCTGATTCTTATGTTTCTTATGTTAAGGACTTGAAACTACTATCTGCAGCATATCAATGCTTTAATACTATCAAGTTCTGGATTTGAGAATTAAGATACACATTTGACAAAAAATGTTTATATACATGATTACAAGGACCATTTAAGGGACAGATTAGAGCTGGAAACAGTGGGAACTGTTAAGACAGAAACAAGAAAAATGAGTGGTGTAAAACATTAGTTCAGCAAGAATATTTCATTTGGCATGAGAATTTCCCCCCAGCCCAGCATTGGAGTGGTTAAAGTTGAACCCGGACATTTGGCAACTGTGGCCTGCTTGGAAATATTTATAGAAGGCAGGTGGTAAAATTTTCCTACCCAGGATCTCCAAGCATTTTACAAAACGTTAACAATCAGGCTTCATAAAAAATTAAAGCACAGCCTTTCCAGATGTGCCTGCTCCTGCGGGTGGGTGGTTTGAAGCTGTGCCTCTGCTCGGTGCTCCCTGTTCCAGCCAGAAGGGAAGTCCTTGGATAGCTGCTGGAGTGTTCAGGGATGTGCAGAGGAGCAACACGCTGCTTGCTCTGTGCAGACATTCCCTGGTTTGTGATGCTCCCATGGAGGCATGGCAGAAACCCCCAGGAATCAGCACTGAGACAAACAGGGACCTGCCAAATCTGCTCCTGGGACCTTGTTAAGCACCACCTGCACTGGAGAAAGGAGAGAGGTGTGGAAAGGTTAGGAAACTTACTGAAGGTTACACTGCCAGTGGCTGGCAGAGCCGGAGCAAGAATCCAGTGCTGACTCTGAGCCTCGTGCCTGCATCACTGGGCTGGCTTTTATTCCAGGGAGCTTCAGCTCAAATGGGAACTGAGAGACACTGCAAAGGTATTAGACAGCTGAACAGATTGTAAGTGCTCTGGACAATCTTGTGATTACAGCCCTTGTGAGCTTTGCTTAACTGCTGGGTGAATTGGATTAAACAATTAGGAATAGGTACGAGGCACCTAAGAGCATATAATGCAGTAGGAACAAACATTTTTCCATCAAGGAAAGCACAAGATATTCTACAGAAATGAATAATAAAAAAACCCCTCCTTTATTCCTGAAAAGTTCTTTGTAGGAGCCTGTGAAAAAAGCTAGTTGTTGTGGAGGAAGAGAAAGTTGTTATAGGAAGGAGCATGGAGAGACAGATACAGAAATGTCAGAAGAAGTGGCAGAATGGCCTGAGGCTGAGTACCAGTACTCGGTGATTAATGTAATTTGCAATCTGTAAGAGAATGATCAGTGAGGTGGCAACGTTTGCAATACGACAAAATTGTCTGGGATAATTAAAACAAGAGAAGACCAAAGAGCACTACAGAGATAGCTAAGCTAGGTCACTGAGCATCAGATGAAAATTAATGTGGGTATTGCATTTTGGAAGAATTACCTGAACTGCTGTCAGAGGTCGAAGTTAATGGCAACCAGTAAAAGGAGAAATTTTGGAGTGAAAATGGTGCAAACCTAGGAGTGGCATGGAAGAATTTATGGATTTGTATGCAAGAAATCTGTAGTAGGTTTATTTGGAACATTTCAATTCTGGATATCACATGAAAAGAATAAGCAGCAAAAAAGAAGAGTTTAGAAGCAACTGGGAGGAAAGACATGAAAAAATTTCCATATAAAGGATTTCCATATTAGGATTATCTAGATAAGAAGTGAATATGTAGCTGTAGAGTGCACATTAAAAAAGTTAAGGGAAGATACTTCATGTTCTTGTGTTTTTAATTGTGATACAAGAGCAAAAAGATGTCTAAACAATCCAAACATCAAACAAAAAAGATAAAACTTATATAATTTAACTGAAGACAGAATGGATAATAGGTAGCAATGGATGCAATACTGTACTCTAATCCTGAGGCCAAAAGAAGAGCCAGATGGAGGAATTTAAAATATATTTATGTCCTCAATTAGAACATACTACACAATGCATAGAACTGAAGAGAAAGGACAGTGAAAACAAACCTTAAAATAAGGGAATGGAGTGGCTGTTTCATCTTTGCATTAAAAAATTGGAGTTTGTCTTCCTCATCTGAAGCACCTGGAACTGTCAGCAGCTGCTGACATGATCCTAGATGAGCTGGTGTCATTGAGTCTACCCATTTGGAAGTCGAAGGTACTCATTAGAAGAATCAATATGAACAACAGAAAAACCAGCAGATTGTGCCACTTTCATATTTTGGATAGTCAGATGATTCATTCTTTTTAATCAAGGAATTTATTTTCACAGGGGGTATATCAAATTGACCATAATAATTAATTTAGGCAGTATGTTTATCCTTAGATTCAAGTATTTCTGTTTACAAGGAATGCTTTAATGGTTCTTTTCAGTCCCAGTCAGCAGGAGACAGTCAGTGTATAGACACAGAGCATTTCCTTTATCAGTGTTGAGGAGCACATGACCTATATAGCCCTGCCATCTGCCCATCTCCTACGCCAAGGTAAATCTGCCTCACTCAACTACTTCATAAAAGAAAGGAAATGCAGCTAAGGCCAATTTATTAATAACCAGAAATCCCCAACTGTCTTATAAACATCAGAGCAAGGATCAGAACAAAGTGGTTTTGCTGTTGCACCATGACCATGGCTGTAGCTATCTGAGCAAACCAGAGGTCACAAATATTTCCATTTGAAATAAACTATCATTTGCAGAACAGCAGGTTATCCCACTGAGCCATGAAAGCTCCTGTCTCTGTCTTTGTTTTCTTCCTGTCTGTTTTAGTGGCTGAGTTTTCCATCCTGCAGAAGAGAACAATAGAATGTGCCTCAGGTGTGTCCCAGCTCATTGTCTTGTCCTTTGGTACTGCTGAGTTTGTGTCTTTTCCATTTCCGTAATAGTGTGGATGTTCACAAACTAAGAAGTCTCATGAGCTGTGTCTTGTCAATGGATCTTAAATTTTGATAGGTTTGATGCAGTGTGAAATAAAGGCCATAAATCTCCTGGAAGACAGCTTTCACTTTCTGATGTAATTGGAATGGAGGCACAAATTAAGCAGCAGAGATGTGATTTTTTAGCATATACTCCCCTCAGAAAGAGATTCACATGTCATGGGTGCTGGGCAGGCAGAACACATAACTAAAGGGACCTGTATGGTGACCTGAGTCCTTTTGGTCACATAAAACTCAGCAGCACCTCAGGCTTGTGGCAGAAGTGGCTGCCAAGCTGTGAACCCCCATTTGCCCGGGGCTGCCTCTAGCTCAGTGTAGCTGGGTATAAATAACCACGAGTTTCCTGACCCAGGTGTTACAGAAACCTTTCCCCCAACCCTGCTGTTACTTAAACTACTTTTATTAAAAGTAGTCACCTTGCCCCCATGAAAGAATTATGTTTCACCAGAACCTTGAAGAGTTTACGTTTTTCTCATGGAAGAGTTGTTTTTAAAACATAGCTCAATTAGCACTTAAATAGTTGCATTTAAGTAGCTTGCTGTAGCTCTTCACTCCATATCTATATACTTCTTTTTTTTTTTTAAATTTCACCTGAAAAACAACTGGTTCCTGCCTTCTGCTGTATTATCCAGTATGTAGGGACTCCTGCTGAGGATGTGACAGTGTACAGCTTCCCAGGCAGGAGCACTCAGCTGGCAGCTGCACCGTGGCAGCTGAGCTGGGACCCCTTTGCTCTCCTGCCACAGCTGATCATGCTCCAAAGGCAGTGGAGTTTGCTCAGACTCCATCAGGGTGAAGAAAGAAAGAAATGTTAGGTAGAGGAAAAGGCATGGGCATGTGTCTGCTTAGCCATGTGCTGCTCTGCAGTGTGAAGTGCACTCCGTAAGTGCCCTCTAGCTAAACACCAGTTAGTATTTCCACAGCATTCCTGGAGCCATAAAAGTACCCTTCTAGACCTCCCCAGGTGTTAAAGCTTATTTAGAAACACCTTCATCCCTTATGGCATGTTACAGCTCTTGCTCTAGAGACCTCAAGTTGACTGGACATAAACTGGTTAATCCTTATTTTGGGATGTTCACAGCTAAGCTCCTTAAATATGAAGGGATTCTGCTCTGAGGGCTTGGTCTCCTGTTTTGGAAACAAGGCTTATAGTTATACCCATCCTTTTCTTAGTTCTATACTTAAAACCAATACTTACAGCTCTTCAGAGTTAATTTCAAGTTTTTAGTACTCATAAGCTCTCTTTGGTCCAAAAATGCATAGCTTTGTTCTTTACTTTTACCTATAAATAAAGCATTTTTCTCTTAATGCTTGTGTCTGTGATACTCTGTCCATATCAAGCCTGACCAAAGGTACACCTTTGAACTTTGAAACTTTTTCTAGAGAATATTCCTTTATTTGTCCACGTGCCTCATTCTGATTTTTACTTAATTTCTTACATTTTTCTCATACCTCCCTACAATCCCTACAGCCTGCATGAACCTCACTCAGCCAGTGTCTGCCTGGTCACTCTTCACTCCCACTGCCAGGACCTTCTCTTTAATGGACAGCTCAAGTTTCCAGAATTTCCTAATTTCCCTTTGAGCAATCTTTTCCAAGAAATACCATCCCTTTTAACTCAGCCATTACCACCTACCAATAGTAGGGCTTTGGGGATTCTTTTTTAAGCTCTACCTTTGTCGCATTTAAAGTCCATTGGTTTTAATAGCCGAGCCATTAAAAAGTCAGGGTGTGAAAGCTGTAAGAATAATACACAGAATCTTAACTTGGCTATTAAGGTGAGAGTGGTTTCTAAAGACGAGAAGTATTGTCAGTGAGACACTGCCTGGGGCCCTGGAAACACTCCAGCCTACAGTGCAGGAGTATTTTCAGGGTGGCAGCAGGGTGTGTGCAATGACATCCCTGCTGTGGCTGAGTGCAGCTGCCTGGCAGTGCCAGGGCCAAACGCCACGAGCAAGGGGTCACAGCCCACCATGGTCAGAGTCACCTGGTGCCAGGGTGTAGTAAGGGCCTTTCAGCTTCTTTAGGGCCACATGCATGTGCTGTTCAGTGCCCCCTTGCCACTCCCTTTGCCTGTCCTCTCTGCTCACAGGAGAGTTTCTCACATGGTGCTACAAAGGGATTTTTATGACTGATTAGAAGGTGAGTCTCACCTGCTCTGATTAGATCTGGTTCAGCAAGGTTAAAGCAGCTGCCTTAAAGGTTGTCTGGCAGACTGGGGAAGGATCTCCTGTTTGTCTGTCTGGGCTGACTTCAGACGATCCCCTCCCAAATCCAGCTGGTTTGATAAGAATTCCCAAGACTCAGGTCCCAGGTTCCCTGTTTCTGGGTGGGTCAGCCTTCATTCAGCCTGGCTCTTGTGATCCAAACCCAGGGTTGTCACCAACTTGCTGTGCACTGAAGGAACCCCTGGCCAAGAGTGCAGTTAGGATTCTGCAGCTCTAAACTGAGACAAGGCTGTGAAACTGGGGACTGGGGGCTCCATTCAGCCTGCCTGTTGCTCCTGTGTCAGATGTGTTGTTTTGTGAGACCCCAGCTCAGCAAATGTATCCTGGAAGTAAAGACTGAGCTTCTCCATAGCTTGTGAATGACCAGCTGCAGCATTTCTTAACTGGGAACACAGTTAATGAGATTCAGTGAGATTCTGGAAGTCCAGTGATTGACAAACACACCCCAGTTTAGGCTCCCAGGAGTGTACACAGTACTCCAAAAGCAAAATGTAGTAAAGACTAACATTTGTCTATAAAGATTTGGTAACTCAGTCTATAAAGGAAGCAGAGAAATTCAACTGAGAATTGCCATTTCGAAAATAATTTCCTTCCATAACTGTATTACAGGTTATTTTATTGGGAGATGCTGTTTACACAGAAATAAAAGGATGTAATTTTGAATTTTATGCCAGGTTATTTAATTTCATAATGAGCAAAGAAAAAAATTGAAATATACATAGAATAAGTCGTTTGTATCAATGTGAAATGGCAAAATACTAAACCAAATAAAGTCCCCTAAATAAACAGCCACGAATGAAACCCTGTGCTTAAAAGTCAATTGCTTTTTGATGAGGCTGGAAAAAATGTTGTTTTTTCCTCCAGCCCAAGTACTGTCAAATAGATATTCAAATATATATGCTGGCTGGCTGTTTGGGAGGAAGATTGCTACAAGCCTTGCTTATCTGGTACTTGTGATGTATGCGTTATGACATCATCTCAAAATATATTGCTGGCAGTAATGGAAGTTTGTAGAAGGTATGGAAGTTCCTGTTTATGTTGTTTAAATTCTTCTGATTTATCCACTCTACTTGGGGATTCTTTTGTCTAGCAGCCTTGGTGGTGTTTTATGTGTATGCTATCACTGAAGATGTAATAGTGAGCATTGCTAATGGGCAGAGTGAGGCAAGTGCCAGTGGTATTTACAATATATTTACAATATTGGACAACTTGCAGGTTATCTATTCACTATTAACCTGCCTAATATCCAAGTGCTAAATCAGAAGAGGGCAGTAAAAGAAAATTACATGGGAGATGTAACAATGGGGAAAATATTATTCCCTAAGGAAAAATAGCAGAGTGAGGAAAAAACCCAAACCCGTATGCATGGCTTCATCCAGTCTAGGAGTGTTTACTCTTTCCAGGATTTGAAATAAGAAAGAATTCTTTAACATCAGAAATTTTCATGCCAAGACTCAGAAGTGGGTTTACAGCAAATAGAAGCTGGTAACTACACAGAGAAAGAGGTGGGGAGGGAGAAAGATGCATCAAATATAACAACTTTTTAATTCAGGGTTGGGTAGAAATGGATCTCCTGGAACCAAGGGTGGTAGAGATTAAGCCAGGGCAAGAACATCTATGGACATCAGTCACCCTGTGAATGCACTTTCCCAAATACCTTGTGCCTTCCAGGACAATGAATTAACAATGCTGTGTTTCATGGTATCAGTTTGAGATGTCATTGTTAACTTGGTTGGGCTCTGTATGGCGTTTGCACGGCCAGGTTTTGGTGGCAGGGTGGCTACAGGGGTAATTTCTGTGAGAAGCTGCTGGAAGCTTCCCCCGTGTCCAGCAGAGCCAATCCCTGATGGCTCCAGGATGGACTCGCTGCTGGCCAGGGCTGGGCCAGTTAGAAATGGTGGTGACACCTTTGGGATAACAAATTCAAGGAAAAACAGTTATTGCACAGATGGAATTGCAGCCAGAGAGGAGCAGAGTGAGAATATGTGAGAGGAACAGCCCTGCAGACACCAAGGGCAGAGCAGAGGGAGGGGCAGGAGCTGCTCCAGGTGCCAGAGCTGGGATTGCCCTGCAGCCCCTGCTGGGGCCGTGGTGGGGCAGCTGTGCCCCTGCAGCCCAGGGAGGGCACAGGGATGCAGAGATCCCCCTGCAGCCCGTGGAGGAGACCCAAAATGGAGCACGGGGATGCTGAGAGGAGGCTGTGAACCCATGGGAGGCCAGGGCTGAAGCAGGGTCCTGGCAGGGACCTGCAGACCTGTGGGGAGAGGAGCCAAACTGGAGCCGGTTTCCTGGCAGGACTTGTGACCCTGTGGGGGACCCACACTGGAGCAGGCTGTGCCTGAAGGACTGACCCCATGGAAGAATAAATAACCCACAGTGAAGCAATTTGTGGGGAACTGTTTCCTGTGGGATGGACTCACACTGGAGAAGTTCATGGAGAGCTGTCTCCTGTGGGAGGGATCCCACACTGGAGCAGGGGAAGGGCTCCTCTCCCTGAGCAGTGGCAGCAACAAGGTGTGATGAACTGACCATAACCCCCATTCCCCATCTCCCTGTGCCACTGGAGGGGAGGAGGGAGAGCTGGGAAGGAGGGAGGGGTGGGGGGAAGTTGTTTCTACAATTTACTTTTACTTCACATTTTCCTGCTCTGATTTTATTACTAATAAATTCAATTAATATCCCCAAGTTGAGTGTGTTTTGCCTCTGATGGTTTTTGGTGAGTGATCTCTCCCTGTCCTTATCTCAACTCATGAACATTTCACTGTATTTTCTCTGCCTCTCCAGCTGAGAAGGGGAGTGACAGAGTGGCTTTGGTTGGTGTCTGACATCCAGCTAGGGTCAACCCTCTGCAGTTTTTTTTGTGCTGAAATCCAGGATCCTGAGGATTTTGAAATAAGGATAGTAATTGGGAGAGATAATGGGCAAAACATGGTTCAAACAATGTTAGAGTAGAAAGATCATGGGGAACTTCTGTTGTAATTGTGGTGAAAGGACAAGGGGTGGCTTTTGTGTAAATTGCCCACTTTTGTTCTGTGTTGCAATGATGTTATTCTGATTTTTATGTGTGGGGAATTTTTTTTTGTTTTTCTGTTGAGTTTGTTGATGTAAATGAAGGATGTGTGATGAATGTGGATTTTAATGATAATTCTTAAATGTATGATTCACAGAGATGAGAGGTGGAAGGGGGGACACCAGAGGGACACGAAGAGGACAGCAGGATCAACCTACCACAGGTACCCAGACCCCTTGTGCTACAGTGATTTTATTGCCTGCTTTCACCTGCATGAGGATGCAGGGAGCCATACCCAACACCTACCAATCCAAAGAGACACAACTGACATTTTTTTCCCCTAGGATATTATACACATATGAAACTAAATCCTCTGAAAAATGATGTGCTTAAAGCACTGTGTATATTTCAATAGCAACTGATTCAAATTCTAAAACAGTTGGTAATTTCTTTTGAAAAATTAAATTACAATCTAAACAAGAGACTTCTTTGCCGAGTTACAAATCATATTAAGAGATAATTTTTACAAAACTGAAATGATAATCATGATTATTATTATTATTGTTATTAAAATGGCATTGCTGCATTGTAAGCCCTTCTCCTGCAGTGCTGTTTGGTTTATAAAAATCTCCATGTAGTTCCCTGTATTCCTGCTAAGAAGCATTTGAAACAGAAAGAGAAAGATGTTGTTTCTATAATCAAAGTTCCAATGTTTACATCTGGAGTTTTTAAAAAAATGCCAGGTTGTTTCTTTGGGTTTTGTTTGTTTGTTTGTTTTTTGTTTTGTTTTGGTTTTGTTTTCTTTTTGGTGCTGGGTTTTTTTTTTTGGTGGGGGGGGAGGGAGCGGGGTTTTCTGTTTGTTTGTGGTTTATTTTTGTTTCTTTGATTCCTGTACTTCTTTCAGCAGCCTAGTGTTGTTCTGAGCCTTGTTCCTTGGGAGTTGTCCAAAAGCCATCCTGGTAGGACACAAGACAGATGAGTTTGTTCATCAGAAGGGGGAAGGTTTTTCTCTGCTGAGTCTCAGGCAGCACCTGAGCTTGGGCACTCAGGTTAGTGGATCCCAGGTGTCTCCTGAAAGGAAAAAAATCCTATTTAAAGAAATTGAAACTTGATTCAGATAACACCACATTCACATCCTGGCTGCCTGGGTATATGGCTCCTTAGTTTAATCTCTGAACCTCACCACCAGGAGATCAAGTTTTCTTTCCCTGAGTCTGTACATCCATGTTGGAATGTTGCATGCCTGGTCTTATCTCTGGCAAGAAACTGAAGGACCAAACTTTTTCCAGCCCAGCTTCCCTCCCCATGGCACATGAACCCCTCTGGAAGCACAGCAGGTGCTGCAGTGTCAATAATTATTGCTTTTTGCAGTCATGCAAGTGCTAGAAAATGGAGCCAAATATTTCAGCCCAGTTACTGACCACATGTAACAAGCGTGCAGGGTTGGGAAAGAGCAAGGTTCAGCCTGACCCTGCACACTCCCATTGTCATGCAACCAAGGACACCAATATCACCATAATTTCCCCTAAAATGGCTGGGGGCTTTGGGCCTGGAGCATACAGGAGCTTATAAAGACATGGCTCTTGCTATCCCTGAATTTTCTATTTACTGAGCATCACTGGAACACTTCTGGAAGCATCTTGGCAGTTGGCACTTTTAGGTACCCTAATTGCCTTTAGGAGTTATGGATTGTCTCCTTATTCTTACACTTCATTATTGATCCCACACTCCAATGAGAGGCTGCAGTATGTCCCTCTTGCTTGGAAAAAACCTAATAGCCCAGTTTAAAGTCTAGAGAATACACAGTTGACTATAATTTTTTTGCTGCCTAAGCAATTATTTATGCTGTATGAAATGACAATTATAGGCTACTCCTGAGAACAGTTGCCCACATTCACTTGCCCATATCTGTGCCTGCAAGAGGCAGGCAGTGATGAACCAGACTGTAAAAGACCTATCAAAAACATTTTCACTAACACAAGATTACCCCAGGCTTCTGATTGAAATTTCACTTTTCTTCTCTGGAAAGAATTTCTTCCATGTATTGTTAAATTGAATGTTCTAAAGCTTGTATTGTGTGGTGCTGAATGTTGAAGCTAAATACTGAGTGTAATCCAATTTTGTTTTGTAAGTTGCAGTTTACTGTTTGAAGGCGAGTTGCTGTAGCTCATCTGAATAATGGTTTTGTTCTTAAGAGAGCTAACAGCAGTGCTGTCCCAAAGCACCAAATTAAGAAGCAGGAGAGCATGTAGGAGTTTAATTTGTAAGCTCATGATGGGGCATGAAACCAGCTCATCTGTTAGGAACACACAGATGAAAGACAAAACTGGTGGATCTAATAATCGTGTTCAACAATAAAGTGTTTGGGGACTGTAATAGTTGGAAAATTACAGAAATCTCTCTAGGTTTCCATGAAACCAAAGCTGCTTTGGAGAAGGAAAATATTTCTTAGTATATTCTGCAAAAATGAAAGAATATTGTTAAGAATATGATTAACAGATGAACTAGTAAGGAACTAGTAAGTTCGGTTAATTTTCATTTTTCAGATAGTAATGCTTATTTCTATACTTACTAGCTCAATAGAAACTACTTGCAAAAATGTCAAAAAACATTCTTATGCCTTATTGAGGCAAATAAAGATTATTGATATAACTAAGGTTCATTTGACAAAAAGTGCTAACTGAGATAATTGTACCAGATTTTGATTAGCTTCAGTTACCATGTTAGAGTTGAAATTCCTCCTTTCCTTCAAGACTGCTCTCCCACATGTAGGATCATGGCCTCTCAAATGTCTTCAGCCTTCTGTACTCATCCATTGCTGAAGCTGCATGATTTATTGCAAATTCTGATTTAATTGTAGAATGCTTTGGTGTTGTCATGGCCTCCAAATGTCTTCTAGTCAACTTTTAGAAAAGTAGCTTTGAAATATTGTGCTACGTTTGTTCATTTCTTAAAATGAGGCTGTATTAATTTTTTCTGTCATAATTACATTGTGTGAACCAGACTTTAGGAGGTGATAGGTGTCCTGTATGTACTAAGGCAGTGCCCCTCCAGGAGAGTGCACAGGGGCTTGAGGAATTCCACTGGCAGAGGAGCAGGTGACCTGTATGAGCCCACATTGCCATATCCCACATCCTCTTCCTTCCCTTTCCATGTTTTTGGCTGCAGACCTGTAATGCTGGTAATCCCTAGAGCCTGTTGCCTACCAATTCTTGCCCTGGTTAGCTGAGACAAGAGGTGCTGAGCCCATCAGATGAACAAACAATTCCTGCCAGTTCTGCTGCCTGCCATGAACTTGTTGCTTCCCCTTATGTGAAACATCGTTCTTGAAAGATTTGGTGCAGTTTATCCCCGTATAGTTTTGTGGCCAACTGTCACCTGTTCCTATATGCTAAACATTTTCCAGATGAGAGGAAAAGTTTTTAAATGTGATGCAAGAGTCAAACATCTCTGAAGTTTGGGAGGCATCAAGGCTTTGTCTGCCCCCGACCTTTGGCTGGCAGTGTCTTGTTACAAGACAAGCAGGCTTCTAAATATAGCCATGGCTAATTGCTCCCTGGATTTTCAAAAAATCTTTAACATTGGGAAATTCACTCGTGTTGCTTTACAGCTCTGTCCAGCTGGCAGCACCTTCACTTGAACCCCAACGACAGCAGGTAATTGTAACAGAGCAGTCCCTGTCAAAACAAGGAAGATCTACTGTGCCACTGGATAATGAAATGGAACAACTCGTGCAAGCAATAAAGAAAAAGCACTGCCAGAAAGATGGAAAGTCATATTCAGGCCTTTAAAGACTGTAAAAAGAGTACAGTAAAAGAGTGGACTGTTGAGTGTATCACTGCACAATAGGAGAACTGTGCTCACAAGCAGCATCTGTAGACTTTGCTTCGGGAATTCTCACTGAGCAACTGTGGTGATCATTCCCAGCATCACTGGCACTTCCTTTACCACATCCCTTGGTGGAAACTCCCCTATTCCAGTACGCTGGTACTTTCTGAGACCAGCCCACGCCAAACAATTTAGAAAATGGGGTAGAAAACAACAATGAAATATATGGTGTGTCTTCCTAAATCCTCAGAGTTAAAAGTGAATTTTTGCTGTTTGCTCCACGTTAGTGTTTTTCAGTGCTTTGTGATCTCTCTCTTTTACTCTATTATTTCAAGTTATACAAACTTCTACCCTTTCTTGGAATTATTTTATTTTTTATATACCTAGCAATGTGAACTCTATCAGTAACTATTCCTCGTGTGCAAGTCTGAATGTGTTTGTTTTCTATTTTACTGACACTGTCCTAGTGTTGGCTTATGTGAAAAGGTAATTAAGGAACATCCATCTACCTGCTGTACATGAATCATTATTTTATATAAATTGCTGTTAGATTTTTTTAATAGTAACTGGAGTCAGTGCTCTTGCAGCACTGTGCTGGCAGGATGCTCAAGCCAGTTTCAAATCAGCTCTCACAGCTGCTGCTGCAGCTCGGTGGCATCAGCTCTGGGCAGGGCTGGGGCTGCCAAGCACAGCCAAGCACAGAGCCAGACCTGCCCTGCTGCACTTCCAGGAGCAATTCCAGCTCCCTCACTCACGGGCAGCAGTGGGGCTACACCTTCATCTCTCCAGTGCTTCCCCCTGCAGTGGGCTTGTCACCTAATTCAGTGGCAAATTCACCCAATTCATTTATTTGTCACCTCATTGGGTGCTCGTTTATTAGCAGCTGCCTTTCTTTCTGGGAGCATGTTTGCCATATGTTCATGTACACTTCTCTTTTCAAAGAATATGCAAAGACTGAGTTCTTGGGTGTTCTAGAAACACCACACATAAATTATAGTATATGTATACATGGGGAGGAAGGACTATCCTTTCACTTCATTACTCTCAGTAGCTTTTCCCTCTGGTAAAGCACAGTGTTTTTTTAGAAAGGACCTTCCAGTGGCAATATCCTTTGGACCACAGCAGGAGCAGATGACTGTGACATTGTCAGAAGGAAGAGGTAAAGGCCACCCAGTCCCTTGCCCTCTGAGCTGTCTTGGCCCTGCTCCCCCTGGAGTTTCTATTTTTTTTTTTTTATTTCTGCTCCTGGGACTGAGAAGAAAAACCAAGGGTTGTGGGCCTCTTTTTGCAGCTGCACAATAACACTTCCAGTCCTTGTTGGACTGGCTTTTTGTCTAAGATTTAGTGTCAGAGGCACTATATATTATACTATTTGCTAGGTAATGACAGTAATTTTTACTATTAGTTGCTTTTTCAATTTCATGGCATTCAGGAATCAGAAAGTACCAAAAGAAACAAAAAAAGGAGAAAACCTCCTTATTTTTCTGAGGGCAAAAATCTAAATTTATTTAGAAGTTCATGCTATATATATATATAGATACATGTATTCTCCTGTGTTCAGCTCAGGCAGCCTACATTTATTACTGAGACAGTGTCACCACTAAAATCTTTATAATTTTGCCTTTGAGAGAATGGAATTACCATACTATTCCTTAGGTGTTTTCTTTCCTTAACTGAGGGAATGCTTTCCGTATATTAATTACCTGAAAAAGTATTTATATATAGATTTTAAATGTTGACAACTGTAATGTTTACAATGTCTGCCTATGATTAATTGCACTTTGGCAATGTGTATAGAATGGGTATGAGCTATAGTCAATAATATTTCACTCTTTGAGGCACGTTTCACAAAAATAATTGCTTTCTGTATTTGTGTGTTGGTCTAATGAAGTGAACAATCTCAAAGCATAGGGCAGGGTCAAACAAAGCACCTTCAGCTGTGTCTGAGAGACACCACTGGATAAAATAATTTATATTGTTTCATTCTCCTCGGATGAGAGAAGATGTGGAATCTGTCTGTCTTACACTTCATTCTGTAGCCCTGCTCCCTTTCTCCACACTTCTTGTTGCTCCATCCCCCCTGCTGACCTGTGTTATGTGTTGGGTGCAGTAAGAAAGATGATATTTGCATTTATGCAGATATATGCAAATTATAAATTGGACAAAGGGTATTTTACATGCAATCGCTTGGAAGTTTTAGTTCTGTTCCTGGTAGCTCTTTCCAGATGACACAAGGATATGGTTTAAAGACATACATTTTCTTCTTCTTTCTCTAGCACTGCATGCAATTTAATAAATCTAGGAGTTTGTTTTATTTAGTGTCAAAAAGCGCTTTATTTTAAAATGAATCTAACTTAGACTTTGAGGAGTCTCCAATGGCAACTCCCTGGAGCAGAAGTACATTTTGGAGAATGTTTGCAGAGTGTTGGGCCGGTAGCTGTGTGCCCTCAGCTCTCAGAGATTAAATGCCTGCATGGCCTTTTGGTTGCTGTAGCATTATTGATGTGGAATGTGGTGCAAAAACCTGTCAGAAATGTGCAGTGCAAAGGTTGCCTGAAAAACACTGCTTTCTTCTTGTGCAGCTTGTGGATTTGCTTAGAGGGTCTTTTGCAAGTATCTTTTAATGAGCAGAAAACACAACAATTAGATGAACCAGTCATCTGTCAGGCTGGCAGTATGGACAGTCAAAAATTAATATTATTTAGATACAGGCTATAAATGCCTGGCAACAGTGAGTTTAGATTGACAGCGTGCATTAATTTGCCCGCAGTCTTTTCTGTGCAAGTTCTTTCTACATCATATCTGAGATTGACACCGTGTAACCTTTCTCTTGGTTGCAACAGTCAATATCCTCCCGTTAAAATCAAGAATTCCTAGAAGAAAAAAAAAAAAAAAAAAGAACGCTTTGGAGTGCACAGGAGTTTCTACCTGTCAAGAAGACTTCATGCAAAGCATTTCATAGGCAGCAAAAAAAATGTCACAAGTCAGTCCCATCGTTCTCTCTACTGAAGCAGCCAGCAGCTGGTCACGGAGCTGTGGGAAGGGGGGAAGGAAGAGGGGACAGACACTGGGAGCAGGCTGCAGCAGCACTGCCGTGTGCTGCTTTGTTCTGCTTGCCTGCTTCGTGCACCTCCAGTGAACAACTCAAGTTTAGGCTCTTCCCGGGGCTGCAGCCTGGTGCGATTTTCTGGGGAGTGCAAAGTGTCGGGCACTGCGGGCGCTCTCCCTTCAAGATGCAGGTCACAAACCGTGAAGTGTTCTCCCTACCTTCCACAAGGCACCAGGAGCTGACATTCTGGAATGAGTCTACCCTTAAAAAGTGCACTTTTGCAGTCGAACTGCGAAGTGAATATGCTCTGGCTGATGCACCCTCCCTGTTCACATGCAAAACACAAGTGATTATTTCAGACAGGGGACAGGAAAAAAAAAAGGAGAAAAAGGAGAAACAATTTAATCTAAAAGATAAAAAGAAAGCTTGCAGATACATGGAACTAAATATGTGTCAGGGAACTTCAGACTGGACATTAGGAGAGGGTGGTTGGTCACAGGAACAGGCTCCCCAGGGAAATGACCATGGCACCCAGCCTGTCGGAGTATCAGAGTACAAGGAACATCTGAACGACATCCTTACTCATATGGTTTAGTTCTAGGCAGTTATGAAAGGAACAGGTAGATTGGCTTGGTGATTCTTATGGGTCCCTTCTAACTTGACATGTTCTGTGGTTCTATGAAATGGTGAGCTCTGGTGCAGAATCGGTGATCCAGCACAGTCTGGTCCATTTTCTGAAAACAGAATTACCAAGTCCTCTCTAGTTTCACCCATATATGTGAGATAAAGGATTAATATATTGATGGAGGTGAGGATGAGTCACACTCTTATTCTCCTGCATGTGTTAATATTTATGTTGTCATCCATTTGTACCTTACTCTTTCCAATGCTGGAGTAGCCACTTCAGTCCCCTGCCATTTATTTTGTTCTGTAGTTATTGTTTATAAAGGTGCTAGTATTGTCACATGAAGTTGCAAACATATTGTTTGCCTTTGTAGAGAAATAAAACCTTTATAGGAATATTTTCAGGGACCAAAAGTGCTGTGAATATCAAAGCAAATTCCTGATTTTCAATCCAGACTTAACACTTGGAAGTACGCTTTGGCATTGTTCACTCAAGTCGAGCTAATATTTTTACTAAATATCTTTGCTAAAGATATGAAAAAGATACATTTGTGAATCACTGGATTGCTAGGCAAGATATGAAGGTGAAAGGAAATAAAGTACTGTTTGATGGAGGGAAATTAAAAAAACCCCAAACAATAGAAATGGCTTGGTTGTAGTTTCTCCTCTTGTCACAAACAATGCTGGACTGATGTAGTTGGCTGCTGTTTTAAAAAAGGCAGAGGGCAAAACTGTTTTCAGTTTTACCAACAATCTCAGTCAGCCTGGGCTTGACTGGATCAAGTCACAGAAGGGAAATGTCCTTTCATTTCAATGGATTCCAAAGTACTGAGAACTTCTGAGCAGTTAACAGAGACTGTACAGAATTACCTGGTGGATGCTACATTCTATTCAGTGTTTTCTAAAATGAAATCCAAAGGACTTTTTTGCTCTGAATTGCACTGATACTTTGCAAGTTGTCCCCATTAGTCACTTGGTGTCAAGAGAAGTCCACTACTGACAGCCACTACCAGAAAGCTGACCAGATAGTATAAACAAGAAATTTTGCCTTCTTACAATTTGAAGACAAAAAAGGGAGGTTTGGGAGCTGTATGTTTGGTGAGATGTGAAAGCACAAGTTTGCTGAAGCCAGAAGCTGTGTCAGCAACAGAGCTAATTCATTTAATCTCAAGTGTTCTGTTCTCTCAATTTCTGTGTCTGCTGTGACCTATAATCATACCCAATGAAGATGCTTGATTGCCCTTTCTGCTCCTCTGTCTTCTGCTCCACTGCTGTCACAGACCATTTCCAGAGACAAGAGGAGGGTGTATTGGAGTGAACTCGTGTTTCACTGGACAGTGACAAGCAGTACTTGGGTGCTGGGTGTGACTGAGGTGTCCTAGGAGTGGAATTTGAGAATCTCTATTAATACCAGGGAAGCTGGATGCTGAGCATCCCAGAACCAGGTGATATTTTGTCCTGTCTGTGAGCAGGACATGCCTTGGAGACAAGGAAACTAAAGGACTCTCCTCATGTGCTTGTAAGCAAAATCATATCTTGATCAGTTGCATTAAATACCAAGTTTATAAGGTACTTTGGAAATTTTCTATATGTAAAAAGAAGTGAGAGTTACAAGATAAAAAATAAAATTATCAGGATTTATGCACACTCAACTGTAAGAAAGGCTTTCCTGAAGAGTGCAGTTAAGCAATTAACAACTCTCCCACACCCTGTTATAAAGTGTATGTGTATTTTGGAATTTGAAGCAGGGCTTGCTGCAGCAGAAGACATTTAGCTCAGAATTGGCAGTACTAACAATTAGAACCTGAAAATACTGTCAGTTCCTGCTGACAGAAAGCAGACAGTGATCCCCTGTGCTGTGGGTGTAAGGGATTTGTTACCTGGTAGCTCCATCTCCCTTTCTCTAATCTGGGCACTGTTCTTGCTCTGACTCAGATAAGGACATCATGGCATACACCTTTCTCACACTGAAAGTAAACAGCTTTAGTGCTCTGATGTTAATTTTAACTGTATTCCAGAAATAATAGTCATCATTGCACACAGTTTGTGTTGCAATAGCCCACAGAGACCTTTGCCCTGGCTGGTCACAGCTTTGTGCCCTGTGTGCCCAGTGACCAACAGCTCCTGCTCTAAAAAGCAACCAGCCAGGAGGAAAGAAACCTGGAGAACTGTGTCACTGTGTCCTTGTGTCCCTGGCCAGGCATGCTGGAGGTCCACACTTAATTTTCTGAAGCTGTGGCTGGTGTGTCACTGTCACAGTCTTTTGGATTAGAAAAATACCCTCTTTTCCCTCCTCCTGGTGAGGTTCTGCATCTGACTTCTGTTGGGGCTTTTTGCATTTATTGTCATGGAATGGACAGTGTCCCTTGTTGCAAATTCCCTTCACATCACCTAAACTCATGCCATTTTACAACCCATTTCCTGATCTCTCTTGTGATTATTCCTTCACATCTCAAAGGGACATCCTCACTCCTGATGTGCAAGACTTGCAAGGGCCACACCACATGTGGCCTCCCAGGGGCACTGAACAGTGTTCCAGACTCCTGCTGGGGTTTTGATACCTTTCCTTAAAGACTTATTTCAAACCCTGCTTCGACTTTGAAAATGCTTTTAAGGTGCACGAATTATTGAATAAAATTTTAAATAAGGAAAACCTGATTATGTTCTATAAATATTAATCTCAGAGTGTAATTGCTTTACTACTGTATTATGTTGCAATAAGCTTGCTGGTGATGCAGCATTTTAAATAAGTGTTAGATGATTTAGTTTGTTCTTATGCACTTCATGGCAGCAATATTCAGTCTGAAACAAGATTGCAATTTGCTGATTAGAGTAGTATCACCTCATCAAGTGATAGTGAGGCGTTCTGGTTTTTTTACACCTTTTTCTTTTTATTTACTCTTACTAAATATTTCATTTTTGAACATCTTATGCCTTTTCTACTCTTGCTGTGTCACTGGCATGAATAAAATGTAAATGTTCCTAATCCCATTCACCTGGAAGGTATCACATGTACAAGGCACACGATAAAGGTTTGGTTTGGAAGTGGTAGCTCTAAGAAACTATCTAGGGTGGCAGCAGACCCTCAGGATGTAATCTGTTATGAGCTTGGATGTGGTAATGTTTCATATTTGTTTTACTGACTGCTTATGGGAGTAGTGGGGAGACTTTGGAAAGGGGAGTTGAGAGAAGTGGCTTATATTTAGAACTATTTCTGCATCAGAATTGTCTGGAAGAGCATATTGGAACTTGTGTTTGGTAAAAATGCCGTGGTATCAATCAACTGACAGAGGGCATCTGGCTCTTCTGTCTATTCGGGGAGGAGGAGCTGTCTGTGAGGTGTGAAGAGAAGGACAATTGGACATAATGAATAAGGCCACAGCAGTTTTTCCTGGACTAAAACAATTGATTTTAAGCTGGTATTTCCTTCCTTCAGCCCAAATGGAGCAGTGGTGGAATCCATGCCCAGAGATGCGTTCCCCATCACATCTCATTCAGTTTAACATCTTATTAGTTGCAGTGAAATATTTTCATTTCTCATGCCTGTGCCCTTAATGATCTATTCTTCACACATAACTGGAGTGAGAAATGAACCTACACATACCCTGAAAGTGAGTTTTTACTTTTAAGTAGGCACACTTATAAACATTCATGCACCATTCTATGCCCTGTGGCCCATGCTATTTTTCAGTCTCCACAGCCCAACCCTTCTTGAAAGTTGAAAACAGATTATTTGGAAAAGATAAGTGGAACTGGCCCTGTGGAAGTGACTCAGAATTAGTTGACTTCTGGCATAGTGAAATACCTGAGGCTTTTAATCTATCTTTTTGGTGGGGTTTCTCTTATTTTTCCTTTCCCATTTCTCTTCATATTCACCATTATATAAATGTCTTTTTGTATTGAAATTACTTTCAGTACTGTCCTCATACACTGCCATGTAGTTTTTGCACATCTTTAACAAGTGATGACTCCATGTCCACTTCCATGTGGACAACCTCACTGGAGGAACTTCTCTTCAAGGTGGAGTTTGACTCAAACATGAGGCCAAGCACAGTCTAAACCAGAGGAGGTAACTACCATAAAGTCATGTGCATAAGACTAAAAGTTGTCACCACTGTGGTCATTTTTCAGATTCCGTAGTTTCAAATTTCTTGGGATAAAGTATCTTTGCAGGCCTATGCAGAACAAACACCTGGCCTTGCTCAGCCTGGAGCCTTCCTGATGAGAGTGGCTCAGTATGTGGCCCACACTGATGCAGAGGGATCAGACATTTCTGCAAAGAACCATAGAACCAGGGAATCATTAAGGTTGGAAAAAACCTCTGAGGTTATCAAGTCCAACCACTCACCTGTCAGGTTCACCACTAAATTGCCTCCAAGCACCCCACCCATGTGTCTTTTTGAACACTTCCAGGGACTGGGCAGCCTGTTCCAGTGCTTGACCACCCTACTGATGCCTTAAGTTTTAAGTTTCTTTTTTTCTTCTTCTGTTCTGCTTTAGTGTATAACTCTCAGCTTCATATTAAGTGTTACTAAGTTCTCTTCACAGGGTAGTCAGACACAACAATTCTCTCCAGCTCAAAATTCAAGGACAATCGTTCTAAACCTTAGGCCCAAAAGCATAAAAAAAGTAAAAAAGAGAAGGGCAAGCAAGGAGGATGGAACTTCATAATTCAACGTTATTAATTGGACAGTTAACCTCAGTATGCAAATGGAGCAGAACTTATAAAAGTGTGAAACGCTGTGACCAAAGCCCTTTCCTGTGTCCATCTCGAGGCCCATCCTGGCAGGGCTGCAGCCGGGCTCTGCCAGGGTGTGGCCTTTGAAGGCCTTTCAATGAATCCCTACTTTATTCCTCTAATTTTGTCTGGCCTCTCTTCCAGGTCAAACTAATAAGGCATCAGTACCAGCAAAGAAATTTTCCCCAGTATCCAATCTAGACCTCCCCTGGCACAGCTTGAGAGCGTTTCCTCTCCTCCTGTTGCTGGTTACCCAGGAGAAGAGTCCAGCCCCTGCCTGGCTGTGCCCTCCTGTCAGGGAGTTGTGGAGAGCAATAATGTCACCCCTGAGCCTCCTTTTCTCCAGGCTAAACACCTCCAGATCCCTCTGCTGCTTCTCATGAGATTCATGCTCCAGAGCCTTCCTCAGCTCTTTTCCCTGCTCTGGACATGCTCCAGCCCCTCAGTGTCCTTCCTGAACTGAGGGGCCCAGACCTGGACACAGGATTTGAGGTGTGGCCTCACCAGTGCCCGGTACAGGGGGACAATCCCTGCCCTGCTCCCGCTGGCCACATTATTGCTGATACAAAATGTATTTACTTTCCTTAATTAAGGGCTTGCTAATATCTTTATACAAAAATACCTTATTTTTTTTCTTATGGACTAGCTTCAATATACCCTTATAAATCTTGAAAGCACTGGATTCTGATTTGGGGTATAGGCTGCATTGCAAACATGGCTGTGAGTGGAGAGCAGAACAGCAATCCACAGCCTAATTGTAGATTAACAAAATGTAGTGGTCTGGCTGTAGCAGTGCCAAACCCAGTGTAATTGGCTCTGATGATACTTGCCTTTTAATTTTAATAGACAGTGTTTAATCAGGCAAATTATTTTAACTGTGGAAGCATTAAAGAAAGGAAACTGAAAGTATCAGAGCTGTTACTTCCCAGTGGCTTTCCAGCACACTGCTGTTAGAACCAGGTGACTTTATCTCTGAGGTGGCAATCTGATAGTGACACAAGAAGATGGATTGCTTCATGAGGGTCAGTTATGCTTAAAAAAATTATCTTTATAGTCATTGTACAAGTGGGTGCAGCTGTGATATCACACACGTTTATATTACAGAACATGAAGTAAATGAATGGATTTGAAAGCAGTTCTTTTGGTCTTTTGCTCAGGTACATCCTATTGTCAACTAGTGGATGAATATCCATTTTTTCCTTAAGAGAAGGTTATAATTTTCTCTTGGAGTGAAAGATTTTCCCAAATTCAAGCACGTTTCCTTCCTGCAGTTAAAAGCTGACTGAACAGAACTGTATTTTTCAACTCATAAATCCTCTAAAAAGGAAATCTCATTAGTGTAATGAATACATTGAATGGTTGTTTGTTATAGACTATTAACCTCCATTAATTGGAGTGGTGTGCTCACAGAAGAGAGATTGTTTATTTGACAGAATGATTTTATTTTGTGGGGAGAATAAGACATTTCAGATAACTTGCCAAAATAACTTCATCTCTGGCTGATGGCTTCAAGTTACTGAGGGCAGTGCAAATGAAAACTGTCTGTAGAGTTGACACTGCATGACCACGTAGAAACAGCAGGTGAAATTCAGTGCTGATGGGTGGAAAGCAGGCCAAAAAGAGAATTTTTCCAAGCTTTACATGCACAGCAACAGGGTCTGACTTAACTCTTCCTGCTTGGGAAGAGTCCAGTTTGCCTGCTGGGGAAGTATTTTGGAAGATTTGGGATATTAACATGTAGAAAAGGGGGAAGCAGGGTGTTACAGTTCCACAGAGGGGAGTGCCAGGGAGATGTCTCATGCACTGGTATTCTTGGAAAAAAAGTGTTACTGCTCTGTCTCCCTCTGTTTAATTTAGTGGTCTTCAGGGACAATTGCTCAGCCACAGAAAGATGAGCTTTAGAGTCTGGAGCCCTGATACCACAATCTTTCCTGCTTTTGCAAGCAGCAGAGTAGGACATATATGCAGCATGGAAAAGACACTAATTAGTATATTTTATATTGATCTTGCATTTTCTGCTGCTGCTGGATCATTTTACTTTCAGCTTTATAATTTTATTAGTAGGTCTATATAGTTTCTTTTTCTCTGTTAGTTTTTCCTTGTTTGTGAGACAGAACTGATGCTGCTATTAGGGATCCCTGTTGTTTGTTACCATCACAAATGTAACGGAGGCATTATCTTTATAAAACTTGCATTAGCATTTACTGTTGTGGTTAATTCTTAGGCTTTCTGTATCACTGTTGCTGCCTCTTATGAAGCTGAGAAAATGTTAATGGAAAATGGTCCAGTTCTAAAGTGCTGCAATCAATATGCAATCCTTCTTACATGTTAACCTTTACCATATGGATTTAATATCACATCTGATTTACACCTAATAAAACAAGAGCCTGCCTCTGGAGTTATTTTCTCTCTCTCTAATTTTTTTTTTAAGGGTGGAGCATTTTCTGCTTCAGATATTACTGTGCTACACTTTGCATGAGGAACAGTCCTATGGCCTTGCCCAGCTTCCTTTACCCAAATTCAGCACAAAATTTCCTTACCTCATTTTTCTGACTGCCTTGGATGAAGCTGGATCCTTTCTTCCAATTCTGTTTACAGTCCTTTTTCCTTAAACCTGGCAAAGAACAGACCATGTAAGGAGCATATCCCATGGTAGCTTCCTTGGTGCAGCTAAATAATGGAATATGTTTGCAACCAGTACATCCTATTTCAGACCCTGGGTCTTTTTTGGCAGATATTTTGTGGTTTTTCTCTTCAGTGCTTTAATTTATCTCTTTAAGTTAGAATACTTCAAATCTTGACTGCATTAAAAAGATGTATTGACTTTCTTCTGTTTTATTAATAAACATTTAACCCCAAGTCATTCATTCACCTTCTTCACTTGCTTTCAGAATGGTACTTACGATTTTCTCCTCAGCAGGCCTTACACCCCTCTACAGAGGCAAACAACAAGAACTAGCTTAATTCTTCACATACTGATCTATTCTCTTTTCTTCCAGCTTCCACTGAGCTCAGTCTCACACCTGACCACTCACACTGTTAGGAGTCGAAAAACACAGCGAAGGCTTGGAAAGTACCAATTATTTCAGTTGTGCTACTGAATAATAGACTGGAGAGCAAGATGTCTGGAGTGCATCAAAGGCCCAGTGAAGGTCTGCAGAGACGCCTGTGTTATTTTAGGGATAAATATGTGCAGCCTAAGTAATGTATAACTACTGCATTTAAAGATCTGTGGCACGCAGAGAACACAGGGTGCTTCCAGTGACAGGAGCTTGAGAGCACCCTTGGCAGAGGAATAAAGTGACTAACTACAAAGCACATGGATATTTTCATGGTGGAAGTTGATAATCAGTTGGAGAAGCAAGGAAAAGGGGATGAGAGACAGGAAAAATGTAGATGGAGAGAAGCTGTGGGATTGGGGTGCTGGGCAGTGAGGTACCTTCACTGTACAGTGCAGGAGGCCACATTCCCTGGACTCTGCCCTTGGCAGGGAAACCTGGGGGGAGGCCTTGTGCTGAGCTGGGCAGCAGAACAAGGAGAAAGGTGCATGGTCTCTCTGTGAGAGGGGTTAGAAACAGGCCTGGGGCTTCCCACTGCCCCAGGAGTGTCAGCAATCCCAGCAATGCCCTGGGCAGAGGGGGCTGTGGGGCAGGAATCTTTGGGAAAATGGATGTGGCTCTGCTGGGTGGTCCAGGATGCACAGCAGCAGCACCTGCTGAGCCTGTAGATGCCTGCTGTTGGTGTATTTAAAGAGCTTTTAATTCCTCCCTGAAGAGGCAGTACCTGGAGGGGCTGCAGGTCCCTCCTTGACAACCAGGAGTGGCTCATCCAAGACCAACAGTTCGTGCAAGACAGGTGGTTCACCAAGACGAAAAAATCCTTTTACACACTTTTCTCAAGTGTGTGTGATATTGCTGTGACCTTGGGGTGTCTGATAACAAAGGTGGGCTCAGTGTGAGAGGAGAAATAGGTTTGAGGTGGTCTCTTGTGTCTCCTTTCCCCCCAAAACTTCTCAGACAGGCAGTGAGGACCAAGCTGCAGTCTGAGACCAGAGGCGTCGGTGTTCCATGAGGCATAGTCATATTATTTGAGGCATACTCATACTATTTAAGCAGGTGTTAGTGGAGCCTGAGATCCTGATTATACCATTTCAGTGATGAATTAATTCTTTATAGCCAGAGGTGAAGGTGAAAAGAGCCTCCAGGAGGCCAGAGAAGCCCTGTGCAGCCTTTGAGGTGAGAGGCAGGAGCTGTTTCAGAGCGATAAACACTCCACGCTGTGCTGGCGTTAATGCAGCCGCCGGGAGAGCCTCTCCTGGGTTAATCTATGGATTTCATAGCCCAACACTCCATTACTTTGTTATAGATTTATAGCTCTCCCCCCTCCCTCCCTCACAAGCATCTGGCTTCTGTATTATGAAACTCACGGTGGCAATTACAAAATGTCTTCTGAGAAGCCATGCCCACCCCTGTGGCTGCTGTGGCACTGCCGGGGAGCAGCAGCCAGGAGCTGGCATGGTGTGTGTTGGATGGGCACCTGCTGGCTCAGGAGCAGCTGCTGAGCACCCAGGGCCCACCCCAAACTCTGCTTCAGCTTGTACCAGAGCTGGGATCACTTTCTGTGCCAGGGTGCCTGGTGGGACCTGTGGGGAGGGACCATTTCCTCTGGCAGCAGTGACAGAGGTCTCTGTTGCACCACATAGGTGGTTTTGGTCCTCTTTAGTGCTCCAGTCAGAATAGAAATAGATCGGTTACTGTATTTTGTGCCTGCTGCCTCGTTTTCTCCCGTGTGCAGATTTGTTGTTCCTCATTGGAGCAATGATCCCACATGTGGCAATTTGCTCCTCTCAGGGGCTGTGCTCGGGGCTGCCCCTGGGCTGGGGTGGGATCACAGCGTGTGCTGTGCAGCGGTCTCTGAAGTGATTTTGTGTGCTTGTATTCCAAGGTTTAATTCTTGCTGTGAGGTACAGCCGAGCTGGATGTTTCAGTGAGTGCAGGAGCTGGGATCCTCTCTGGAGCCCAGCTCCTGGACCGTGGCCCATCCTGGAGTCTCTCTGGCTACTGGCATTCCCAGATGTCTCACAGGACTCCAGAGGAACAGGGAGCCAAAGCACTGCTGCTGCTGTGAGAGGCTCAATGAGGGAAGTGATCTTTTGAAGATAAATGTGTTCCATATGCAGTAGGGGGTTTGGAGGGTAACTGGCACCTCTAATAACAGCCAGAAGGAAGCAGACAGCGAGGAGAGAGCCCAGCCATGCTCGTGTGCCCCACAGGAGGTCACGCACATTATGCTTTCTGCCAGGTGAGATTTCTCTGTACATTTCAAAGGTAGCCTCAAGAAAACGTGTTTTTCAGCAGGCAGGATGTGAAGCTGAAAATGCAAAGAATAAAAACTGCACAGTCACTGGCAGAGGTCAGCATTCACTACCTGGTATCACATTGTGCTTTCTAATGTGTCTCTGTTATTTCTGCAGCGTGTGCCGTGCTGGAGTGCAGAGATCTTGGTTGTGGCAATTCCTTTCCTTGCAGTGTTGATGGAGGGTTCAAGGGCTTGACATCCAGCTGACACCTGGGTCCTCAGTGTGAGTGTGGAGGCTTTAAGAGCAGCTGCCTCACAGTATTTTATTTTACCTTGCAAGTGCTTCAGCTGGGACATGTTACCCTGAAAAGCTCTTTGTCGTTTTAGCACTTCTGCTTTATCTGTGCTTGTGTTCTCATTGAATATATTTGTGGTGTCTGGTGTTATTGCTGGCACCTTTGTGTTTTTCTGAAGCTGAAGGATATCACTTAGATGTGTAGATATATCCCATTTTCTCCAATATATTTTTAATGATTCATTTTAAAAGATATCACACTTGTCTTAAAGATTATTGCAGAAGTATTCTGATGCTGCATACAAAATTGGTGTAGAATATTCTTCTATAGCTTTGTGAGTACTTCATATTACTTGAAAAAGATCATGTTCTATTTAAATGAATTTGATTTATTGTTGCCCATTACCTTCACAAGTATTTTTATATAATTGTTTTACTTACATAATAATTAAAAGAATATTAAAAGCAAATAGTATTTTTTTCTAGTCCAGGCATGTTTGCAAGTCTTAGTAGGAAGTTCAATGGCAAGAGCTGAGTAAAATCTAGAACCCTTTTTTTAGCAGCTTTAGTGCTACTCTGAAAAGAACTACACAGATAAAGAGCTCTCTGCACCTGTCAAAACCTCTATCGTAGCCATCATTTTATTTATTTTACCGCGTGATTCAAGTCCTTTGAATTCAAGTCTTCTGCACAGGAGAGCTGTATCTCATCATGCCATGAGCTGAGTAGGTGAGATACACTCATTTTCCTCTAAGGAGGTGTTTCAGAAGGAGAAATAATCAGTGGAGGAAGAGAATAATTTCCTAAGTTTTGATGCTTTTGTTACACGACTGTCATCTTTCAAATTCAAGAGTTCCATCTAGAGGAATCCTATTTCATGAGCTTGGTTTTGCTGGCCTCTTAAAGTGTGTCATGTACTGGAGCTGAAAACAGATTAATTTAGTCTCCTTTCTCAGTCTTCTGTGTTGAATACCTCTGAGTTTCATTGTTTCTTCCTGGCAGTTTTTGAAACAACACTTTAACATCAGTATTCTCTGCTTACATTTAAAATATCATTTCCATGTTTCTGTTTATTGAGGTGCTGAAGAATGAGAGAAATTTTGTTCATGTCTGACTGTCACTTATGAATTTGTAGCCCAGGAAGTTACAAGTCTCAGATTTTCCCATCAACAGATATAAAATATATACTTGAGCAAAAGAAATTTAGAGCAACTGAGCAGGCTCTGGCAACACTGAAACTATGTAATAATATAGAAACTGCTGAATGCAGACGGATATACTGAGAACTAATATTTCTACAAATAGATATAAATCTTCGTTCAGTTTGTTTTAGGAGCCACTGTTTCCAAGTGATTTTTTTCTTAACCTGTAGAGAAATCTGGAAAAAAAATCCAGTAAAATGCCAACAGAAGCAATTTGCTATTATCCTTTGGGGTTAGGAGTTAAATTCCTGGGGATTTTTTTTATCTAATGAAGCTTTTGAGACCCTCTTGTGGCTCAGATACTCCAGTTTATCTTTTTTCATATTTCTTGTTTGTCAAACAGAGATTAAATGCCTCAGTAATGTTTAATAATGAAGTCTCAAATCTAAAACTATACTGGAATGATCTTTGTATTCAGATGTGTGGAATGTGTCTAATACAGAAGCCAGTCAGAAAGAAAAGTTTTGGCTTTTAAAATCACATTAGCAAAAGGGTGGCATGGTGCAATGGATGGGAATGAGCTGAAGAAATCCCACTGTTTATGCTGTGCAACTTGAACTTTGCTGTTGTAGTTTAACTTGATTAAAACAAAACAAAATAAATCTAAACAAAACCACTGGGAACTTCCCCGTGGCTCTACTTTCCTGAGCAAAATGAACCATAGCCTCCAGATCCATACCCAGGCTGGGAGTGCAGCAGCATTACCCCTGAGCTGTAGGATCTCTGCTGGGGTGGCTGAGTTAGCAAAGCCTTGCTCTGATCACTCCATGAAGAAAACCCCTTGAAAAGCAGGTATACAGCTTATCCAGGCCATGCCTGGGTGGCTCTGTGAAGGAAAACCAAGAGGACTCTGCAGCTGAGTTCTGTGGAAGGGCCTGAATGTATAAAATACTCAGAATGAGTCCCTCAACAGCAATCCCGTGTTGGAAATGCCTGACTGGAACAGCCCAAAATGGAGCTTGCAAGGCAATGCTGCAGGAGGTAACTGGGCTGAGTGATCAGGAGCGATCATTGATTGCACTGGGTCAGGGGGTATCTTTTTTTAGAAGTAGAGGTTTCCCTTTGCTGACATGATTCAGGTAAAAAACGTGAATACCTTTGAACAGATAAGCAACATGAACTCAGCTGAGCACAGCAGGTGAAATGCATTTCTTTGCTTAGTTATGATTCTTTTTTCTTTCAAGCTCAAAGTAGCACTTATTAATTTTTACCTGATTACGTGCTTTTACCCAATTAATTAGAAACCAGATTTTATTTTTGATTTTAAACCTAAGGCTCATTGCAATTTTGATTATGTATTTCCAAAAAAAAAAAAAAAAAAAAGGAGATTCTTTACCGTTGTCTTTAGTTTCTTTTTCTGACAACAATTTCTGAAAGTTTTAGGTGTTGTTCTGAAGACAAATTAAAGTCAATTCCATAACCTCAGGCTTAAATTTGTTTGTACCTTTAATGAAGTCACATTGTGGTATGCAATCACAAGTTATTCTATCTGATCTGACACCTGCCACCTTGTTTCTCTCAGTGTTGATTTCAGAGTTTATTGTAGTTTTCCATAAATTTCTCCCTCTTCATTTCATAACTAGCTTTGCAATTGGGTAATTTTAGGAATTCAGCAGATGCAAAAATGTAAGTTTTTATGATTTTTATTACCTGTTACACTGTGCTATTGAGATGATAACCACATGGATGTTTCTGAACAATTGTATGCAATTAACTGTGGTGAGAAGTTTGCTTAGAAGGTATTTCATGTTCTGCTTAAAAATGTGGATGATTTTAAAAGGTTGCCTAAGGACTGCTGAAGCCTTCTGCTCCTCAGTGTCCAGAATTGGGGTGGTGAAATTATTGTTCACTGCCTGCAGAAAGCCAAATAAGTGGACATGTCCAAAAGTATTCAGAAATAAGTTAGTCAGTCAAGAATGCCTATTTATTTGTGCATCTATTTGGTTTACTCACTGAGCTTAATTTCATCTCACAAGTAATAATATTTGCACAGTGTAATTTCAGGAAAGACTGTGATCCGTAAAGAAGTTCCCAAACAAGATCATGGTAAAGAAGATTTAATAGTAACAATTTATTGTTCTTCAAAATAATGAGGCTGTTTAATAAAGATGAAACAAGGATTAAAAATCCCAGAAGCAGGCAGTGCAAAATCTTTATTGTCCTGAGTTTTACCCCATGTCCATCATCCATCAGCTGAAGTTCCTAATTAGCTGTCAGATGAAATGTCACTCCAGAGTGTGCATTTGCTTTTTCTTACAATGGCATTTTCACTGAAACTTGCTGTTCATTGAATGTTGTGGTCTACACCAGGAACTCCAACCCAGAGAAACATTTAAATATACTTTAGCAATAAAATTAGGCACAGTTAAAGTGTTCCCTTAGTTGGGATCCAGGAACTGATCCTTGAACCTCCTATGCCTGGTAACTCATCCTAGAGAAGCCCAATTTTTTAAGGCAGTAAACAGCTGATTGGTGCAAAGTGCAGACTGCCCTTGTCTGAACTGCAGAGAAACCTCAGCAAGGTGGACTGATGCTTCCATAAATAGAGAGTGTAAAAAATGGATTCTTTTTTCCAGTGGGAAGTATATAATTTAATCAAGGTGGAAACATCACATAGGAATGTGCTGTTTTCAAGATAATTTTTTTTTTTTGGTAGAAAATAAAATCAGCAATTCAAGTATTTTCACTGCTGAGTCTTAGAGTCTCAGTGCTTAATGAGGAAGTTTTTTACATGAACATTCATACAGGATCAGGCTATAGTTGGCATTTGAAAGAGAATGAATGAATTAGTAGATGCTACCAAATATAATTTGTAAAGAATTCCCTTCCTGAGAAAGCAGCAGAATTTAAATGACTGCTTGAGTGTATTCATTGCCAGCATCTGCCAAGAATATTCATAAAAGGAGATAGGCTAGAAGTGAATTTCAGGGTGATCTTTGGAGGCCAAGGCCTTCACTTTCCATTAGATACAAGGGCAGAGCTAAGGGACTTTTATGGAAATTTGATTAATATAATCCCCCAGACATATATAATATATAATGTATCTCCAGCCATCAAAGTAGGATAGAATTGGAAACAGGACAGGTGATGTACTTTTACCCTTTTCCTAAACTTCTCATGGGGTTATACTGGGTGACTTTTATACCTATTTCTCCCCCAGGCTCTTGGCAGAAAATGTCCCATGTCTTTATTGTCAGCATGACCAGTGAGAAAACTTCTGTTCAATTTTGCCTCTTTTGAATTATGAATGCATAAAACCTTTAGTATGGAAACTCACAAATTGCTGATTCTGTGTTCTGAAAAAGCAGCTCCTCCTAAAACCTGAAACTGACAACGGTTTTCCTCTGACTGGGATCTAACTATGGAGCAGTGCAGAGAGGAATGTGCTGAAGCATTCCAATGAAGTGAACTTGAAAGCCAAAATTGTTCTTAAACCTTAAATAATAGGTAGCTCCTCTGACTGTATTATTATTTACTTACAGGTCAGATGACTCTTCATTTTGCATTTTTTAAATGCAAAAGCAAAATACTGATGAGTCAGGTAACTCTAACAAGATGCAGCATGCAGGATAAGTCAAATATTGCCAAACATCATCTGTAAGATCTATCTAATTAGAAGTTAGTTCCCTATTTAGCAGCAGACAACAGGTGTCTCCAGAAGTAAAGTAGCTTTTCTTTCACCACTTTTATCTACACAGGCTGGATCTGGATTCTGACTATGTAAATGTATTTTCTGTAGCAGTAGTATAGTTATATATATATGTATCATATATACTTGGGTGAGTTTTCCTTCTTTTAATCAAATTAATTATGAACTCCTAGTTATTTTCTTATTGTCTGGTGCTTCAAAATAAAAAATATAATAACAATAGTGGTATCAGTAAGAATAAAGGTCTTCATGCTAATGGTCCATACGGTCTTTGTAACATGGACAAAAACCCAACTGTTTTCATTTTTTCCGCATTTGGCTTTGTTTCAGCTTCAGAAATTAGCTGTGGGATTGCAGATGAACAGACACCATCCAGAAAGTTGCATTCCACCAACCTCACCTCACCTGACCTCAAATGACCCTGATGTTGTACAGCAGAAGGAAACCCTTCCAGAGCAGGAGGATGATGCAGACCAGCTGGGAACTCTGTGGAACTCCCAAGAGAAGACCTCCAGATCTGAAGGCAGTGAGTGGTGCTTGCCTGCTGTTGGTGGAGGGAATCCTGTGATTACTCTGACATCTTCAACAGTGTAGCCAGCTGCAATGGTCTTTTGTTTGGCGTCATTGGTTACTCATTGCCAGTTTTCAAAGGTGGGCTTTTCAATGTAGAACAGCTCTTGAAAATTAACCATTCCAAAGGCTCTCAGGACATGCTGATGAAGGTCTTTAGCTTCTTGCCCTCGTGTTTGCCCAAATATCTTATCGCAGGTCACTCACTGCAACTGGAGTAATAGAAGGTATCCTTCTCCTTTTCTCAGCACAAGATTTAAAGTGTAACATACAGCTTTATTTCTCTCCCAAAACATGTGGGATTTTTTTTCCCCCCTTCTGATAGTAATTTCTACTTTTCTTGTCATCTTCTCTGAAGTATTTAAAAAATTAATCCCAAGGATATTCCAAGCTAACAACATTGAGAAGGTGCAGAATGCTGCTAAAGCTTTAAATGCTCCACACTGGGTCCTTGTGGCATTAACAAATGAATCCCTGCAGCACCTCCAGAACTGCAGCTTGCACTGGCAGTTTTGTTGTCTGGACCCCATCATAATTCATAAAAATCGACACACAGATATTCAAAGTAACTGAACCAGTGTCATGTACAGGAGCAGCCAGCTGGTGACTGGGCAGCAGGATGAAAGCTTAGGAGCCAGGGATCTGGTTTCAGGTCTGTGTGGGAATTGTTACGGCTTTTCTGTTTCCTGATGCCTGAAGTGCTTTCTGATTATGCATGCACATGTCAGAGCAGAATGTGGACATGCACCAGCCCCTCTAGCATTTCTGTTCTTTCTAAAAACCCCAGGCCTGGCAGGCTGAGCAGAGTGGTGCTGGGCTGTAGACCAGCAGAGAATGAGGATTGCAGGGCTCATATTCTGGATGTTAAATCAGTAGCACCTGTCCAGTCAGCCTAATTACTGTAAGGCAAGTCCTTCTTCCTCTGTTTTTCTTCCCCTTTTTAATCACCTCGTATTTTTTTATTGTAGTCTCTGGAGGACAGGGAGAACAAATGTTGTTTAACCCTGTGGACAGGAGTTCAGGATGACTTTAGCTTTTGCAAAGCCTGGAGGGACTTGGTAGAACTTCCCAAGAGACAACCACTACCACTTAAGGCAAGGCAGCACTGTTCTGTATCCTCTATAAATCCTACTCTGCCACAGTTCTTAGATATTTTAAATATACCTTAGAGATGCTCAAACAGTGTATTAGCACTGTACTTTCCTTGTATACATCAATATGGAAGTGACTGAGGAAGTTCCTGAGTTACCATGGAGCTGAACTGCACAGATCTTGGGAGACAGTGAAAACCAATAAAGCAGAATGAGAGAATATCTCCCTGGGAACTGGATTACCAAAGAGCAAATAACTGAACGCTGCATCGAATATACTTTTACCCCTTTCTTAAAAGACAGCAGAGGTGGATGAGCTTTGCCAGCCAGATTCTTTCGCCGGGCACATCCGTGATGGAGAGCTTAGGTGTTTTTTTTTCAGAGGAAATACAGCCTAGGATTTCCCTTGAGGTGAATTTCTGATGCCTTTGTGTCTCTGTTGGAATCTGCTAGAAACTCTTTACTTGAACACGTGCAATTTCTTCCTCCTTTAATCCTGGCAAGCACTTCCCCCAGCGCTCCCCATCAGGGGCACGGCTCTTTCAAAACAAAGTTTGAGCACCCACGCTGCTCCTGGGCAGCTGCAAGTGCAGGGAAAGGGAAGAGTGTTCCCTCCTGAGCAGTTCAGGGAATGCAATCAGCCTTAGGAGTGGGTGGGATTTGTTTTGCTAAATGTGGATGATTTCATGTGAGCAAGAGGTCCAAGTCACTGAGAGAAACATCTGCATTTAAGTTCTATTTTTTGCCTGAGATGAACAGCAGCAGGGACCCCCTTCACTGTATTGATCACCTTGCTATGGATTATCAGACCTTCTGCTCTCCCCCAGCAGCCCCTGTCTGTTTGCCTGAGCATTTTATCCTGAATGTTCACGTGGCCATGGACTTGTTCCTTGTCTGACATTATCCTCTCTTGCCACAATCACCTCTTCCCATAAAACCATTTAATTCTGCTCCTTAAATTCTGAATCTGGGGAGGGAAGATAAAACTTGAAGGATGGGAGTGGGGACTTGAAGATCCCTGGAGACAAGAATGTTTCATTCTATCTTCACAGAAGTAAAATGTAGAAAAGCTGTTATTCTTCTGTTTCTTCTGGGCATTTCATATATGACTGGGTGGATTAATTTGTTTTCCAACCCAAGCAGCTTTGCTATCCAATTTAGCATAAATTCCTATGTGTATTGGGAGAAAACAGTTATACTCCAATGGATTTTGTCAAAATGCCTCAGAAAATCGACAAGAAAATTCCACAGAAATGTTGAAAATTTTTAACAAGGCTAGAAATGACTTAAAATTAAGAAGTAAATATTATGAATGCTTGTCAGTCATGTCTTGCAGGAGAATTAACTAGCTAATCAGATTTTAACTACTTTTTTTCTTATGAATAATAGAACAATCTGGAATAGTGAAATATCCCTACCCCAGAAGAGCTGACACCAAGCTTCTGGTTAAATTACTGTCTGTGTTAGACTTCTTCATCATATACAAGAAACAACCAAAACTCCAGAAGAAAGCTGTATGGAAACCCTGCAAATCAATTGATCCTACTTTGGTATGTTTTGTTGTCCCGGCAATCACAGGGAATGTTTGAAAATGGAACAAATATAATTTTATTTTTTTTACAAGAACAAGACAAAAGGGAAACTATTTGGAAGGAAACAAACAAGAAAAACATGTGCACCTCAAGGAAGTTTTTTTTCAGAGTGAGAAACCTGCTCCCAGGAAGGTGGATGTCTCAGAGCAGGAAAAGGGAAAAAACACCCAGGTAAAGGCTACAGGCACTTCGTAACTCCTCATGCACTGGCGCACCTGAAAAACCCATGGAGGCTGTCTGGCTATCTTGGGAAACATCTAACCCTCATTATTCTGCAAAGTGATCCTTCTAGGCTCCCTTAAACCAGTGAACTGGAGGGTTGTGTCCAGTGCAGTGGAAGTTCTGCTCACTGCTGATTGATTGCTGGCAGGACCCTGCCATGAGGAGGAGGAGGAGGAGGAGGAGGAGGGAGGAACACGATGATATTTCTGAGCTTCATAAAGCTACCCCATAATCCATCATGAAAGTTGGTGGATCATGAGGGATATCAGTTAATTTAGCTAGATTTCAGCTGAGTTTGTTTTTCATAGAGAAGAGTTTTTACAGCATCCATTAGGGATTTAGAAATTATTTTCAGCAAAGGAGATCACGGAGGTTCCCATTCCTTTCTTGAGAGCCAGCAAAACAAACAAACAGCAAAATTCACTTCTTCTCTAACAGTTTGCAAACTATAAACAAGTGCAGAAATCAGCAAACAGATTCAGCAAACAGGCTGGGGAAGCATAAAGTAACAGCCAGACAGTTATGACCAGCATGAGATTATTATGATCAACAATCTAAATTATTATTGTACATCCCTAAGTAGCCTATTCTGGCAGCCCCATAATGTATGTAACACACTGTACCTTCTGTTGCTCCATATCTTTATAATTGGTTGCCAGTAATTTCTGTTTTCATCACAGTATTTGGTGCATTTTTGATTGCTTCTTCTGCTGAATGCAGGAAACAGATAAAATTTACATTCACAGCACTTGCAGTTGCCTGGCTTCTGCAGAATTCTTAAATTCCAGCAGTTGAAAAATAATCTTGGTTTAAGTTTAAAATAAGTATGATACAATTAAAATAATTTAATTGACCATCAAAAAGCTTGACTTCAAAGGAATTAAAACCCTCTCTAAGATATATTGTCACCTCACAGTCCATTTGCTATAATTTGAGCACTCTTATCAATAGAGAATCTTACCAAAGGCTTCATGGACATGAGAGGTAATTAAAAATAGAAGATCAAAGCATGCAAACGAATCCTGTTAACAAACTCTAGTGAACAGGGATTATTTTATAACTAAATATGAAGCCAACTCAAAAAACTATTTGGAAACACTGAAGAGGGATCCCATTGTAGCTTTTGGCAGGGTGTGCTTTACATGTTATGAAGACATTTTTGTCCTGTTGCCACAGCTCTGACCAGAAGCCACATGTGTGCAGCATCATTGCACCTCCCTTGTCTCCCACCAGCATTTTCCTTTCTCAGTGCTCTGCTTCCAGACACCGTAACAAATCAGGAGCTAAATTCAATAAGGAACAGGGAGCTTCTTTGAAAATATTGCATTAAACCCCTCAGCACAGCATCAATACATGGAATGCCTGCTGGGAAGAGGCACAACTTGATCAACTCCATGTCCCACAGTGGAGTACCAGTCATCTGGGAGGTTTAACAAAGTTTCTCATGGCTTCCAGAAAAGGTTCAAGAAGCAGAGTTTGCACTATGGGGTCTTGTAAATCCCCTTTCCCACTAATGGTACTACTACTAAACAAACATTTTGAGGTAGCATGTGAGGGCTGTGACTAATTTGCCTTTGCCCATGGTTAAGCAATACAAACTGCTTCCCTGGACTCAAAATAATAGACTGAAATATTCCCATTTCCTGCAGATGAGTGAAAATAAACAGATCCAATCTGAGTTGAAAGAATGTAAGTAGAACAGGCCTTCATTTGTAGGGGAAAATAAACTTTGCTGATCCCGTAGGCCTGGAACTATAAACAGCATCCTTTTTCTCCCAGGGCAGTGTATAATGTGAATGCATGGTTTGAACATCCTCAAAACAAACAGCTAATCACCCTTTCTGGCCTAATTAGGTTATGCTCTGGCCGCTGGCTCTAGGTCTCATGTGAAATGGCACTGAGGGAAGCCCTGCTCCTCTCTCCCAAGAAAGAGAGCCTGTCCAACTCTCTCTTTGTTAGTTAACAATTGCTCCTTGAGGATATCCAGCTCCAGGATCTTCCTTGAAAGCATGGCAGATCCAAGGACAAGAATATTCTCATCACTTTGCACAGAGAACAAGGGTAACCTTTCCTTCCTCTCTCTGCTCATTGCACAGATACAATGGGATGATGAACAAATAATTATTTAATTTTTAATTTTTTTTCTGGGTTTGGACTGTCTGCCTGTTCAGTGTGTATCAACAAGTTGTAAGTGGTTCGATTTTTTGCATGGACATTTAATTCACTCTTTGCAGAAAGGTGATTTATCCTCAGTACAGCTGTGGGTGTCCACTGCAAATGCTAAATAAACAATCTATAAGGATTGTTTACCACAGTACTGCAGACAAGGGACTGGAGCACAGATGTGTTGTAAGGCCTGCCCAAGCTGACACTTCAGAAGGAAAGACCCAGGAGGTCAGAAATTGCTGACTGAAGCTCACAGATCAGATCCTGCACTGCTGAGTCCTTAATGGGGCTGCTGTGAGTGCTGTGCACTTCGACTGCTGCCTGTGATTAGTAGCAAACAGAATTAATGCTGGGAGAAATCAGTAGCAAAGGCCAAGTGGACTTTTAGGCTCTGGTTTATCAAGGCTTTCTGGGCTGCAGCTTAGGACCTGTAAGAGGAGAAAGATCTGACCAGATTCAGAGCGTTTCCATATTTGCACTTTTCTAGATTTCTCTGAACATGTGCTTAGATCTTGTAATATGTTCCCATTTTTCATTGCTCTTTTAAAATAGTCATTCTTCTGTATCAAAACCAAACCATCCTACCTTTAATCCCCCTTTCAAATTTTCTTTTCATCTTTAGAACAGCTAAAGGTGCTTTGAGGACTGTTTAAACTGTAATTCTCCAGATGTTAATTTCCTCTCTTCTCCTTTCTGACGAGGCTTGCAGTGGGGCTGGGGCAGAGCTGCTGAGGATGCCAGCAGGGCCCATCTTTCCCAAGTTGTCCATAGGTGGGTACCAGCCTGGCCATGGCCAGTTTCCTTTCTTCTTGGCCCCACTCAATGTCCAGTGAGTGCAGGAAGCAGTTACAGCATCCAGTGTTGGTTCTAAAGGCACAGACCCCTTTTTAGTGCCCTTTCTCCAAACCAAGTGCTTAGCACAAACCCTAGAACTGAGCCTCTCAGATCTATATCCTCTCACAGTTTTTCTTGCCTGTGGTTTCCTTTTAGGAAGCGCAAACCGAAGAAGATAAAAACAGCTGAGCAAAGGCATTTCTGAGCACCAGGCATTGAATTCTTTAGGGTGGCCAGGCGAGACACTGCTGCTGTCCTGGCTGCTGCCCCCAGGCAGCCAAACCATCCCTTTCCCCCTCTCAAAATGCATTTCCCTGCTTTCACCAAGGAGCTGTGTGTCCTCCTGCAGCTGGGACCTGCTGCAGGACCCTGCTTGTGTCCGAGGCAGTGGTGGAAAGGGACATGAGGCCGTGACAAGCCCATGGTGGGGGCTCTGGTGGGAGGGGATACGTGTGCTCAGGGCAGGAGAGGCAAGGATGCAGCAGCACCAGGAGTGTTCACAGTTTAATAGGCATATTTCACACTGTCACAGCATCTTCACAGGAGCTCAGCTCCCAGTTTAGGTATCTGAGCAAGTGACAGACTGCACGGAGGGGCTGTGACAGAGAGGCCTCTCCCCTCTAGCCACGCTCTCAAAAATCTTGATGATGGATGCAAATCACTTAGAGCCAAATTAAGGAAAGTATATTTAGGCACCTAGAGCACTAAAGAGGCACTTAATAGGATTTTCAGAAGTGTATAAGCAGATTAGGCATCCAGCTCCTGTTGAAATCAATGCGGATGGAGCCTTTAAAAAAAATATATATATATCTTGACGTATCTCAGCACTGTTACAGCCTGGGTGCATTGCAGGGGGGATGAGTGGGCTCAGAGATAAGCCTTACAAATAACAGGGCTCTCTGGTTGTACCCAGTCTCCAAAACCATGGCAGCAAGTTCTTAAGTTCCCACAATGGCTGAATTACACAGGCCTGTGGGAATAAAAGAGCAAGGCCTGGAGGGAGAGGTAATGATCGTTGTGTGCCTGCCAGAGAAGGAGCAGGAGTTCTGCAGAGACAGAGGCAGAAAGTAACACAAAACCAAGGAGACAGAGCAATCACTGGATCTTTGCTCAAGAAAAGGCCTTGCAACTGCTTTTTTTTGGTTACAGAATTGGCCAAGAGGGGCTAGGTGAAGAACATGCTGGTTGTTTGGTTTTGACAGGGAGGCAGCACTTTTGCAGTCCTCATAAATAAATGTATTTGACCCAAAGAAACATCTTCTGTAGCCAGTGTCTCCCTTGGGTAGAAAGTACTCGTCAGGACCTGGATTTTGCCTCACTCTGTGATTTATACATGGAGTATAATACTGTAAAGTCAGTTCCCTGCTTTCTCTGAAATGCAGCTCCAAGTCTGTCGAGCTGAAATCAGTCCTTTTTTGCTTTACTGAGCAGGAGTGATGATACATACATTAAGGACTGCGAGGCACTGTGGTAAGGGGCCAATTAGCTGCTACCCGAGGGCAGGAGCTCCCAGATGTGGGATATCAGACAACTGCAAACCTACAGAACTGCTAACAGATCACTCATTATTCTCCTCCAGAGACGTTTAATTGGGGGATTAACACACGGTATTTTTAGTGAGTGTCCTCAGAACATTTATCTTCCTCCAGGGCATGTCAGTCCCTCAGGGAGCACTATTTGGGAAGCAACCATTGCTAGAGGTGACAGGGAGGAGTTATCTCCTCTGAAATCCCTGTTGAGAGGAGTGGCTGATGCAGACAGTAGGCAAAAGATAGGCTTGCCACAGCTGCATTCCCAAAGATATGAATAACCCTGAACAAATGCAGCAATCTCAGGTACCTCATGGGCTGCTGACCCCAGCCTCCTGCCAGTGGTTTCTAAACTGAACTTTGCTACAAACCTCTGCTACAAAGAAGACTAAAGGAAATGACAAGCTGGAGAATTCAGAGTGGTCATTAATGTGAAACATGCTGGAAGAGTCAGGCAAGAGAAAGAGATGATATAGTGCTCAGCAGACAGCATTCAGCTGGGAAGGTCCAAGCAGTGAACTAGAAACCTGAAGGTAGGGAAGAGGACTCCTCTGTGTTCCATCTTACCTGATCAAGACCATTTAAAACCAGTAGGGACAAGTTTCTGTATGCTCCTGGGGAAAAGGAGTTTCTGAGGGCTGCTGTCCTTTTGGCTTCCTAACCCTTTTTCTGTAAAAGTTAGACCCTTCTGACCTGACTGTAGTGGTGAAATATCTGATGCACTGCAGTTCTTTGCCCACCTGGAAAGAAAGCAGGAAGGAACCTCACTAGGCAGGCTCCTTATGCATGCCTATATTTACTTGTAATATTTTCTCTGGGTTTTAAGTGCTGAATTATTAGTGTTATGCTAATAAAATCCATTTAAGCTCACTGAACAGTCTTTCATTTAAAGAGAAGTTATTCTGGCAATTTTCCAGAAGGCTAGCAGGATATTAATCAGACAATACCTAGGGACCAACACAACTATATTGCTTTTAATCTTTTGACCAGCAAGGAAAACAGGAAGAAATCCATTTCCCTCCTTTCTTTGCTCAATAGGATAACCAGCTGGTACAGATGATCTGCAGCTCAGCTCAATTTGGGAGTAAATATTTGGGGTTTAGCTGGGTAAATGGGAGAGGAGTGCTACTTTCATGCAGCCAGGTGCCCTTCATGGTCACGATGGGGGCCTGCAGGGCTTTGGCTCCTGGAGTCTCATATTAATAACAGAATGTCACCTTCATCAGAAAAGTCCAGGGCTGTGCTCAGATGTGCCTGGAAAAGAAAAGTTTGTTTGACTGTGCCAGACAGTCATATAAGGTGATTGTGGGGGATGTTCAGGGCTGGGTTTTCGGCCTCTACATGGGCTGTGAGAGTGCAGCCCCAGGGAGGAGAGGAGGAGGCTTCCAAAGCAGGGGCTCCAAGCAGAGCCCACACTATGGCAGGGGACTTGGCACTGCAATGTGAGGGGTCGATTTTGTTTGTCTCCAGATACCAACACATAGAGTGGAGCAAGAAATGTGCCATATTTTAATGTCCCTACAGAACTATTCTTTAAAGATGGTGAAAATGTCCTCCCTGGACCTGCAGCAAGTCCTTCAGTGTGTGTGTCCTCTGGAAACCTTCGGGGACTCTTTGGTGGGGTTTAGGCCTGAGCTGGTCTTGCTTTATTTCTGTGTTCTCAGACGAAAAACAAAAATTAACCACACAGATCTGTAAGGCAAATTCTGTAGTTTTTACACAGACTCTTCTGACCAGCAGCAGAAGGCTGAAAAGTGAAAGCATTTTAACATCCTGAGGCACTTCCTTGGAGACAAGTGGATCAGTTCTCCTGCCTGAGAGCCCTTCCCTGAGACTCCTGGTGGGGAGAATCCATCCCAAGGGTGCTCCTTGGTTTCCCACAGGGACATAGCCCATCAAAGCACTGCCAACTTGCTGCAAAAAATGGGCCCAGGGGTTTGGTGCAAACTAGTCCTACTGCAGCCCTGAAAAAAGAGCAAACCATCTGAAATAGAAAAGACATCATTTAATGTCCTTTACACATGGTGAATGAAGAAGCTTCTACCTGGGGAAGAAAGGAAAAGTGTTCTTTTTGTTAGCTTCATCCAGAGAGGAAAAAAGTCTTTGAGGAATTTTCTGGCACGTGGCTCCAGTTAGGTTTCAGCCAGCTGAGCTGTTTCAGAAGCACTGGAATGTAATTTCAGCAGTAATGGATCAACAGAAACAGAGGCAGTGAGGGTGTTCTGTTGCACAGAAGTCCTGGGTGAAAATTATACATTGTGTCTGAGAACACAGGTCTAAAAAATGGGAAGCTGGAGAGGTGAATTCCTGGAATCTGGCTCTGCCCTGAACGATGGAAAATTGGAGCTGTTGCTGGTGGGGGATGGTACTTTTCAACTCCAATTTCAGTCAGTTGATCTGTAAACCTTTGGCACTGCTGATGAAAAAATTTCATTTCCCACCATCTTTTAAATTTATTGCTCAGAATGCCTAAGTCCCAAATTAGACATAGAGCTTTTGGTGTAAGCCAGCATAATCCCTTTACCATGGAATCATACTCTTATATAGTGTTTTGACTGCTCTGTGAGTGTGTAAAATTGTTTTCTAAAACACATTACTTAACACTGATATTTGCCTATTTTGGACAAATCTGTTAAAAATTTTGAAAGGAAATTTTGCAGAATAAAGCAACTTACTCTTCAGTCCCTCGGATGTGAAATGCTTGAATTCTGCATAGTTTCAAAGTGCTTTTGAAAGAACTGAAATTGTTCAGTGTCATGCTACAGTGGTTTAAGTTTTTTAAGGGCTAGTTAAAATTTTTCATGGGACAAAGAAGCCCCTTACACAGTGCTCCATTTGCAGAAGAACAAGTAGTGTGTTCAGCTGTACTGAGATCCTGGAATCATGCTGCCCTCATCGAGCTGAACTCTCAAGTCTGCTGAGGAGATTGCTGTTGCCTTTCAGTCTTTGCACCAATCCATATATGAAAAAATTATTTTATTCCTGTGTCTGGTAGGAAATGCATTGAGAAGTCTGTGTGAGGGAACTTGGAGCCATTCTGCTGGTGTGTTCTGGGAAGGGATGTTCCTGTTCTGTGTTGTCTACCTTAAAAGACCCAGCCTTCCATGTGATTTGCTTATACAGTAACTTTCTTCTCCCAATTGAAGCCAGGAAAGAGTTTCCCATTACATTTCACGGAACCTAAGTGATGTTCAGAGCAGATATGTCAAATAACAGAGTTCTAGTGTGTAGAAACCAAGTCAACATTAATAAAAGTTTGCTGTCTTTTTAAAATGATCTTATACATTAGAGTGTCAAATGTTCTAGGACTTATAATGCAAGAAGACAGGATGAATCCAAGGCAATGAAATGAAACTAATTAAAATATCAGATAACACAAGTTTGGGTTGTTTGAAACAGATCTTTATGTAGGATAGTGAGATCCTCATTAGAGGGCCACAAACTTAACTTTTTAATAAGAAATAATCTTAATAATTTTTTACATCAAGTCTGGCCTCTGCTGCCTACAAATTTGGATTGATATATCAAAGTACATATTGCCTTTAATGTTCCTGTCAAACCTGAGCTGTGATGCATGGATCCCTACTTGGAGGGATGATTCTGTGAAACTTAGCTAATAAAAACGTGACACAGCCAGTGACTGATGTCTGTTCTCTCAGGGTGTGTTAGCGTGGGACAAACACTGCATATACATTCTCTTCTTGACACTGAAAAATGAGACACATCTAGTAAAAAACATAATATATTCTCTAATGGTCTTGCAGTGACCTTCTCCTTGTCTTTCTGCCTCCTCACACACCTTTCTCACCCCTCTACTCTTTCCCTCCCTTCCCCTGTAGGCTCTGAGCCTACAATTTATCTTGCAGTTTGGTCTCTGCTGCCTCTGAATGCCTGTGCACGGGCTCTGGCAGGGTCTGGCCTTCCTCTGTGGGAGATCCCAGGCTGCTTTTTTTTGCCAGCTTGCACCACGAGCAGGCAAAGAAAAAAGCTTTTCCTGGTAAAATAAAGATACACTTAAAAAGTGGAAGCAAACCTCAGCAGCCAATCCAAACCCCAGTTTGAGCAAGCTGGTAACTTGTCAGTGCCAGGCGTCAGCCCACTATTAGTCTTTTTCTGGATAGAGATGACAGAGCTCTGTTGACAAGCTGTAGCACTTATTTTGGGAGCTGGCACCTGGCTCCTGGCACGTCCCCCTAGCACTGTGTCATGCTCCTCAGAGCTGCCTTTGGCTCTGGAGAGGTTGGAGCTGGGGCAGGCCTGGCACTCCCAGCCTGCCTGGGTGGGAACCTCGCTCTTTATTCCCATAATTACTTGTCCCTGCTGTCCCCAGGGCAGTCCAACACCGAGCAGAGCTGGCAGGATGGGTGTCCCAGGGCTCACACACACTGAGCATGAGGCTTCTCCCTCTTCCCCAGAGGGGCTGGAAGGGGCTTTGGCCTCTCTCTCTCAGCCTCCCTCTCCACCTTGAAAGGGGGCTGTGCTCAGGTGGGGGTTGGTCTCTTTCTCCAGGCAGCAACTGACAGAACAAGAGGACACAGTCTCAAGCTGCACCAAGGGAAATATAGACTGGATATTAGGGAAAAGTTTTTCACAGAAAGGGTGATAAAGTATTGGAATGGTTTGCTTGGGGAGGTGGTGGATTCACCATCTCTGGATGTGTTCAAGACAAGACTGGATGTGGCACTCGGTGCCATGGTTTAGTTGAGGTGTTAGGGTTGGGTTGGACTGAATGATCTTGGAGATCTCTTCCAATCTGGTGGTTCTGTGATTCTGTGATTCTGTGTCCCTCTGCTCCCATTCCCCTGAGTTGTTCCCCTTGTCCTTGCTCAGTGCCACAGCCAGGGACACTGGATGTGATCCCCCTCCATCCCCTCCTGCAAAAGGCCACGGCATCTGATCCGGAGCTTTCTGCTCGCACCACAAGAAAATATTTAGCATTTTAATATCTTTTTCACATTTTTAGAAGTAATTTATGTATGAACATACACAGTGCTTAGTAATCATTTCTCAGATGAATGTGGAATTTTTCTAAAATTAAACTATCATTCTTTCCTCTTCACACTTGGCTGTCATATCTTTCTTAATGCAAATCAGTCATTGACTAGAGACACCTACTGTAAGAAGCTATTTTAGCTGTCTGATCGGTTATAAATTGATTTTAGAAGTGAAGACCATTTTGGGGAGATAAGCTGGGATTGGTAGGGAAAGGAAAAAATAATTCAAAGGGGAAGTTTTTATTTGAATGTGACTATTTACCTCTATGTCAGAGCAAAGGCTGCAATCCAGGAGTCCAATCTCTCTTTCCTCCTGCTTTAACTCTTAGATCACAAATCCTTCACCTGCCCTGGCCCTATACCATGCAGAGCCCTTGAGTACCAGAGACAGGTGCCCCAAGGAAAAAATATTTCCCCTTTCAGTCTCCATTTGATACAGGGAACATTATCTCTGAAGGAGCCAGGCTACTCCTCTGCTCTGAAGCAAGTCCCTCGGTGTGGGAATGAAAAGGAATCCATTATGGTTAGTTTCAGAGAAACCTCTCTTCCCTGCAGTATTTCCTCCTGCTATGCTTCAAGTGCTCTTCAGAGGGAATATTCTCATTTTCCAGGCAAAGAAAATGGCTTTGCTATCGCAGTAGTGGTCTGCACAAAGTGAGAGTAAAGCAAAGAAAGTTCACTGGATGCAACTTGGGAAGATGAGAACTGTTTTCTGGTTTACTTTTTTCTGCTCTTTATTTGTCAGGGCCAGCTCTGATGTTGTCTACTGGGGCTTCAAGAAGGGGCTTAATTTTTAAGGCATAGCTTTTCTCTTTGCTTTTTTTAAAAATTTTTTAATTTTCTGTTACTTGCACTGCCAGTTCTTTATATGTAATTAAAGTATGCAAACAGTGGCTGAGTTTTTAAATGAATTCAGTTTGAGTGAACGTGCTTACCAACTTCAAGGTTTGCATGCTGTGTCTATAGGAACAATTGTTATCCTGGCATGAGTGTTGGGAGTCAGTTTTGAAACCGCAAAAAACAAATATTGAAAGCAACTTCTACTACCTACAAGTACTTCTGTGCTTTCCAGGTTTGTTAAACCATTTCTTTTTTCCTCTTAGCAAATTACAGTTATGAAACATTATTCAGGTTTTGATTCCTTCTGATCAATCCACCTTGTCAAAGCTTCTGAACGCTGTTAGTCAAATGTATTTGAAGAAACAAATGCATGTAACAGTTTCAGCAGGTTTATAGATATTCATAGAGCAGAAAAACAACCTAATAAATCACATCCATTACAAATGCCTGTTCCTTGCACAGCTCTATTGTCCCCTGAACTCTTGTAATTGAGAGCTCAAAGGTGAACATTCTTACTTTTGCAAGTTTTGAGGAAGCATGTTTTTTTAATGCCTAGGCTTGTGCTTTCTCAGATGTGTACAGGATTTTCTAACATGCTCCATTTAATACAAAATTCAGGGCAGTTACAATCCTCCTCTACTCCTGAGCTAGAAACAGAGTCCTGGATCAGATTGCAGTTCTGGAGTGAGGCCAATTGCTAAAGGAAGCGATTCTTCTGCCCCTCACCTTCCATGGCATTAAAAGATACCCCTCGCTGGCTTCCAAGGAAGCTCCCTGGGAGCCCAGAGCTGCAGATGCACCAGTGGGAAGGTGTGATGCCTTTGGCAAGGACGTGTGGCATCACCCAGAGCCACCCTGTCCCACCACCCTGGAAAGGGAAAGCACTTCCCAGTTCCTTCTGACAGCTCTTCACATCAGCTGAGCTCAAAGCCTTCTGCCATCTGTTTGCATCTTTGTTGCAACCTATCAGAGTCTGGTTTATTAAGCATTCAGCAGCAGTGCCACGGCTTTGCTGTAATGGCACGGGAGCAGCTGCAGCAGGGCAGCCTGAGGGCCCGTGTCCCCACTGGCCTGTTTTGTACCAAACACCCGAGGGGAGAGGGGGGCTGTCCCTGCTGGTCCCCTGAACCAGGAGACAGATGTGCCACTACAGCCAGAGGTGGAAGGACAGCCTTGGTCCATGGCTCTGCACTGTCCTGTGAGGCAGGAGCCAAAATACCACTGCAACCCAGAGCCTTGGGACACAGCATGGTCCACCTGAGAGCAGCCGTGACACTCCCAGACTTCCCATCAGACTGTCTGACAGGAAAGGCAGTCACTGTCCCATGGGTGTCCCGTGGGCACTGCAAAACTGCAAAGAACCTGAGCTCCCACCTGTGACTTCCACCACGGGGCTGCTCTTGTGTGGCCACCTCTGCTTCAGGACCTTGCTCCTTCTGTTTTGGGAGAGCAAGAATTGCCCAGGCGGTGGCTGTGCTCCTGGTGACCTGGAGCTGTGACAACCTCATGTGTGGAGCTTTTCAGCCTCCCTGCCCAGCTCAGCGGGCTGAGGGGAGCTGAGGGCTGGGAATGGGTGGCTGTCAGTCCTCAGGTCACACGTGGCACCATTCTGTGCTCTGCCCGACCTCTGCCTCTCTGCCATTGATTTATTCTTGGCTGATCTTTTGGAGGCCAGTTCGTTCATGCGATTGCAGGGATGGGTCTGCAGCTCCAGTCTGCAGCCAGACACTCACTCACACATATAAACACACACACACACATCAACATGCATGCTCTGGTCCTTCTGGGACACTGCAGACCTCTTGCCATGCCAGCACCTGACTGCCAGACCTCTGGTGTCTCTCTGGTGCCCAGCTGCTCCCACACCCGGCTCCCACACCCCTTATCCTACATGGACTCTCCCAGGGCTGGTGCTCCCTAGGGAAAAGCACACAAAACCACACTGGTTTCTCCAGTTACTGGCACCCAGACACAGGGGACCTCTGCTCCATGGCTTGACTCCAGCTGCTGCACACAAACACACATGTACATGCACACAGAACATGGTCCCTCACCCAGGAAAGAAGTTAGAAATGCAATTCTAGAAGAAAATCAGGGCATGACCAAACAAACATAATGACCAGCAGCCTCTTCACATGTAATGGGCTCTTTTTATCCACTTAGCTCTGTATTTTCCATGCTTGTTCCTTCACATCAACCTTCACCCTCCTGTTCTTGCCTCTGGTCTTTACCCTTAAAACCCTGTAAATCTCACACCTTGCCACTAAGGCCTTTAAGATATCCTGCAGTAAATTTTACACCATTTCCCAAATGCCCATCCTGCAATGAGTTCTGAACACCTGGAGGCAATAACCCTGGTCAGTCTGCAAGGCTGTCTGGTGAGAGCAGCTCCTGCAGACTCCTCTGACACCCGAGCCCATGGTCAGGCTGTGGTGTGCTGAGGTTCCTGGGAATATCCAGGACCAGGTGCTATAGGGCTTCCTCTGCTTGGTACTGTGCTTGTGGTGATTAGCCCTTCCTCACATCAACTAACAGTTGCCACTGCTGTAAATGTGGATGGCTCTCAGAGGAGTAATCCCTGAGCACACCATTGTCAGCAGATCTGAAGTTTGGTCCTCGGAAACCCTGTGACACCCGAGTTTTCTGTGCTTATTGCACAGACTTCAACTCCTTCAGCCACGACAGTTTTTTACAGTCACACGTGGAAAAAGTCATCTCCTAAAGCACATTTACGGCTGCTTTTTAGGAAGTCACATTATGAGGTTAATGAGGAATGTGAACAGCATTGAAACACTGAACAGTCTGGGCCATCACGTGCCTCATTCAGTAACAGGAGAGGAAGGCAACTTCTACCATCGACTTCTCAGTAGGACATGCTGCTGCTGCTCCCTTCTGTGCCAGAACAGTCTGTGTGAGCATGCTGTAGCCTTCAGGAGGTGACTGGGAGGCTTACCTGATACTGTGTAAGTGGAGTTGTTTTTCTGTTGCTCTTTGAAAGACTATATCCAGAAAAATAAAGATTCTATGCAGAAAATGTGCAATTTGTTACTGTAAGATGTAAACAGGGGACACTCAACAACAGAGACGACCTGCAGGGTTAGGAATGGGGTGGTCCTCTCAGGTCACACACCAGCAAAGCACACCAGGGATGTAGTGCAGGCAGGAGAGGACCTGGCAAAGACATTAGTTTGTTGTCATATTAAAAGCAATCCAGCAATAAATCACCATTGTGCAGATCACCTGCTCCCTGCCATCTCCTCTGGAACGGGCAGGGGTGTTAGGTACCAACAGCTCTGGAAATATTGAAGCTGCCAATATAAATGTTTTTGATTAAACTCTGTGCAAAGGCCATGTGCATAACCTGACAGGATGCAGAGAAACATTCCCTGGGTGGTGACTTCAAAACCATTTGCAATGTTCTGTTTCCTATTGGCAAAGTTTTCCAGGAGACACGTTTGTGAGGAGTATGTGTAGAATTTGGCACCATAGCTTGAGGCTTTATCCAGCAGCTGCTGAAGGGATGGCATAATACCTGTCTTGCCAGGCTTGGCAGAATTAGAGATGAAGCACTTCTTTAGATTAGTATGGAATTAATTCCTTTCTTGGCTACAGAATAGTTATATTTGATGTTGCCTGCTTGGAAGTGATGCTTGAATGGATCAACAATGTTTTTGATAATATCTGCCAAGAGCAATTTGACTGAGTCTTTTACTCATTTTTACTCATTTCCATAAATCACACATCAGTTTAGAGTATAATGTAGATAACTAAAAGGTGTTGAAAACCAAAACCTAATAGTGTTTTGCATTTCTTACATTCATGTCATAGACTCTATATTGCAATGAATGAAGTTGTCTAGAGAAGCAGGCCAGATGTGATTTTAAAATGCCATCATTACTTTGATTGTCTGGACTCTTTTGTATAATAAACTATTTTGGAAGACAGATCTACTCATTAGCTAGTCAGTTACCAAAGCCATTTCAAAAATGAGTGATAGTGTAAGGAGCACAGAGGCTGGTGAGGAATACCTTGGTGCATCCAGTACAAACACACAGTCTGTGGTTGCAGATATGGGTTTCAAGGCTCAGCAGTGGAGAAAAATTGCATCAGTCACTCCTCGTCCAATTCTTTTTCAAAGACAGAGGAAAATGCTTTTGGAAGATAAAAAGAGGTGACATCACTCTCTAGAGCTCAGGCACATGTCTCTGCTCCCAGCCAAGCAGCAATCACTGTGATGAGCTCAACTTCTCAAACCTTGCAGTGAGGAGGCAGGTGAGAAAATTATTGTGCTTGTCCTCCAGCTCTGGGATGGTGGATTCAAACAGTTATAGTCACTGCTGAAAATAGTGATCTTTTTTGGAGTTCAGCAAATCTATTTCTTGCCAGTGCACTGGGAAACCGGAATGCAGACCTGGGAAAGATTCACTTAGAATAATAAAGTGTATTTTGGCTTGGTGCTTGCACATAGACAAGCCACCAGCTGTCTGTGTGCCTTTTAGAGAGGCAACACTGCTGATATTTTTGAAGGCAGAAGAATTCTGGGAATCTAAAACCTATGTGAAGGGATTATATTTAATAGAATTTTGCTGAACTCAAGCAAACGCAGGAGCTTTTGCCACAGCCTTCAAAACCTGCAGGGATTCTTGAGTCATCTGTGCACCCCTGAAGATGCACCAGCAGACACCAACAACTGCAGTTTGCAACTCTGCTGTGACAAATGGGGTGAAACAGGCTCTGATTATCTTCTGGCACACAAAGGATATTTACTGCAGCTTGCACTGATAATGCCCCACCAAGCACGAGGCTGGAAATGGCCCTGGCAACAGGTGAGCTGCTCTGGCCTATCCTAACACTGAATGGCAGGATAAATGATGCCAGAGAGAATTGCAGTCAGGGAATGCCTGGGCTACAGCATCCACGACTACTGTGACTCTTAACAAAAGCAGGTGCACTCCTGGCTGCCAAGGCAAGGACTTTTTGTACCTCCATTATGAACTGAAGTGAAAAAAAAATACAGAAGCTGCAAACTGGAGGATACAATTGAAATACAAATCATCAAGAGTGAGAGGGAGCTCAGAGTATCTTGACTGAAGATATAGAAGGAAAAAGATAGAGAGTGGAAATTAAGTAAACTATGTGGGGTTTTTTTTGTATATGTAAGCAATGAATTTTATGTGGTACTCATGTCTTTTAAGAATTTCTTTTGAGCTCTACAGTTGAAAACGAAAAAAAATGTTATTAAATGAAGAACTGCTGCCATTAGGTGTATTCTCACCATGAGTGAGCCAGTGCTTAGAAAAAGTTATATCTAGATGAAATTTACTAAGAAGCTTGCCACCAAAACACATCTTTATTATTTTTCATGACAAGCAGTGACAATGGCTAAAATTTTCACCTTGCTTCATGAGAAAATGGTGCATCCTTTCTGGCATCAAAAACTGAGTTTGCTGGCCTTTGAAGGAGGCCTGAACACATGCTCTTCAGCCATTAGATTTTTTAAAAAATTTTCTTCCTTTTTTTTTTGTGGTGGGCCTATTTGAAGGTTTTGATGTGTATTTTTGTTGTTGGAGTTGTGATATTTGCCTTATTTTTTGCTAGGTTGTTACATGACATTTTTATTATAATTCATTGCAAATGTGCCCACATTATAGATAATTGGCATATGTGCAATAAATGTGGAGTTACTAAAAGTAACAGAAATGTCAACACCAATTGTGTAAAAAGACAGCTACTACTGATTTACACTGCTAAGGGGTAACTGCATTTCCCAAATAATTAGCCAAATAAAATTCTGGTTATACCTAGAAATATTTTAAAATATAAATTTTATCTGTAGACTTTCCTGTTTCCAGCTGAAATAGTGCAACATGGAAGTTGATTAGAATTCTCTAACAGTGAACCTAAAGGTTGAATCCTGTTGTTACATTCTATTTTATTCAATAGCAAAATGATGAACAGTGCAGGTAATACCAGATAGAGCAAAATTCCTCTATTTAATTTTGCAATTTAAAGTTAAGAACATTTTGGTTATTGGAAAATGAAGATAGTGTTAAGGAGGTTATTATTTATTAGGGATTTATACAGCAATACAATTGTACAGTAAAGCACTGAGTTAGAAAAATTGATGTGTTAAGTCTCCTTAACTCTCAGGCCCTGGAGAGTTGCCCTTGGTTCTAGTTGAATAATACATATTGGCTGATATAAACAAGGTACAAACTGTGTCTAGATTCATTTAGAACTCCCAGGTGGGAAAATTTGAGTAGATTTTCAATGAAGAGTCTGTTATCCCTTGGTAACTGAGAACATTACATATGAAGACTATGGCATCTAGAATGAGTAATCTTAAATCCAGCCAGTGCTGGCTGCCAATGCCATATTCAACTTGTGGAGCTAATCATTGCCTTTAATTACCAGATATCTTTTTGTAATGGTAGCCATTTCTCAGATGCTCTAGTGAGGTCTTTGCCTAGTAGTGATGAAAATTTAGCAAATTCCTATTAGTGATATGGTGATGTTTTATTGCTAAAAAACAAGAATAAGACAAAAAAGCCCTACTTGCTTGTTTTGTTATTTCATAATTTCTAAGCGAACTCATCTAGTAGACTGCAAATTCCCTGGGACAAAGTCTTTATGTTTATATTTGTAATCTGCCATTTAGACCAATGGAACAATGTAGACCATAAACCATAACAGAATGCCAGTTAATTTCAGATTAGAGGCTGAATAAGAAACTCAGTCTGTGATTTTGCTTTCTAGGCACGGTTATCTGAGATTTGATGTGGTGGTTATCATTAGAGCAGCAAAAATTTTCATGTGATCTTGTACCAGCAAGATATCCACAATCTAAATCTAAACTAAATGCCTGTGAGGACTCGTGGATCTTTCATTTGTTAGTGTACATGCTGTTGTTTTATTCTGACAAACTTGATCAACATATTAATCCAACAACTAAAAAACCACTCTTTTTCCTAAAATCTCATACAAAAGAATAAGTGCTTACAAGGATGCATCAGCAACACATATTTTCATATAGATGGAGGAAGTACTGTTTTATCAGAAAATAAAGGCATATTGGTGTGATAGTAATTGCATCTACTTCTAAAACATATCAAGGATGGTGAAAGTCTGAAGACAAAGTTAATGAGAGCTGCTGAAGCTCAGAATGCCAGAACTTCAGTGCTGGAGGATAAGCAGCAGCCTCTTACTCTTCCTTCAGGTGTGTCACATGAGGCTGCCTGCCAGAATGAAACCAGTGAAAAGTCATATTTTCAATACTGTTTTCCAATTTTTATTACTGTTTCAAATACCACTCTCTTCAATTATGGCAACAGCTGTTGGCAGCACTGTACAATATGTGTCTGCACAATATGTGTTCTCTCACATTTTGTTCTGCAGAGAGTGGGGCTTGGATTTATCTTTATTTAAAGCTAAAGAAAAGATTTTATAGACTGTTCAAGCACTGGAATCCTTAAAAAAATCCACCTTACAAGGCATGAGGAAGGTTCACAGTTCCAATGCACCACACAATGTCAAGGGAAGTGTGATTTCCTCCCTCTCCTCTTTCTCTCTTCTTGGTGATGTAGGGATATTTTTTAACAGAATAAGTAACAATCCCATGTATTTTATAGCTTGTTCAAACATTAGTCAAATATCTGCCATGCAGTAATACTGTGATGTGAACTGCAGTCAACTAAGGATTGTCCCTACCAGAAAAATTGATAGATTTATTGAAGAAACCCACAGAAGATGCAAACTTCAGTCTGACCTGTCTGTTTTCTACCTTCATTGCTCATTTTGTACATGATCATATATATATATATGTTTGCTCCCAGGCAAAAAGCTGAAATTAAATGACAATAATGTAGGGATATGGACTCTGGGCAACGTAAAAGAATAATCCTGTGTGCCTGTGAAATCCAGATCCCCTTTTCTGATATCTGGGGAGGGCCAAGTGACTTAAAGATGACATTTAGGCTTTGCTGGCCTGTGTGGCCTTGTCTGAGCATGCTGCCAATTTGAGCATCATTTTCACTCCTCCTCCCTGACCCTCCCTTGTCCCTTCTGTCTCCCTGTCAGCCTCTGTCTCGCTGCCAATGAAAATGCCCAGTGCTGTGAGAAATGATCTGAGCTGGCTGTTTCCACCGGGGTCTGCTCCGTGCCGTGTCTCCCCCTGTGACCACACACAGCTCTGTACCTGTGTCTCTCTGTGTGACCACACACAGCTCTGTACCTGTGTCTGCCACTGACCACACACAGCTCTGTACCTGTGTCTGCCCCTGTGACCACACACAGCTCTGTACCTGTGTCTCTCTGTGTGACCACACACAGCTCTGTACCTGTGTCTGCCCCTGTGACCATACACAGCTGTGCTGCCGTGGGCGTACCACGGAGGGAGATTTTAGCTGGGTGAAGTCGATCTCACCACCCGGGAGACCACGGCCTCAGCCGTTTTGCTCCTTAATCTCACTCCAGCAATGAACTCATCAGTTCCTGGCACCGTGTCTCCTGTCATTCATGAGCAGCTTTCGATGTCCACAGACTCTGCTGGGAACTGGGGAGCAGAAGGAAAAGCAGGATCAGGCTGCCCCTTCCAGGGAAGGGCTGCCCTGTGCAGGGAGTCCCTCATGCTGCGGTGGCAGAAGGATGCTGTTTGTCACTCTCCAAGCTTGGCCAGTGAACCCAGCCTGCATTTCACCTCCCAGAAGCCCAACTGCAGCAGGAGCCCTGGCTGATCTGCCAGTCTTGAGTCACTGTGAAGTCTGAGGTGACCCAAGAAAACTTCAGAACCTGTTTGGGGACTCGCTGGCAGCTGAATGGCAGCCTTGAACATGCTGTTAGCATATCAATGATAATCTTAGTTGAGCAAAATGATCAATTGGTGTCAAAGTGTCTTTCAGAGTATGTTTTCACTTCTTCCTGGCGAAAGCCAAGACTTGAAGGTGAAACTTCAGTCATGGAAGAAAAGACAGGGCCAGAGCCTGCCCAACAGGGACAGCTATTGGCTCACAGAGGGACATGAAATTTATTTTTCCCACCCTCTCAGTTTCCTCCAAGTCAATGAAATTATAATCTGACCCTTTTATTATGATAACCTTTGAAAAGGAGTTAGTCTTGCCAAAAACCTCTGCTAATGCACCGAAGGAAAAGGAAGCAAGTCATAACACATGTTTTGGATCAAACAGTAACATTCTGTTGCACACATCTAAAACACAGTGGAGGGAACACAGTGAGGCTTTGGAGTGTGCCTGGGGACATGAATCACACATTAGCTCAATATTTGCCCAAAGTGTATAAATCACCAGGATCCAGGCAGCTAAACTTTGTTTCCAAGAGTTGCACAAGTAAACGTGCTTACTGCAGCCTTGTTTGCCTTAGCTGTGCATTTTGAAGCTTTACCTATACACCAAGTAATGTTTAGTGGTTTTTTTACTTCTTTTTGAACAAGGAAATTGTGTAAATAACACAACAATGAAAGAAATGCTCCACCTCAGAGAGAGCAAAACATCAGCAGCAAAACCAAGTTTTGCTCATAGATTTTCTCATAGATTTGGGTCGGCAGCATTGACAATAATAAGCAACAGACCTATTTCATACAAATTTAGCACTAGATATAAAAAAACTGGTGATTGGTGCCACGTAAAGCTGCCTCAAGAAGAGTTTGGTCAGTCTGGTGAAGATCATGTGCAGTTGTGTCAGTCAGTTGAATACTGACTGAAAAGCAGAGTGTGAGGTGGGTCAGCAAGGTTTTGGCTTTGTGGTACTGGGAGGGGAAGGTGAGGGTTCTCTGTCACCTGTCTGGTGGCCCTCTGGGAGCTTGTGACCCTCTTGGGCACTTCAAACCAAACCTGAGAAGGGGGAGTTTTTCCAGCCATCCTAATTTATTGATCCCACCTGGTGAGCAGGTAAAGGACAGAGGTTTTTTTCATGACTTGTTTGAACAAATTACTGCTCTGTGTTGGGTTTGGTGGCCCCAGAGCTGGCCAGGTGGCAGACCAACTCTCCAATCTCTTTTTCTACCCTAGTCCCACTGCCTCCTGCCCAAGTGTGAAGACAGAAAAGAGCAGCAAGGACATGAAGCAGAAATCAGTGGAGTCACCAGAAAGCCTGGGAGAGAAGGTAACTGGAGATAACTGCAAAGCAAATATTACGGGGACATGTACAGGACCAAAGGGACCTATGGTCAACTTAAAATTCTGGAAGCAGAGAGGTGTTGTTTGGGGTTAAAAAGGAAAGCTCTGGGACATTGAACTGCAGGAAATCAAGGTTCAGTAGTTCTGCTCCTCAGGGAACAACTTGTCTTGAGAGCTTGACAGTATTGCATTGTGGTTAAATGTGTCTGGAAGGATTGGTTTATTGCTATCATGATATATAGATCTCCTCCAATACTTATCTCAGAGGTTGTGGAGGGGTTCAGTTAGCAATGGCAGGCTATAAATGGGGGAGGAGAAGTATGTCAAGCTTAACAGCAGGGAGGAAGGAAAACTAAAATAATAAATATTGATTTGGAGTACGTCTCCTATTATCTCTGAGTGAACAGGAAAATGTTATAATGATGTGATATTTATGTGAACCATAAATCATCCACGTGGAGCTCTTCTGCATTGGTGCTGACTAATCAACAGACCATCCTGGGGAGTGGCAGGCCATGCTGCTCATTCAACAGCTTGAGTTCACTGTTGTATTTCACTGTGTTCCTGCAGGCTGTACATTTTCATTGGTTTATAGCCATTTGTGGGATGCATGCCCTGGACTCCAGGAAATCACTTTTGCCAGGGGGTTTGAACCAGTGAGAGACTTGTCCTGACTTTGGTGATCCTTTGATCTGTTCCCTGCTGTACAGCTGAGGAGAGCTGAGTAAATCCTGATGACAACAGATATTTTATTGGGTTAAAATCTGTGTGGATTTTGACCATACACTGAAAGGGAGTTGTAAAGCCAAGGCCAGCACTGGACATGCAAATTGAATGCTGCATTAACCTACTGGTGAGAGATGCTGTCAGAATTGCAGATGTAATTTTTGCATCTGAAATTTATTTGGACTTTAACAGGGAATCTCCACTCTCCTGGACATGAAGCTTGGGACAGCATTTCTTCACCTTCAAACTGAGGTGCTAAACTTTCAGGACCCAGGGATTACATGTGCAGACACTTCATTGCTTCAAATTCATTAAAAAAAGGCACATAACTTTTGTTTAGAAAGTGTTCTTCATGTGGAACAACATGAAAAGGAAAGTAAGATTTATTGTCCAGAAAGAAACAATCCCCAAGGAAAAAAAATTAATAACATGGCCACTAGTGATTCCTTAATACATAGATCAGATGGAAGAAATGTTAATGATGGTAAGAATATCAAGTTTTCCCCTTGATGGAGTCAAGGTGGAAAAGTCATCCAAAAAGCCAGTGCAGATGTTCACCCTGTGGTCACATGTCCTGCTTTTTGTGGTCTGGTGAACACATCAATATATGCAACAAAGGCATTGACATCTCACTAAGTCTGAAAGTACTGATATGGTGTCAGTGCCTTAGTTGCATATATTGAAGAGGATACATTAAGGTTATTTGGGTCTCTTAGAGTGTTATTTTGTGCTATTTGCAGGAAGATATGGTGGGTTTAGGGTACATCTGTGCTGGTATTTACTTCTGTGTAAGATTCCCAGTCACACTTGTGTCGAATTTCCATTTTTAAAAAAAGCTTTGCTTAGATTCAGCAATTATAGTGCCATTCTGAGATGAGCCAGGTCTGCTTAAATCTGGGATATTTGCTGATTTTGGTAACCTTTCTGTCCTACAGGCTTTGAGCTACAGGCTGACTGAAGGATGCACCTTCCCCTGCCCACATGTGCCACAAAGAAGGACTTTCTTTTACATTTTGAACTCTAAAATTGCACTCCTTTGCTTATTCAGCATAGCTTGTGAGGCTCAGGCCATCTCTTGGCTGTGTACAAAGTTTGTGGAAGCTGGGAAATGCATTCAGTTCTGCCTGAATTCCCTGAACTGTGCAGGTACAGTCCCTGTGCAGGGCTGTGTGTGACTCCTGCAGACCCCTCTCCCAGGCAGAGTCTGGCAGCAGATCCATGATCAGGCACCAGCCCAAGCCTGAGAAGCCCCAGATCCTCCCCTCTCCCTGTTGTAGTGGGAAACACTGCTGCCACAGCAGAAATCAACTATTGGATGTGTCTGCACAGGAGGGTAACACAGACAAAAATCAAAGCCAATTTACTAGTGCAAAATCAGATTGCAACATTAGCAATAAAAAAAGAGGATGCTTTGGTTTTAGACCACTTTTATTTATTTATTTATTTATTTATTTATTTATTTATTTATTTATTTTAATCTATGACATCCCATTTATACTATTTCTTCTCTCAGTTTATGAATTCTTGTATTTTTTTATTCTGTGTCCTGGTCTGTGGAATTGTGTGCAGATGTGTCTATGTCACAGTGTAATTTGCATGCACTGTGTTGCATGGGCCAAGAAATATGCTGTGTTCAAGGCATTTGAACACATTTGAAGGGTCTGATTTTGCACCATGTGTGAAAATCAGATCCCTGTAAAATTCCACATGTTAGATATTTAAAAATGAGCTCATGCAGAATCAGTGTCCACTTACAAATGTATTTGTCCTTACCAGATCTCCTCAATTAGGAGGAGACACTGTAAGAGACAAATTATGGGGTTTGTTTAAGTTATTTTCTTTTATTAGAGCATGGCTGCTCTGAGCATTTGAGAAGGGTTGTTTCTACTGATGCTCTTGGTTATTGGGACTCCAATGAAAATAACCAGCATCTGCCACTATCAGGGTTTTTTTCTGACCATTGTTCTGTCTGACACTACACAGTTTTTCAAAAGGAACTCTTGTAAACCTTTGAAACACCAAAGTCTGATTGCTTTGAAATTTTAAAGGTGTCAAATATTTCTTTGAAACTGGGGACAGCAAAATGAAAGCTGAACAGGCACCTCTGCCTACACAAACATTTTTTTTTTGCATTTTCAAATGTTTCTGCTGCTGGTTGCTATTGGAACTTTGAAAAGGCTTTCTAGTGCTTGAAGTGTGACACACGGGACTGTTTCATTTTTCCTGTTCAAAGATGAGGAAATTTCAAAATTATTGAAAGCAATAAAAAGGAAAATGAAAAGCAAAACCAGAACAATTTTGATGTTATTGATTTTACAGTGTCAGTGTGAAAAAGAAACAGGAAAAAAAGGAGAAAGCCTCTCTCTGTGTATGTATCCTGAATTTGTCAGGTTTCACATTTGAAGATTTTTTGGTTTTGTTTTGTTTGTTTGGTTGGTTTTTTTGTTTTGTTGTTGTTTTTTTTCTTGTGAAAGATTCTGATTTACAATAATAGCAATTTTTCTTTGAAATACAAATTTTAATTTTGAGATAGTTCTGAGAATAAGTCTGGCTTGTTTTTAGGAAAAAAGAATCCCTTCTAGATATGAAGTGAAATGTCTTTTGATGTCTAAGGAATTCTACATTTGGACAGTTACATTAAAAATAACTAACAATACGTTCATTGATTATATGCCTTTGATTCCAACAATCCTCCTTCCCTGAATTATGAGAGAAAATTAATTAAACCTTCTTGATAGAAAGAACTACCTTGTGCCTCTTCATCTAAGCTGTCTTCTGCAAATATGAATAAAGACTATTAATGTTACACACACTGAATTTCAAGGAAATTTCTTGCAATATGTAAAAGTAATCATGTGCAAATATGTTTGCAGACTGGGATTGTATTCTCACCCAAATATATAATGCAGTTTCCAGGTGGTAGCTATCTGATATTATGTCTATTTTTGTTTTAACACAATGAATGCTCAGCAGCAGAGTAATACTGCTCACTGCCTTTTCCTTCTAATATTGTTCATGGCAGAAATCCAATTTATACAGTGCAAATAATCATTATTTCCAATGGGTTGAGGATCTTTCCTGGCAAGAGCATAACCAATGCCTTCTACTCCTACTTGTGTAATTCATGGTATTTCAGTGATGTGAGTTAGCATATAAAATCCATTACCCATAGAAGGATTGTGGGAGGGGGGGAAAAAAAGAGAAAAGAAAACAGGGAGAATTCCTAATGCTGCCAGGCACAGGGAATTAAAGCAGATAGCAAAGCAGGTGGAAAAAATGTGACAAGGAAGTTTATTACCTTGAAGAAGTAGAAAGAGCTCGTGGCCCCAGGGATGGTTCAGTGCCCTCACATCACACAGGGCTGTTGTGAAGCAGAATTTTTACCAGGGGCTTGCCACAGTCCCAAGCCCTTTCCTGGATTGCTTTGGATGCACAAAGAAAAGACTTCAGCAGCAAGTCCCTCTCTCACCTGGAAGGCTGCAGGGACTCAGTGCCAAGCACAGCTCCTCAATTGTCTTTTGCAAGGAGGCTCCAGCAGGATGCTGAAGCAGGAGCATGTTTTCATTGCCGGCTCTGCGAATGGGAGTGACTCATGTGCCATCTGTTTTGTCCCTCCACCCCATCATATGGGCTCCCTGTTTGTGCTGGAGAACGCATTTGCCATCTATTAAAGGGAGAGGAAACTTTGCAACAGCCAAAACAAACATGCCTGAGAAAGGCTGAAGTTTTTGAAAGGGTCTGGTTGGAAAAGCCACTGCTGCTCTCTCCCTTTCCAGCCAAACATTGGTTCTGGGGCAGGGCCGTGCCAGGTGACAGCCCATGGAAATCTGACAGTGAGCCAGGGATCCCTCAGTGTCTGAGGCACTGGGGGGGGGGGCAACACATGGAAAGGGACAATTGGCAGGTTCAGCAAGGCTGATGAGATATTCAACACCTCTCCGAGTGGTGGGACTTGCTGCAGGAGGCTGAAATCTTATCCGGGCCTTGAAAGGTGCTTGAATAAATGAATGGGAAAAAAATTTTCCATCAAGAGCACTAAAACACAATGACAGCACCTCTGGCTCATTCTGCAGTGTAAACTCTGAGTGTTGTTGGCACTAAAACTGGGGTTTCCAAAATCACTGAGCCTTGTAACAGACTTGAAATACTGATGCCAGAATGAGCTGGAAAACTGGATTACTGGTGCCTTGGCCATTCATAGGCTGAAATGTTACCAGACTGTCTCTGAGGTTGCAGCGTTCAGGTAGAGTCCTCCAAGGTGGCAATAGCCCCATCTGAGGAGAAGGGCTATGCTGAGCAGTAACCAGAACATGGGACACTCCACCCTTTTCCTAAAACACTGTCTCATACCACCATAATATGGTGGTGACAGTGCTTGCTAACAGGACATTCATAGATGGCATTATTGGAGGAAAATCAGCGAAAACCTGGGCTCTTCTTAAGCATTCCATCATGCCAGTAAGCAAAAAGCACAAGCAGGGCCAAGGAATGACTTACAGCCCAAGGAGCAGCCTTTCCTCAACAAACACCATCTTTCCCTTGATGTCTTTCTGTTACATGCTTGTACACCATCCCTCCCAGGTTTAAAGATTTTTATACTGACACAGAAGTGCAAGATGTGCTGCACCAATGTGTCAAAAACATATCTTGGTTTTCCTGTCGTTTCAGGTCCTCCTCAGGGGGCAGCCTGACTCCGTCACATCCGACACCCCACAAGGAGCTCTCAGGTTTGGTGACATAGTCTCAGCCTCCCAGCTCAAGCCTAGACATGAGCCAGGATGTGTCACAGCCTTGCTCTAACTGGTTTGTGTTTCTCCCTAATCAGTGAAAATGTTACCTAGCTGAATGAGTATGAGGAACAAACTGTACCTACCACCAGAAAAGCTCCCTTGAAAGCAGTTTCCAAACATATGTGTGAGGTAATGAGCCTGTCTCCCTGCCTATGTGTCACAGCACTCTGAGCTATTCTGGTTGTGTTTCTCAAGCTGGCATTGCTTTTTTAATGCACTCGCTCCTGGTCTGCTCTGAGTCAGTCTCTGCACAATCTCAGTTTTGTGAGGAGCTGCTGGGCAGCCTCTGCCATCCCCAGGGTGCTGCTGGAGGGAGCCTGGTCTGCAGCTCTCCTGCTTCTCAGTTCTCACCTCTCCCATCTCCAGCTGTCTTTTTTCAGTGGGATGTGAGAATGCTGGCAATGGGGAAAGGTGCAGGAACCACCCCAGTGGTTCTCCTTCCTCTCCCTTGCCAGGAACAACAGCAGCAAACCCACGGTGGTGTAATTCAGCACAAGTGCATTCAGAAGACAGGTGTGAGGTGTTCAGAAAGCTCAGCCTGCTTGCTTATGAAATCTCTGAGAGCTTCTTGTGCATTACGTCAGTTTTCTCAACAGTTTGCAAATTGTTTTTTCCCCCCTCTGGAAATATTTGTCACAGTAGATTATTTTACCTTGTGCTGCTGTATGTAAAATGCAGAATGTTAATACTTTATTTGGCTAAACATGTATAATTTGGGAAGACAGGTGAAGTGATGGATTAATCATCAGGCTTTTAACTCTAAGTCTTGTTATCTGCAGTTTTAAATGTTGTTTATTTGAAATTACAGTGTGGGTATGATGTCTAATGGGAAGTTCTTTACATATATAAAATAAAGCTGCTTTTGCTCTTGGTAATAAGTGAGAGGATTTATTTAAAATCTGTCATTTTCTATCATACCTGGATGTTCAGATAGACATCACAAATAACTCAGTAGCAAAGCTACAGCTATTAAAATGGCAATAACATTTGACTTCTGCTTTCTATGAATATCTCTAAGCCTTGACCTACAGGACCTTTCCTACTTATTGTGGGAAGGTAATCTTACAGACAAAAAAATTACAGACATCTGGATAAGTGGCTATGAGTTGAATCCAATTTTGCTGCTCTCATTGAGTAGGGAAATTGCCCTTTATACAACTCAAAGCTGTCCCAAGTCACCTTCCCCAGTATCTGTTTATAGGTTTTGTGCTCAAGACATCTCAACTTCAAAAGAAATCGTTAGGAAAGCATGCAGTATTGTCTGGGAAGATAGGGGTACTCCTGCTTTGAATTTGTGCTGTGCAAGAGAGAGGTGAATATTAGTTTTGTCAGAATGGCAATTGAAGCAAAAGAATGGAAAAACGTTCATCTGATGCTGAGCCAAGATTGGTATTTTAAAGGATTTTTTAGTGAAACTCAAATGCTTTCTTTAAACTAAAAAGAGATTTTTCATTTTGGGACTATTTAATCCTTTTAACCTTTTTCTGCTTTAGATTTTATTTAGATAAATAGTGTTCTTGCAGAGAAATTGTTTGCTTTGTTGTCAGACAGAACACGATGGTATTTCTGAGATGAAATATTGATTAAGCAGCATCCAAACACTGTGTTTTGGTGTAATATTCCCAGCTCTGTTTCACAACAAACTTTTTCATTCCCAGGGATGTTTTGCTCACTTGAGGCATGGGATGGTCTCAGTCAGTCAAAGACAATGAGCAGAAAATCCTTCCTAAAAGAGAGACAAAAGAGGATTTTGAGAAGCAAATTCTTCTTCCTTGACCAGTGCTGGAGGGAAGCAGTTGATTAAGCATTTGATCATCTTTAGTGATGCTGGATGATGCTCTTCTACGTTCTACTCCCAGGAACTGGTATTTCTTACCTTTCAGATCTGAGGAAAGGCACAAAAGACCTGTGTTGCTAATTGGTACAGCAGCTGGCATACAGTAATTTGTTGCCAGAGACACACACTTCACATTTAAGAGTTCTAAGAGTTTCAATTTCATTTGTGACTGCCCTGTCTTGAGGTGAAAGCTGTGATGTCTGTGTTTAGGCCCAGCCTGTTCACAGTGCTGAAGACTCACCTTGGCTGCCAGAGTATATTTTCCCATCCTTGGGAAATATAATTACCCTGAACAAGAAAGGGAAGTGTGAGGAAACCAAGCTGAGCCTCACGGTGGCCTGGGGGCACGGTGCTGGGGCAGCCCTGCCACCACTAACAGTGCATAGCTTGGCTTTGTCCTTCCACCCTAGCTGGTGTCCACCTTAGCATGGCTTTGACAGGAGAAGCTGTGGGAAACAACATTTGCAAGGATAAAACAGGAGATGAAGACTTGCCAGCATTTATCATCTGACAATAAGTAAGTAAACAGGCTGGCAGCAAAATCTAAGATTATCTCCTCTCTGCTTGGGACTGTGTTAGGTTTCAGTTGAGCTTAGGATGGAAGAGAAGGACTTGTGTTTATTTTTACCTTGCCTGTGTTTCAAGACACTGTGGTGCTTGTGGCTGGCCCAGGCTGGAAGGTGTTGGGGTCCAACAAAAAGGACTTTAGGGGAGTCACATTGCTGTGAGGCCACACGGTCACGGTGCCACAGTGTGAGATCATCACCTCCAAGGCAGCTCAGACACACCCTTTTTCCAGAACGTGGGGTTAGGTCCTGCCATCATTTGCCTTCCTGGCAGGAATTTCTTCTAAACTGCCTGTTATCTGCTTTTCTCCTTTTAAATTGCTGCTCATAGCTGGCTGTGTAGAGTTTGTATTTATGCAGCTTTCCTGCACTGCATAGCCACCATTTTATTTCAATTATTGGAACACAATAAGAAAAAGAGTTGGGAAAAAAGGAATCACCTCTGAAATTATCTATTCATAGCGTTGGTTTCCTGTATTTACTGACCAGTTTTTCACTTGCCCAGATGAAGGTATTTTATCCTACTCATTCCTCTTTGTTTTCATTCAACCAGAATCCATCCTCCCTCCTTCCCTCCACCATCCCTCCACCATCCCTCCCCATTGCCTTGACTCTAGGAACCCTAATTAAGCAAATGAACAGGCCTCTGCTTCAGCACACACAGTCTTTTGCCCATGTTAAATGAGGGTTTGCTGCATCCAGTGTCATCACAATTCTGAAATTCCACATGGAGCACTTTTCACTGAGCTGCATTCAATTATTTATTCAGGCTCTGCTCCTGTCCCCACTGAATGCAAGAGCACTGACTTCAACACAAGGAGTAGCAGGCATACAGCTGGAAAGAGAAAAAATGTGAATTAAAAGTCGTTTAATCTCATTTAATCACATTTCCTCTCCTCCTTGACCAAAAGATTTAGAAAATAAACAAACTCTCTGAAAAGGAAAACTATTAAGTAAGTTTCAAAGTCAAGTTCATGCCAACTAATATTATCTATTTCAGGACTTCCTGCCCTGCTTATCTCCTTTTAATTAACCTATTTCTGACCTGGAGCATGTGTTTGCCTGGCAGACACAGTCCCATTTCTGCAATTGCTCTTGGCTCAGTAAAGGAGTCTGTGGTAGTGTTTGTGATCAACTTTGCTGCTGCCTATTTCCTGTAGCAGAGCTAAGGGCAGCACGAGAGGGAGGCTGGGAAGCAGATGTGGAACAGGAGTAACACTGAGGGAAGAAAGGGTTTTTCACTCCAAATGCTGCACATTGAAGCTGTTGATAAAACAACGTGGTTGTTCTGCTCTGTCTCCCTTTTCCTACAGCTCAGATGTCCTGACACAATCCTGGAGCCAAAGGGAGCACAATCAGCAGAATTTCTATTCATTCTTATCTTCTAAAGTGCAGATTTAACATCCTCCTGTGCACTGTGACAAACAGGCCATTGAGGGTGATAATAAACTTGCTTCCCAAATGGAGTTCATCCCTTTATTTAAAATCTGAAAATAAACCTGATAAAATCCTCAGGCTCCAGATAGCACCTGTAGGTCTCAAATGTGTGTTATGCAGAAGGCAACAGCCCTGAAAATACGTAGTTTTAACTGCCAAAGATTCTATCTCATGATTTTAGTAGCAATTTGATGCAGCCCTGGACAGCACAAAGAAAGAGGTTAATCCACTTACCCAACAAATCCTATCCTCCAAAAAGTACAGAGGCTCAGACTGGGCTGAAACTGAGCTTGAACAGCTCCTCTTCCAGTGCAGTGAATTGCAGTAAGAACTGAGGGAGGGAGGGAGGGAAGGAAGGAAGGAAGGAAGGAAGGAAGGAAG
>VZTR01005867.1:116191-200059 GCA_013400775.1 Chaetops frenatus | reverse complement strand
AGAAAGAAAGAAAGAAAGAAAGAAAGAAAGAAAGAAAGAAAGAAAGAAAGAAAGAAAGAAAAAGAAAGAAAGAAAGAAAGAAAGGAAGAAAGAAAGAAAGAAAGTAAGAAAGAAACCTGTGGCAGCTTGAAGGATTTTGCTGGGAAGGACAGGAGGCAGCACCAAATCCCTCCCAAGTCCAGTCACCTTTTCCATGGGCAGGATTTATCTGTGCAGATCTACAACCAGAGCTGGCTCATGGCTTATGCAGGCACCCACATACAAATGTCTGATTTACCTTGTGCACACTTAAACTCACTTGTTACAGTGAAAACAAGTCCTTCTCATCTCTTTCACTGTGCAGAGAGAACATTTTTGTTCTTCTCCAAGGGGGAAGTGCCCTTTGGTGACACTGATAACTGCTTGGAGGTGTAGATGGCCTATAGAGGTGGCCTGAAAATCATTAGAGAAAGCCATTAATGAAAATAGTTTCCAAAGTGTACTTGCAGGGGGATGCAGGAGGTGCACCTGCACCAGGGTGTCAGGACACCAACCCACAGCCTTGCCAGACCTGACAGAGCCTTGTCAGGGTGTAGATATCCTGACTGGGATGCCAATACTTTCTGAATTGCATAGGCTTAAAGAGTCCTCCTGAGACACTGCCTGGTTGACAAATTCCCTGTTCCCTGCACAGTAGATATCTCAGAACTGAAGTTTAGACTGGAAAGCTGTAATTCCTTCAGCCACACACAAATGAGGAAAAGAATTTATTTCCTCTAAAAGTCAGATCCTCCATGAAATGAACTTCCCAGGACCTTTTGGCAGCAAGAGGTATGTTTTTCTCTGAGTTGCATTCTTCACATATTGACTGTGCTTCCCCTGAAATTACAAATACATTTAACATTAAATTGGCCAAATTTCACTATCAGTTTTCTGATTTTCACCTTTGGAGAATGATCTTACAATGCTTAGTGATTGGGCAATAAAATGATAGAAGAAATTCAATGTAGATGCAAAGTAATGCATAGGGGGTGAAAAAAGCACTCCAGGCTGACACAGAATGACAGTTTCTAAATTAGCTCCTGATGTTCAGGAAAGAGATTTGGGAGTCATTACTCACAAGTCCCTGTGAAAATCAGTTCATTGCTCAGCGGTGGCCAAAAAGATTGTTAGGAATTGTTAGGGAAAGAATAGAGAACAAACAGAAAAAATTAGCTATGCTGCCACATAAATTCATGACGTGTCTTTATCCTGAATATTATGCAGTGAACTCATCACCATGGCTTGGAATGGAGAGCTGAAAGTGCCCCAGAAAAGGGAAGAAGCTGGCTCAGTGAATGGAGTGACTTTTGTGTGAGGAAAAGAAAAATATACTGGGTATTTTCAGCTTGGGGAAGAGATGAAGCCTGATAATGTCACGAGTGGTAATGGGTAATTGAGGAAAGAGATTAATTATCATCCCTGACAATATAAGAATAAGGGCTGATGAAATCAGCTGGGCATTTAAAAAGGGAACACTTCACCACCCAGCATGTGGTGAAGTTGTGCAAGTCATGGCCATGGGGTATTATGGAGACCAAAATAACAAATGGGTTCAAAAGCTCACGGGGCAATTTGGCAGAGGATAGGGTGATCAGTTTCTGCTCAAAATTGTATCCAGGATGAAACTCCAGAAGTTCCTTTGTCACCAGAAGCTGTGAGACAGGGGAGGTCACTCAGTGCCTGCATTGCTTCTCGTGTGCTTCACCTGAGCTTCCCCTTCTGACCACACTTGGGACATGGAGCCGGGTGAACCTTTGCTCTTCTGTGTGTCAACTGTGATCATCTGTTATGCTTTTAAAAGTTATGGCTGATATATTTATTTTTATTTGTGTGCTTTTCCACATCTTCCATCACTGTCTCAAGTGGGAGACCTAAATGTATCAGTGTGTTTGTCCCTCACAGCTCTTCCAAATGGCAGAGAAGCAGCCCAGTCTGCATTTACAAAGGGATAGTTGCCTCAGGAAGAGTCTGCTGGGATGGGAAGAGCCCTGAGGGACTGAGAGCCACTTTCCTCCTCCTCACACTCTGTGTGGTGCCCTGGAGACAGGGCCATGCAGACCTTGCCATGCCAGCACTTCTCCCACCAGCCCTCCCAGGACTTGCCACCCCCGGGCTGCATCCAGTCCTTATGAGTAAGGCACAGAGAGAGAGGAAAATAAAACCCCTCAGTGCAGCAAAGCCCTCAAGTCCTTAGTCAACACTGAAGGAAAGCCTACGTGGTTTGGTCAAAATCCAGCAGTACATCTGTGGAAGAGGTGGGAGCTGGATCCAGCCCTTTTCTGGCTTGGATAGTAACCTGTAATTAGGCTTGTCAGACTGTAAGACACCTAATATATCCTTCTGCAATATTTTTTTCTCTTGGTGTAACTTTTTCTTGTATCCAGTGTGCTGTAATTCTGGGTTTTTCTCTTTATAGCAGTTAGTTTCTCGGCACAGTCCCTGACCACAAATATTTTTTGGGGTGGAACATCTGGTTCTAATGCATGCTCTAGAAATGTTGCTTTCTGCAATATTCCATTTGTCTCCCAAAAGATATTTTTCCCCTTGTGTTTGCCCAGGGAATCTTGTCAGCTGATCAATATCTGAAGGAGCAAAGGATCCATTTGAGGACAAAGGCTCCAAAAGCCACATAAACAATTTCCCAGAACTCGAGGCAGTTGAGGAGAGGCAGCTTGCAGAGCAGCCGTGCACATGGGAACTCTGCAGGGCTGCCCTCCTCATCTTTCTCCACACTGCCTTACCCCACTGCTCCTACCAGTTACCACAACTTGCAGAAGCAATCCCAGCTTGTTTCCATGATGGTGATCTCATATAACTTTTTGGTTTTTACTTCTCCTTCACTTGTAGCCAAATTCTTTCAAATGTTCAGAGGAGGAAATATTGCTATTGCCTGGTTCCTTCTGTTGTTTCTCACTGTCATTACAGCTGCCTTTCAGCTGCATTATATGAGTAAACAAACCTTCACTTACATAGAGGGAGAGCACTGCCCTGCATAAAACAGGCTGTGCTGTCAGTAAAGCAGAGGTACAGGAGGAAGCAGGAATGTTTAATGTACTTTCAGGCATGGGGAACATGAAAAGGCTGCTGAACTCCAGAGAAAACTCCAGTGCTCTTCTGGCATGTTTGCAATACAGATGATGTAAATAATATATAACTCCTGGAAGGAGTGTAGGAATATAAGAATTTTATGTAGGGGAGCACTGCACGCATGTGGGAGATTCAGATGCATCTACAAATCACGGGCTGGATGCCAAGCACTGTGTGCCCACTGTAAACGAGGCTTGGGGACTGAATTACTTAAGTAATTAAAGTGGATTGTGACTCACATGCTGAAAGGGTAAATTGTGCACTGCCACAATCCACTAAGTTATTTAATTTTGGAAAACCAAAGCTCCTCAGTGACGGGGAGAAGGATTTATCATTACATTATTTTATCTCTGCAAGCCAAACTGTGGGCAAACACGATCCTGGTTGTTAAGAGCTTGCCTGGGCAGGGTTGTGTTGCTGGCCAGCCACCTCATCATTAACATGAGGCATGGAGAAATAGAGCAGGATTCAAACATGTGAAAAAATGCAGCTTAACCATTGGGAGTCCTTTAGGGCTTTTGCAGTAGGTGAACAAAGCTAGGCATGCTTTGAGGTGCCTGCTGCCCAGATGTGCTGCAGCTGTGCAAGGTGGAGCTGCCTCTGCTGAGGTGTTGCCACCCAACCCAGGGTGGGCACACGAGCACTGGATGGAGGAGCTGGGGGTTTCAGCTTTCAAGGAGCTGAGGTTGGGACCCCACTTAGCTCCCCAGAGCCTGCCTCATAGATTTCTGTGCCCTGGAAACATAATTTTGCTTTCTGGAACTGCAGACTTGTTTTCCAACTCTGTTCTTTGAGGAACACACGGGATTCAGCTGCCCTGTCTCTTTGCACAGCTCCTTTCCCAGACCCTCTTCCTTCACTAAAAAACAGAAAGAAGAGAAGATGCCAACTCAGCTCTTGCCTCCCATTCCAGTGGAAGGTGTCTCTGCCCAAGACAGGGAAGTTGGAATTAGGTGACCTTTGACATCCNGACTTGTTTTCCAACTCTGTTCTTTGAGGAACACACGGGATTCAGCTGCCCTGTCTCTTTGCACAGCTCCTTTCCCAGACCCTCTTCCTTCACTAAAAAACAGAAAGAAGAGAAGATGCCAACTCAGCTCTTGCCTCCCATTCCAGTGGAAGGTGTCTCTGCCCAAGACAGGGAAGTTGGAATTAGGTGACCTTTGACATCCCTTCCAACCCAGGCCATCCTATGTTCCTGTGATTCCCAATTCACCCTTTTCATCATGTTCTTCACTCAACCCAGAGAATATGCCCAATGTCCTTTTCAGTGTTAGAATCTGCAGCTCTTCTTTTTCCCCTCTGCTCATCCATCCATTTAATGCCTAGCATAACCATGAGTGTTTGCCATATGGGCCTGTCTCTTGATATTTTAATCTGCCCTGAGTTTTGGGTCAGTAATAAGAAGTAGGAACAATTATAAAAAATTTGTCACACTTGAAATAAAACAGAATTATTTATTTTATTCCTCTGAGGCTGTATTCCTAATATAGCTTTTTGCACACCTGAGAAAATGCTTACATGGAGATTTTTTTCTGCCTCTGAAGTGATGCCAGTAGGACAGGGATTCCTGTTATCCAGTTTTTAAGAGGTGCCTCTGCCCAAATCAAGGTGTAAATGAGACCATAGACCAAAGTCAATAGTAGAGATTTTATTTAACATTGTATTTATATAAATATGAGGTAAAACAGTAAATATGAGGTAGAGAGAAAAAAACAATAGGAAAAGGGCCAAAGAGAGAGAGAGAGAGACAGATTAAGCAGAAAGTTATCACCACCCTGTAGGTCCTGTGGGTTCCCACTGGTCCTTCTTCACCCTGGTTTTTGGTGCTGGAGGTCCCAGAGTTGTTTTTCTGGGCTATCACCTTTATACAGCCCAAATTCTGGGTGTCCACAGAGCATAGGTGCCAGTCCCAGAACTTGGGATGGCATGAGTGTAAGCAGTTGCTTTCATTCCACAGTTTGCCATAGTGGGAATTTTTGTCCAGGTGCAGTAACCAGGAGCTTTCCCAGATTTGCTTCACCAGGCCTGGAATTCTTGCCCTCCTGTAGCAAATTCCTATTTTCTGTGCTTATCTCAAGTCCTTGCTGCGGTGGCTTGTCTTATGGCAAGTCCCTTCTGTGGCCTTGACAGTGTTTTGAGACAGGCAGCTGCATTCCTGAAGTGCTTGCAACACCCTCTGTAATCATTTGCATGTTGTTCATGCCATCCAGCACACGGTAAATATGATAAAACAGAGGAAAATTATTTGTCTTGCCAGAGGTCAATAGGAATCTCCATGATTTTACAAAACATGTCTGGGAAAACAGCTGGCTGAGATAATTACACCAGAGACACCTTGGTCACTTTGCACAGCAGCCAGCAGCCTCTTTGAAACCTCCCCAGAAATAGCTCAGCTTGGAGCCTGGGCTTTGGTGTTTGCAGCACAGACAATGAATACAGCTGTGGAGCAAAACTGCTGCTCTGTGCTTCCCCCAGCAGCCCCAGGAGCTCTCTGGCTGGGGGAAAACCTCCATTGTGTTGGAGAAAAATGAGGCCAATTGCCTGAGGGAGCTCTGAAGGAGCAAGGATGCCACATTTTGGTGTTTTCTGAAGCTGCATGACCTTTGAGATCAATAATTCAACAGACAGGTACAAAGCAGGCACTGACTGCATCTGCTGCTTTTTCAGGTGACCACAACCCTGGGTCAGCCCCTTAGTGCTGCTGGGTGGTGCCAATGGGGTCTGACCTGGGGTCCCTGCACAGCAGGAAAACCCCACCAGGGGTGGGCTGCTCCCAGCACCTGCCCAGGAAATGTTTCCCATAAGTCAGAGGTATCAGGTTAGAAACTGAAGAAATTTTATCACTGTCTTTAGTAAGAAATTCTTCCACAGATGTCCTCATTTATTAAAACTATTCTTTGATCTGAAAAGGAAAAAAACTCATTTAATAGGAATAGTGATTTCTGGAAAAGGTATTTTGAACTTTTTTGGGCATAACTGGCAAATTTTAATTGTAGATGAACACCTACTTTAGCACTTTTTTATTCATATTTCACCCCTCTGAAAACGTGGTGGGTCTGAGTCAGCAGGATGCACAGCTGACTCCAGCCTGGGGAGGAGGCTGGGCAGAGCAGGCTCAGCAGCCTCCAGTTGTTGGGTACTATTTTCTTTTCAGTGGTCTTTCCCAACCCTCTTAGAGAACTATGTGATATGCAGATGAAGAGTATTATTCTTTTAAGGGAGACTCTAGATAACAAAAATGACTGGGAAGAGTACAATTTCTGCAGGTCTGACTCAACAGCATCTGCTTCACTGAAAGCACTGGGAGATTATTGAAATAAAGCAGGTGTCCAGGTTTCATTGAGGAAAATATTTTAAGCTGTTTTCATAGGGAGGACTGTCTGGAACAGCAAAGCTGGCTTATTTTGAGGGAAACGGAACAAATCAAAACAAACACAAAAAAGGAAGGAAGCAGGATCTTCATACAAGCTTTTAACTCTCTTTTTTTGAGGAGATTAGAAGGTTGGTGTTTTGGCCACTTACCTAAAAGACTGACAGTTTGGAAGGAAAGTAGGCAAAAGAAAGAAGGAAACCTGCATCCTGGGTACAGAAACAGGAGTTTACCACGCTTTGGAGAGGTGGAAGTGAATTTGTCTCTCTCCAGACCCTTTTCAAAACACAATGTATGCATGCTGTGTTCACATGCTCTTAAAAGACTAGATGGGCATCTATTTTTGACAGAAGTTCAGTTATTTTACCTGTCATTCTGATTTATGTTTCTTAGAAAACAGAGCTGCAGTTGGAAGGAAAGAGAAAAGCCATATGGCAGACTATTGCCAAACAAACAAACACATACAGCATAGGAGCCAAACAGCTTTTATAGAAACAAAAAGAGCAGAAAACCAGCCTTGTCCCACTTTGATGCATCTACATGCTTCTATGAAAGAATAAGTACCTGGCTTTTAAGCTCCCTTCAGTCCTTCTAGAGAGACTGGCTCTTTTACACCCCTTGCTCAAAGTATTTCCTAACGCGTTCAGGTTTTAGTAAGATCTCAATTTACAGAAATAAATATGTCTAACCCTGTGAATAACTCTGGCCCTGGCATTAATTTTAAGTGTTATCACATATTTGGCATAGCTGAAATACTGTGGGATGGAAAGCAGCTGTCTGGGCAGGCACTGTCACGGCTCAGAAATGGCCCTGTGGAAAGTTAATCAGGACTGAAACCCCACGTCTTGCTCGTGCAGCAGCTGCTGGTTCCTCAGCCCTGTGGGCAAAACCTCTGGAGCAACCCTTGCTCAGGCAAGCAGGACCTCACTCATTTGGGGTCTGCTGGGTGGTGGGTGTGAGCAGGCTCCTCAGGAACCTGCAATTACAGTAAATGTTACTTACTTAAGGTGCTAACTCTCATATAATTTTAAGAGCCCTAGAGCACCACCTCTGTGTCTTTTGCAAAGAGTAGATGGGGAAAGAAATAAAATTCTCTAGGTTTTTTTTTTTTTTTTTCAGAGAGAGAGGAACTAATTTTGTCTATTTTGGAATCATTTGATCTAAAGCAGGCTGCTGCAGTGCACAGCTGGAGCATGGTGTGTGCACATGGACCACTCGTACACTCACACACTGACACTGACACTGACACTGACACTGACACTCACACTCACATTCACACTCACACTCACACTCACACTGACACTCACATTCACACTCACACTCTCACACTGCTGGGCACTACAGGCAGCACAGGAGCAGCAGAAATGGGACTGCCAGCTCCTCAGGGCAGCAGTGTCTGGATGGGAACAGAAGGACAACCAGGGCTGGGAAGAGAGGAGCAGAACTGGTGCTGAGAGCAGGGGTGACAGCAAACCCAGGGTGTGAAGAAACAGGCTGGAAGGAAGGATGGAACAATGGGAATGTGTAAGGGGCCAGGGACTGACAGCAGCCAGGGAGGTGTCTGGGGTTGCCTCTTGTCATTCCTAAATTCCTCTGCTCCCGTGTTTCCTCGTACCACAGAAGGTCTGTGAATGGCTTATCAAAGTGGTTTTTTGAGTCATCTCTAGGACACATAGATGTCGAAAATAACATTTCCTGCCCCTGCAGGCCACCCTCAGAGGCAGAGCTCTGTCCTGAGGATGGCTCTGGGTGCTCCTCACGTGGTGTTTGTTGAGCCAACTCCCCATGCTGGGAGTGGTGTATGTATGAAATAGGAGATGGCATGTTTCTTGATGCCCATCTCCCCCTTTCCCCCCCACACACAGGCAGGATGCTCAATCTGCACAGACAGACTTCTCCAGGTGTGGAAATGTGAGTTCCTGGACTCAGCTGCTGGTCCTGTCACAGGACAGATCAGCTCCCTTGTATGCCAGAGCACCTGGCCAAGTACAAGAGCCCCAGGCTCAGGTGGCTGTGCACGTTTTCACTGGTGTCTTGTGAAAATCTACTGCAAAAAGGGACTAAGATGGGTTATCTCTATGCTCATCCATGATAAGATTAGTAACTTAATGAGAATTTACCATGGACATGGTAGGTCTCATTCCACACAGGAGAACTTGGGTTAATTGATTGTGTTAATCACATCCTCCTCTACTCATCTTAATCCCTGCATTTAATTTTATTTGGGCTGCACAGTTCCCTTGAGGAGCTGTGCTTGATCTGAGTGCAGTCAGACTCAGTTAAGTGTCTTGACAAGCCAAGAGGAGTGGAAGGATGCAGTGAGAGTACAGCTCAATCCAAAGCAGAAAGGACAGGAGGGAGAAAAATGAAAGGAATTTCAGATGCAAAATTCAAAGTGTAAGGTGATAACTGTCACCTAATGGGCCTATCATTCTCATCAGTATAAAATTACTAAATAGATATGACAATTTAAGAAAGAAAACAGACAGGAGCAAGCTTTTTCTCACTACCTGCTCCCACACTTCTGTGTTTTCTTCTCCCAGGGAATGGGAGTCCTCATCCGTGCAGCCAAATGAGGGCAGCCAGGGCTCAGTGCTGCTTCTGGACCATGCACAGATCCCGTGTGGCAGAGTCATGGACATGAATCTAAACCATGCCAAGGTGCACTAAGGTTTAAACACTGTGGGCATTCACAGGTGGTATTTGAGCCCAGCCCATGGCCCAGTTTGGTTTCCCAGTACTGACAGAGCCCATGGTCTCCAATCTGCAGGCAGCACACTTCTATTTTGTGAAGTCTCTGTGTTTAAGGATGCAGTAAGGAGAGGCTGCTCAGTGGGAATTTCAGCTCCATCTTAGGAATTCATCACTTTTGCAACTTCAATTCAGATTCTTAATGTTACCTTAATATAGGTTTTTGTGATCTAATTTCTCTTTGCCTCAATTAGGGGTTGAGGACATTAGCCCAGCCAGATCCTGGAGGAACAAAAAAACCCCGCCTAGTTTTTTTTTCTTCATCATTTTTTGCAGGTGAAGTAGTTAGCAGGGATTCAGAGTAGGTAATTTTACCCTTGACAATAAATCGGCAATCATTTGTGATGAGGCAAATAGACATTCCAGCTGGGCAGAGAACAGCTGAAGTAGAACCTCAGGAGATTATAAAAGAAACCTGCTGATTGTGCAGGTTTCTGGCTTTCTGGTGTCAGCATTAAGCGACACTATTCAGGTTAAACAAACCTTTTTTCTGTGTGAATAAAGCTTTTTTGCACTTGGTGAGCAAGGCATGAGTATTTGAGTAGATGAATACAAAGCCATTTGGCTCATCAGCGTGCTTGAATATTAGCCATCCTCAGCACCCCAGGTTTAGCTGCTTGCAGGAATCAATCAATTTGTAGTGCAGTTATAAAAGCACAAAATGCGGAGTATATAGACCAGGCACACATTTTTGTCACAGATAAACAGGGGTTAAAATGTGCAACAGCCTAAGGAAGTGCTAATTACAGCCATCCCCCTGGGATCTGGAATCCAAACAAGGGTGCTCACAGGTTCCCATGGAGGTGTGGTCACAAGAGGCCAAGCAGCGTCTTGGGGTGTCAGACAACAGAGCAGGGAAGATTTAAGACAACGTAAATAATTTTTTAAGCCATGGAGATCTTTATATCCCCACAGCTGCGGTGGAAATCCCCTTGCAGGATCTTCACAGAGCAATCCTGTTTGATTTCCTGCCACCAAACCGCAGGAGGAGCCCAGGGATCAATAGGCTCTGACCCTGCACACCAGGCTGGTCTCTCTGCCGTCCCTGGCAGGACACAGGCTCTCTCTCACACCCTCCCATGGAGGGGGGATGCTCCAGCCCAGCTGCCCGTGGCCTCACCAGCTGAGCAGGTCTGCTGCAGGTGCCCTGTGCTCTCCTCCCACAGAGAATTCCCCTTGGGAAGCCTCTATAGGGCTACATGTTCTCTCTTCGGAGGTACACGATGCTGGGAGCCAATGTACTCCACATACTCTGAAACAGATTTTAGAAACTCAACAATTTTCAACTTTAGCAAGGTTGCCTTTACTGACGATGCATTTACCCTTGTTCTCTCCAGGCAAATCTATTAATGCACTGATAACACTTAATCCTTGACCTGTTCACAGACAGATAAGCAGGCTGGTACCAGGTCTAGTCTCTCTAGCATAAATTACAGCACAATACAAGAAATTCCTAAGGATCTGAACAGTTCATATAATCCCAGTGGAATTAATAAATATGCCTCAAGATATTACTTGTGTTGTAGCAGATTAATTTGTTTTTATTAATGTATCTCATCTTTGAATGTTGTAATCTCATCCTAGCTCCAGGAAATTGCTGTGATCCCTGCTCCAAAGCTCTTAAAATGTTGTATTAGTCACAAGTCTATTGCTGAGATTAAAGAACCAAGAGAGTAAGGGGCACAACATGAGTGTGGTGAAGAGGAAGTTTACAGCTACAAGATTGCCTGTTTTCCCAGGGGAATCACAATTGCATCATGAGATTTAGGTATTTCTTTTCCTCCTGCTAACATAAGATTAGAAGACATTCCCGTGCTGGCATGCAATGTGTGAACTTCAAAGGGAAAGTGTTTTGAGTAAGGAAAGAGTGACAAGAGTTTTCCAAGAGGAGTGCCCATCTATTGAGCACTGTAGGCACTTTTTTTTGAAGGAGACGTTTACACATTTCATCTATTTTAGGCAACAGTGGGGCACTTGCCAGCTTCTAACAGGCTGCCCAGGGAAGGGGCTGAGGCACCACCCTTGGAGGGATTGAAAGAAAAGTGAAGATGTGGTTCTTAGGGACAGGGTTTAGTGGTGGACTTGGCAATGATGGGTTAATGGTTGGACTTGATGATCTTAGAGGGCTTTGCCAGCCTGTTTATCCTGTGATCCTCTAGGCCGTGACTGGAGTCAGAGACAAAGAGCTCGGGGTGGCTCCGCAGCCCCCACTGCTCCTGCAGGCTCCCTGGGACAGCAATCCTTGCTGCCTTCCCTACCTGAGGCCACACTCAGCATCAGCCCTGGAACCAGCAGGAAGCAGATCTTTCACCCAAAGCTGTCCAGGGCATCTCTGGCAGTGGTGCAGCTTCTTGCTCTGGGCTGTACCTGTCCTGACTGCACATTCTTCCTACAGAAGTCTGGATGAGGAACTAATCATCATTTCAATTCGGTGACAGGTTTCCTCAGCACCTCCCTTCTGTGCAGTGAATTTTGGTTGCTGGTCAGAGCTGACCTACAGTTCATGCCCATGTTGTGAAGAGGTCTAGGGATGGTCAAGGCTCTCCATTCATGGGGCCTTTACAAAAATTCAAAACACTGCTTTGCTGAAATGGCTTTGGAAATAATGGGGTTAATGTGAGGAAAAGCAGGAAAGGGAGGCTATTGCTAGAAGTCTGTTTGGCAAACTGAAAGGAAGATATTTTGGGAGAGTCAGAAGAAAATAGTTATTAAAACAGACACGTTTTTCTGGATCTTCTCCCTGAATTTTTGGCTTCTGAAAAGCAGTCTGCTAATTACATGAAAAAATGCAAGGAGAGAAGGAAGTTCTGACTAATCCTAGTGTTGAATGTGGATATATTGGCCGTCTGTAATAAAACACCTTGTCTCCTTCCCACCCTGCCTCCCCTGTTCCCCCCCTTTTCCTCTCTCCCTCCATCCTGAGCACTGATGTATCTGTAGTTTTTGTAACTGTGCATATTCTTCTTCAGCAACATTTTCAAATAAACCCAACCAGATCACACAGTAATGTCAAAACAGTGGCCTCTGAATTTTAGCTGAGCTGATTAAAAGAAAATAACCTAAAAAGTACTTTAAAAGTGTTAGTGGATTCAGCCTAGCCAACAGCACAACAAACTGCATTTTTATTTACTTAGTTCTTTCCTTTTTAAACGATTTTTCCATTGAAATGGTTGCTAATTTCAAGCAGGAAATTCACCAGTTATGTCAGTATAATTTGCATCATTTAGTAACCCAGAAGTGAGCGCAATTCTATTTTGATCATGCAAAAAAGCAATAGCCTAAGGGTCTCTCTACAGAGGGACTAACACACAGTCATAATGTGCTGCTGAGAATACCTCCTTGGTGATACATCTGCACAGGCCACAGAGTGCTCCTTCTCCTTGAGGAGAATGGTAGAAGGATACCCCAGTGAGTAAAATCTTTTTGGGGGTGGGAGAGAGGAAATGTTTCATTGGTTATTTTAATAGAAAATGAAGAGGAATTTGAATACGGGGATATTCTTGTCTGAAATATAAAAGGGAGAAGGACAACAGGAATACAAAAAATAATCAAGTGTAAGCAAACATTACAATTATCAATTTTTCTGCTTAACATTTCCCCAGTTACGAATGAAGATGTTATTCTGATAAAGACACCGTAGCATCTATTCCAAGCAAATTTCAGGACTGTGAGAGGCACTGTTTGTAGCTCAAGGGAGGAAGGAAAGCAGTGTGCATCTCCCCGTTCCTTGGGAACATTTTGCCCTTCTCTTGGTGTTATTTGCCATGTGGAGAAAGAACCAGCACTTTTCTGCTATGGACATAATTGCAATCTCAGTTCTGGTTTGTATTACCTGGAAATCAAACCGGAGCCTCCAAAGGGCAGGAGGGCCTACATGCAGCTCTCTGGAGTCTCAGTGGCTACAGTGGGTCTGTCTATATGGAAAATACTTTTTAAAACATGCTTGCTATGAGGAGTAAATGGCAACATGGGCTGTCTGCCAATAACCTCAAATCTGTAGTGAGAAATAATTCAGTCTGCTTGCAAGATGAGCTCTAGTCTTCCTCTCCTGTATAGACTGTTGATTTCACTGTGATTTACTAAGAGTAGGTACAAACCATATTTTATTAAGGCAGTATCTTCCACTCTAATCATGGTTCTTAAAATAAAATGCCAGCATTTTACTCACTGGCTCCCCAGCATCTTTCAGGCTCACTTCTAAACTTTATACAATATGCTGAGTACAGGTCTTCACCACTGGTGGTGGCTTTTGGCACCAGTCATTGCTAGATTTAGCTGCTGCTCCCCGTATTTCATCAAGTAGCTTGAAACTAATTAATTACCAGAAGGCTGGTGTGTGTCTTTGATGCATTTTTCCAGCTTATCTAAATTGTTGAAAAGGTTGAGCAACAAGTACTTGAAAGTGGAAGTCCACGAGTATCAAGCTGAGTTTCAGCTGTCTGGTAATTGAAGATTCAAGAGGCATTTGCCACTACCCCGTGACAGAGATGACAGAACAGCTCCTGGAGAAAGCCCTCCCTGTTCTCACCAAAAACAAACATGAAACTACCAGAGCCAGGCATGGGAGTGGTTTCATAACCTGCTGTTACAATGTTGTGTGTGAGTTTTCAAACCTGTAATCTGAAATACATTTGAGTGTTGCTTCTGACTGTATATGGAGCAGAGCCTTGCATTGAATGGTGATGTGACATCAGGGTGTGATGGAAAGATGAGCCTCAAAGGAGCTGTAGAATTGCCCAACTCAACATTTAGCGTGGGAAATGAATAAATGTCCAACCTGTGCAAATGCTAAAGGTTTGCTCTGCTAAAGGTTTAGTGCTGTTCATGCCACATAACCTTGGACTCAGCAATGAAGATGTGAAGCCTGGCATCAGAACTTGGTCAGTCAAATCAGGAACTTGCCTTTCCACTCTCCTCCTGTTAGTCCCTGTGGTTACCTGTGTCTCTAGTCACACCCTTTGTTTGTACAGCACATGGCAGTGATTTTATGTGTTTGTACAAAACGCAGCTTCCAGGTGCAAGGACTGGCTGGTTAAGCCGACTTGACCGTGGGCTGCTCCTGAAATCAGTGGCCCCTCTCCCCTTCCCCTTGCCCCCAGAGACCTCTGGCTCCAGCTGCTTCCTTTGCACAGGCACTGCTGTGTGTTCAACCCCTCGATGTGCTGGCCCAGGGACTTCAGCAAGCAGGAGCAGCTTGGCCTGAGCTGGCTGCTCACAGGGCCAGAGCAGGGCTGGTTGCAGGGAAAGGGGTGGAGAAGTGTTGCTGGGGAGAGGGAGGGTGAGCACACCCATTTTTGGCAGGAGAGATGTTTCATCACAGTGGATTTAGGATTAGATGTCACCCTGCTGGGGTGCAGATAGCATCTCATCCACTGAGAGTACATGGGCTGCTTGCAGGGAAAATTGCTAACCCAGTTGTTATTCCCTGTGTTTATGGTCAGGAAAGGATGGAGATCACTGGCCACACAAATGGAGATGCCAGGATGTGTCTGGGCTGTTCCAGGGGATATCCACTTTCCTAAAAGCAGGTAGTAAGAGGTAACAATCCCAGAGTTTGCATGGTAAAAATGCAACTCTTGCCTAAAGATTGAGTTTATCAGCTGCAGGTAACGCTCTGATGTCTGCATCAGTGCAGCCTGCAAAGAAAGAAGGGGTCTGTGGGAATGGGAGCATCCCCAGGGCAGCATCCTTGTTCTGTGCCTTGCCTAAGGAGCTGGAAAGTAATGAAGGTGTTGGAGTTCAACATTAACTGCTCAGTTTTCCAGGCTCTGACTGTAGCTCTTGGAGCTGAGACAGGCCCCGACAGCACTTCAGCTGGATGAAATAAAGAGAGCAGCAACTGGAGCCCAGCCAGGATGCAGTTAGCTGAGAGAGAGTGCTTCCTTTTCATTTTTATAAATTTGTTCCAAGACTGTTTTATTAAGCTTGTTCTTTCTTCACAGAACACTGGTCTAGTTCTCAGAAGAGTTTCAGGCTGTCTGGCAAACCCTTCCACTTGTGAGGAAATGCTGATCCAAAATTCCTGCCTGCCCTGGTGAAGTCCTGCAGCTAGATGTAAGGTTGGGGTGCTGAGGAGATGGGGAAGTGTCCCCTTTGAGAGGCCAGGGACCAGCTCATCCCCTGAAGAGCTCCAGCCAGTACCCCCTGTGATCTGGTGAGGCACTGGGTAGGCTTTACACAGGCTCTCCTCCAATAGGTAACAGCTGGGAAAAAGGCAGGACCTGTAGTAAAAGCCAAGCAGACTTAGACCTGGGGTACTACAGCATTGCTGCAGAGGCTGAGATCCCTAAAATTTCAAGAAAGGAAAGCTTGCTAGAAATCTGTTGTGGAAATAGTCTTTCTTATATGCTTCTGTGGCTGGTGTGGGCTGCAGAAACAATGCCCTGGGCACACCTGGGTGCAGGGAATACCCAGGAAGTTTTGGGTGATCCGTGGCACAGACAGAAACTGTGGGGCTGGAGAACACCTGCAGCCTCCCAACAGCCAGACTGAGGGGGGAAGGAAGATCCTGGTGGAATAGCAGCAGCTGTTCCTAGAGCACACTGCACAGAAAATAAAGTTGCAGTGATGACAAAGTCAGAGGCCAGAGTGAGGGTGCAAAACAATGTTGATATCAAGGTGCTACAGTCTGAAAAATGAAGAGTTTGAATAAAAATGTCAGAGAGCCAACTGGAGGAATATTCAGAGGGGGAGTAACAAGACATTCCAGTGTGTTGGATCCCAAGATGTGAGTGAAGCTTTGATTTTAGGCATATAACAAGGGAAAAGTATAACTGTAGAGAGTGAATTGTAGGCACACACTGAAAATATGAACATATTTGCTTAGAGGTCTTCCCTCTGAGGCCAGGAGAAGCACTGGTCAGCACGGGACTGTGGTGCTGTTGATGGGAGCATGGGTCTCTCCATATCCACCATAACCAGGGCTCCGGAGGCTGATCCTGCAAAGCTGCTCAGTGCTCCCAGTCACAGACATCACAGCCATGAGAGCCAAGAGAAATCCATAGCAGGTGCAGAATCAGGCACAGTAAAAGCAGGGATAAGGATTTCTGGGAGCCTTACTGTGAGGCACAGAACATTTATGCTGGCTAAGAGGTTCTTTAAATCTGCATTGAGATCATGGGCAAAATACCTGAGCTTAGGATGTGGAATGTGGTATGAGCAAGGAGACTTAAATAAACTGTATTGATGCAACTTGAGGCAATTTGTATTTGATCTGGTCAACAGGCCCAAAGCTTGTGTAGGTATTTGTATTTCAGAGGGATAATGGATTATTCTGGGTTAGATCAAATGAGGAAGGAATTGACTTCAGCCAAGACCAGGCAGGTGCTCACATTTGGGCTGGGCTTGTTTGTGGAGCTGCTGCCCCTTTGTGCTCAAAGAACTGTGAGTGTGGGCACTGAGTTAATTCCTGCACCTCAGCTCCTGGGCTGGGACCTCGAGCTGGGGACAAACCCTGTAACAGGTGTGCAAGCTCTTTTTTCCTCTCAGGCTAAATCAGTGTGAACTACTCTTAACCCAATTGAAATACCTCCTTGGAAAGAAATTTAAAACATCTTATATTTTCCTGTTGCTTGATTGCATCAGCTTAAAAGTCACCTTTCAATCAAACTGGTGGGAATTTGCCTGTAGTCTGCTCCTTAGGCAATATGGTTCTTGAAAATTAAACTGGCCTCAGACTGCAGAGAAATGAACAGGAGAGCAAAAAAAACTTTATCCTAGACAGGAATCTTAAGAGTGACTCTGATCTTCAAGTTTAAGCTAATATAGTGCCACTGATACCAAAGCAGATATTCTTCCTTTACTCAGAAATAAATTTGATCAGTGGTTGGTCTGCTAATTCAGTATTATTCAACTAGATGTAAGATTTTTATAACATTACCAGTTTATTAATAGTCAGAACACGAAACTTTACATTAGTGTCAGGGATGTGAGGGAGAAGCAGAATGAAGAATGAAAAAAGATGATATTATTTGCCCAGGGCAGACAATTAAAGAGCAATCTACTTTAACAGTGTCACCTTTATATAATTTCTCCTGTCTACCGTTGCCACAGTTTTCCACACCTCAGGGAAAGAGTTGGCATTCTTAGCAGAGCTCCTAAATGGGTTCTTGTTTCTGTGAGATACTCTTATTAGTATATTTTTTTAGTTTTGTTTTTTCTTGTTCTGGAAAAAACAACTAGTGAAACCACCCCCAGACTCTGCAGAAGTACCCAATGAAATTATTTCTGTTGCTGGCATAGGGGAGCTGAATTTTGGGATACAGCCACTGCCTTTATGCTCTTAGGCAGCAGAGTGGGTACATTGGTGCTTTGACAAATAAAAACACTTAATTTGATTTTTCATATGTATTTTTCAATACATCTTAAATGTATTACATGGGTTTCCTTAAAGATACCATCAGCTTCTCTTTCCTGCTTATTTATTCAGCAAATGTTTCTGCATCTGAGAGAAAAAGAACTTTTAATTTTCAGGAATCTGGGCTCTTTAAGTTAATGCTTTTACTATATTCTTTTACATTTAAAAAGACTAGGCTCCTCACAGTTTTTTGTACAAACACTTCCTATAAAGATGTGCTTGAAATGAGATACATGCTCTCAGGAGTGCAATTTCTTCTGTTTTTCAGTGTTAGTCCCTGGTTCCTGGGATTCAACATGATGGTGCTCTCCTGCCAGCCCTGCTGAACTTTGTAGAGTGACAAGATTCTCTTACATTATTAACATCATGCTGCCACTTCAGTGACATTAAATGTGTGTTTCATGGACATTTTGGCCTTTACTTCGGTTATCACATAAATGACAGAGTCCATATTAGGGAAAATATTTGAAATAGTAATCCTTGTAGGTGGGGATAAAAATTTAAGTGCAATGATTTACTTATGGACTGAGTTTCTCCAAAGCTGTGGTCCCTTTGTGTATTTAGGATTTTGTGACCCCCAGCCTGTGGCAGGTGCCTCTCTATCAAAGGCACCGCAGATCTAGGGCTGGATGTAGGTTAGAATTTCAGATTTGCTGTACCCACAAAACAGCATCCCTTAAAGTGATCACTTTAGGAGTTTCACTTAAAACATAGAAATAACTTCATGAGCATTTTCAAGAAATGTGGCCTTAAAGTTGCTGTGTTTCATTGCTAAACTTTGTTTTCCATTTTGTAACCAGTGAACAGTAATGAGCCTTTCACTCCTGCAGGTTGTTGTGAACAAGATAAATGATGTCCCAAAGATTCATGTTGGCACATTCCTGTTTTTAGCTTCTGCTTCTTTTATCTGCCCAACTGGACATTTTGCAAGAGTGCCCATTGCCTTGATACCTATCAGGAATATTCTTTAAACTGTTCTCTTTTGCCTCTGGTATTAACCTTTGGGTTAGAAACCCCTCTTTGGATAAATATAAAGCTATTTTACACAAGGACTATGTATCAGTCCATGCCTCCTCTTTCTGAGGCTTAGACAGAGTCACTTGTATGGGATGAATCCATCTGGCCACTTGTAATGTTGATTTGACNTTTTTTTTTTTAATTGCACAAGAATTAATTGTGTAGCATTTATTTGTCTTACAGGAAATGATTTTTAAGAATATGGACGATACTATTCCTAGATCTAATCTATGAAACTTAGACCTGAACTGTAAAGCTAAACATTCAAAATGTAAGCTCTAGATAGGAAATTCTGAGTTACTAATAAAAACTCAAAGATGAAATGTTGTTTTTAGCCTACCTTCTAGTGTCAATACGTTTTCAAACCAGACTTATAGCTTTGGTAATGTAAAATGGTCTTTCTATTCTCAAGTTTGCTTAAGGCCTTTAATTCAGACCAGGCTGATGTGACTAAAAATCATCACCCATTCAACTGCTCTGTGATCAGCTACAAAATTTAGAGCTGTAGAGGTCAAGGGTTGGGCTGCCTGTCATAATTGGCATCCGTGTTGGAAGTCTTAACAACCATTCAGGTGCTGAATACAAAACTCCCGCAGCTCCAGAATCATCACTCATGCCCAAACAGCTGCCTGTCAGTCTCTGTGACATATATCAATATTTTACAGTGGTTGTAGGATATCTGGCTGCCCAGTCTGGGATTAGGCAGAAGCATTATTCACTTCTAACCCCTGAAGAGGCAGGGGCTGGGGAGCTGAGGGTTTGAGAGGAGCTCCACATCTCCCAGGAGATGGCACAAGGAGGTAAAGAGGAGCCACAGGCAGCGTGTGGTGAACAGTTTGGGAAAGACAAACTTCTTATGAGTCTCCTGAAATAGTGAAGAAAAAAAAAAAAAAAAAAAAAAAAAAAAAAAAAAAAAAAAAAAAAAGGCAAAAAAATTCTATAAGGCTTTGAATATGATTTCTTAGGAGGTCTTGTGGAAAAATGTAGCCAGAGTCATAGTACTGTTTTTTTTAAAATGAAGGATGGGATAAAGTCAAATCCTTCTGTGTCTTCTGTTGCACTAGAAGAAAAACCAGGCCTCGGAGGGGTTACTCTCTATTTTCCCTATTCCCAGTATTATTTGGCATAAGAAAATTTTGAAAACCAGTATGTTGACAGAATGGGCAGGAGCAGAATATGAACATGAATATTGGGAACTTTTTCCTTGAATGCTTCCCTTACAGAAAAAAGAAAATGATCAAGTGGTATAAAAGTTTTCAAAATCGAATAGATATGTGAGTTAGTAGACCAAACATAGAAGAATCTTTTCATGCTTTGAAGATCACGAGTTTCTCTTTGACAAAAGAATAAATAATACTTTTATTTTATATTTTCTTCCAGTTGTTTCAGCATGAGATTTAGAAAAATATGCCTAGAAAAACGATAATGTTGGAAAAGTGATGCTTGAGGTGTTTAATTGTATTTCACCCTGAAATACTCTTTTTATGTACAGGAGATCTGAACAGAAATCCTTTTATTAAAATACTCCTGGTATCCAAAATGCAGCCTGCTGAGTAAAAAGACCCTTCTAACAGATACAGAACTTCTGAAGACCCTTTTGCATGCAGTTTGGGCTTGTTTAGACCTTTTCTCTGAACACAGTGAACAAATAGGTAACATCAATGAAGGGAACTGAAATACTTGAAATGAATTGTGTGGAGCTACCTTGTACTTCTTAACCAGATATATGGGAAGCTGTCTCTCTGAAGCACTATTCACCAAGGGAGAGAAAAGTGGCAAAGCTTGTAATATTTGATGCCATCACTTTAAAAATAAGACCTGGGTTTGTTTTTTTTTTAAATTGTCATTGAATCTCTTCCATACTCTGTCAATTAACAGCATCTTTTTGGTAAAGAGGAAAAAAAATCTATCTGAAGAATGAAGGAAGGTGATCCTTTCCCAAAATATTTCAGGTGATTTTGACACATATAAGGGCTGGTGAAGGAGCAAAATCTATTACTGGATTGATGGGCTGGACTATAACAACACCTAGTTGGAAAAAACTGGCTTAATTTTCAGATCTCCAGACATATTTTTCTTAGAAATACAAGGTACATTTGCTTTGACTAAGCATTCAAGTTGAATAGCAAGAAGAGCTGGCAAACCAAGCCACAAGACAGGACAACCTTGTACCTTTTTCCCAGAGAAGATATCACAGCTCAGTCACAAAATCAAGGTTATTACCAAAAAATAACTCAGTTCAACAAAAAATCCTCAGCTCTGAGTTTCTAATCCAAAAACAGTGCCCAAGGCATTGGAGAAATAAACCTATTCCTTGGCACTGTTTCTCTACCCTTGAACTCTCTGGCATTGGTTCCTGTTAACCTCTGTGTAGCTGAGATGTTGTCAGCTTGTGTTTCCCAAAGAGAGATCAGAGACTGCAACTTTCTGCTGTCCCAGCTTGGTGTGGGATTGGGTTAACCCCTGCTTCTGTATGAGGCCAGGCTGGGGAAGATGCTAAAATTTCCTTCCATTTTCCCTGGAGTAGATAAACCCTTGTTTTGACAGGGACAACAAAAGACCAAGCAATTTCAGGGTCTGGTTTTTGCCCTCTGGCCTGCAGTGAGTGCCTTTGGTGGTTCATCTGGCAGTGACAGTTCTTACCCTTCTTCACAACAGGTACCCCCACCCTGTGGCAAAGGTGTTTGTGAGCCCTGTGTGCATGCATTGACTTCTTGAAATAAATGAAGTTTCATTTTCTTCAGCTTCCAGAGGATTTGCCAGCAAGCAAAGCCTGGTGAGGGTTCTGCCCACCAGAGTAGGAAGTCTGATTTCTCTTAGCAGAAATGATTGGAAGAGTGCAGCAGTTTTTAACAGGGAGAAGGGAGGGAAGAACAATAATTTTCTTTCAGAATTCAAACCAGAGTTTTGATTTTTCCTAACGGAGAAACATGTTCCTTCTCTGCTGGCAACTGAGATATTCTCCACAACAATTTAGTAAAACAAAAGGAGTTTGTGACTAGGACAGGGCAGCTGGGAGTGCTGGTTCTGCTTCTGAGAGCACACCCCACGTAGGCTCTGCCTTTCTCCTCCAAACGTGGGTACACCGTGGGGGAGAGGAGGGCGTGGGCTGAGCTGCAGCTCTCACGCTGCCTCATTGTTCCTCTGAGGGGGTAAAGAAAAGGCTCAGCTGGAGCTCGCTAAGCTCAGGAGCAATGGACTAAGTGCTTCTGCATTTAATAAAGAGCAGAAGTCAATTACAGTGCCACGCAGGAGCAAGGTTAATTGGGGCAGGAGATTCAGTGGCAGGGCTTTGCCAGTTCTCCCCTTTGTTCAGCACAGTTTTATATCCAGCTGTATATATAGTTATATATTCAATATCCTGAATGTAGGCCATGCTGTGGAAGAAAACTACCTCGAGCTTGAGGCTTAAAAGCGAACTCCCATTTGAATAATTCAGATACAAAAGACCTCCTAATTTTTATTTGGGACTTACTTTTGTTTCTTTCCATGGTTGTATAACACACACGGCTGTGAGGGAGCTCTTTGTTCTCTCCCTCTCGGGTGCTGTACATCTGTGCAATGCAGAGCTACCTTGGCTCGCTCTCCTGACATTAAGAAAACCAGGCTTTGTCTGCAGACTGAGTGTGAGGAGTGCTGTCTGCCAAGAGCCATCAGAGTAAAGTAGTGAGGGCAGAAAAGTAAAGTTTTAAGGTGGGCTATTGGTTTTTCCTGGCTGAATTAGTTGTAACTCTAATTGGCAAAGAAACCAGAGCAGTACAATAAATATCCCAGGCTTACAATGCTCAATGCTGCAAAGCGACAAAGGAAATCTTGAAGCTGGGAGATGGGAGCACTCAAATCTTTCAGCCTTGCTCCTTATAGGAAGACACTGATATCTCTCTATCACTATGAACCTCCTTTGGAAAGATATGATTCCTCATTATTATCAACACTGCCCTGTCAGGTGCTGCAGAAACCTAGCAGAAAAAGTTGCCTGCTCTCCCAGGAAACGTCAGGTATCAGAATCAGAGGAAGCTTTCAGAGGCAGTCAGGAGATAAAGAAACACAAAGAAAAAGATTATTCATCAGCAGGAGAAATGGTGGTCTCAGCATACCGTGAATTTTCAAACCATTGACTTTCATAGCTGGTGATGAAAAAGATGATTTTCCACTGCTAGGTTACAAAATCCCATTGACTTCAGAAGGAGATAACTTGTGCTGTTTAGCACAAGTGCAGAGAGATGCTCAGGTGCAGGACTGCAGAGAGCTCCTTAAAGCCAACCGATGTTGCTACTTGCTTTGTTTATTGCTTATTTACTTATGTAATGACAACTGTCAGATTCAGAAGTCTCAGACACAGTCACAGATTACACATTAGGCCAATGAAGAAAACCTGCTGAGACCTGTGGCATTTACTGGCTGCTGCTGGTACTGCTGAAAGTTGTGTCAAACTAAAAGATGGTTGACCTTTGTAATGTGAATCTGAGGCTCTACCAACCTGTGCTCCCACTGGTTGCTTGAAGAAGTCAACATTAACATGTACACTCCAGACAGAAGGCCAGAGTATAATTTATTGTTGCAGTAAATCCATGTGGTCCTTTTGTAGCCAAGCCCATTCCCACACCTGGAAGAGGCAGCCAGGGCAGCTGCAAGGTACCAGGCATGAACCTTGGGGTACATTGAACAGACATTTATGTGCCAGAAAAGGAACATGTTTAGATTGCTGAGTTGGGTTTCACATAATTTACCGGTGTCAAACTCTCATTATTGGCCTCAGCCTCAGCCACCCTCACTATAAAGCAATCTGGAGACTCAGGCAGTCCTTGGTGACAAAACCTCTCAAGTGTTTAGAATTTATCTCTGAACAAGGCAAAGCTGTTACTTGTCTCTGTATACTGTGAAGGAATCTCTCTAACAAGCTCCAGTGTGGATATCAGCAATGTACATGTACATTTACATACTTGGTTGGATGATTTCCACATTAGATCTTGCCTGTGTGCTCAGCCAGGCCTTGGTGAGCAGCCTGAGTGAGGAGGGATGGCCAAAGTCGTCCGTCCACAAGTGCTGGGCTCTCTCACAGAGGAAACTTGGCCTCATGACTGGGACATTGACTCTACAGCTTGTTATGATGGTGGAGATCAGGAAGAAAGAGCCATCTGAGTCTCTTGTGATGACTTTTGTCATGGACAAGATGTATTTCTTGTTTCTTTTTAGTTTTTCTGTTATAGTTACAAACTATAGCTGACTGAGGTTGAAAAAACACTGGAGCTGCTGGGAGACACTGTATTCTACAAAGGGCAGAAATTATGTCATATCCAAAGGACATAATTTGGGTACTCTTCAGGGTCCCAGCCAGGTCTTAAACACTTCCAGGGATGGAGCACCCACAACTTCTCTGGACAACCAGTTCCAGTGCCTCACCAGCCTCACAGTAAAGAATTTCTTCCTTATATCTGATATAAATTTCCTCTCTTTCAGTTTCCAGACAGCCCTTGGCAGGAATGATGAGGAGTGGCACGGGGAGCCTCTGCACATCACATGTGCCCTCTGCCCCTGCAGCCCTTTCTCCTCGAAGCCATCAGGCTGAGGCTTGGTTGGTTTGTGTGCTGCTCCACTGCTCTTTGCTGAAGGGTGGCCTCCTCCAACGAGCTATCACTCACTGGTAAATGATAAGGGAAGGCTGCTGAGGCTTCACTAACTGTCTTCATTACAAACGTTGTAATTGTAAAGATTTGCTATAATTCAGTTAGCTGCCCTAAAACCCTTGGCAAGCCACATTATTGAAATGATTATTGTTACAAGGTTGTTGTAAATTGGAGTCAATCATCCAGACGTGAAATTGTCTTTTTTATATCTGTGTGGTAGGGAACAGTCTTCCTCCTTTTATTTCTTGAAATTAAAATTTCCTGGTTATTGTACCTCGAGTACCTCATTGGACAATGGGATCCCTTCCCAAAAAAATGCAATTAAATCGTCTCATCTCCTCAATAGAAAGACCCTGAGTCCTTCTAATCTGACAGCTCACATTGTTACTCCCAGCAGGTGTTTTGGTGCTGTAGTAAAACAGCTGTCAGGGATCACACAGGTACAGCTGACTCTCCTTTGCAGTTCAGCTGAATTGGACCAGAGCTTCTCCATCTGTGCCCTCTGGGAATGGCTGCAAACTGGATAATGAAAGATATACATGGAGATTTCCACACACATGCCGAATGAACACATCACAGAAGAGTAATTAATAAATATTCAAAGATTCAGCTGATCTTTATTGGTTATAAATTGATAAGCTGCCGTGACAGCCCTGTGCAAGATAGCCTGCTAATTATTTTCTGAAGAGGATTCCCTCTTCAGAAGGGTTTGAAGCAGTGAAGAAGCACTGCACTACCCCATCTGTTAAACCACTGAAAATCTTCATTCTTGCCTGGTGTTCAGGCCTGGTGTTTGTTGTAGTCTGAGGAAACATGTGATCCTTGCTGCTGCTGCTCCCAGCTTGTCCTTCTACTGCTTGAATTACCCTGAATGTCAAGCAGGGAATCTTGTGCATATTTAGGACATGTTACCTGTCATGGACAAAGGCAATTTGATGGCTGGAGATTATCCTGGCCATTACAAATGCCAGTACAAGGATGGGAGTTGCTGTGCCTCCTAAAGAGATAATAATTTTTATGCTAAATAATATAGGCAATAGTTTGAACTTACTAGGTCAGTAGCTGTGACAGGCTTGGTATGAATATTCTGTGGAAGGGGTTCTTCTTACTTGACCTGAGGTGCAGATGTGTAAGTGTCAGGTAAAATTTAGTCCAGCATAGTTGTTGGCAGTTGGTAATTTGGTATTTATGAGTCTTCCCTGAGGTGGACTTCCAGCTCAGCCTCAGAGAAAAGCCATGGTTATGCTCTGGTTGAACTGTACCCATCTTAGGAGCAGGGCAGTGGGAAGGAAATAGGACTTTATATTGGTGGTTACTTCTTTAGATTGCATGGCCAGTTTCCTGTCTGAGCAAGAATAGGTGTCTTTAGCCCTGGATTTGTAACAAAAAAAACCCAAAACCCCCAAAAAACCCCAGCCAAAAAAACGAAACAAATTAAAAATCATCAGTCTTTAGTCTCTTGTGAGCCCCTTGTCAAGTGATAGCACCTCGTGCTCCTGTGGAAACTCTTGGAACAGGCACTTCAGTTATTCCTTGCCCAACCCTTACAATTATTCATCTGATAAGCAAAAGTTCTTATTGTTTTGGAGCTGAAAACACCATTAGATCCCAGCAACTGTGAAGAAAACAGTGGGAAAAGGGGCCAAGCAGGACTGTATTCTGCTGGCAGAAGCAGAGGGATGTTCTTGCTGTTTCCTGCCCTCCATGGAAGCAAAACTGCCACAGAGTGTTCATCTATCTCTGCCTTGTGCATAGAAACCATGAGGGTTGGGGTGGGAGAAGGGAAAACTCCAGTGTTTCTGCTGTGGGCATATGTGGTGTGCCATCCTCAGCTGGTAGCACTGCAGGATGTCTCCTCTGCTCTGTCCAAGTAGAAGACCTCTAGGTGGAGTGGCACAAGGGAAATAGGCTTTGAGCATTTCTCTTCCATGTGGAGCAAAGGGAAAACATTTTGGGGGGCAGAAAGCACAGATTGCCCACGGAACCTGTCTCAGATAAAGCATGAGTGGCTGTGGCAGACACCCCAGGGGCTGCTTCTGGCTTTTTTTTTTTTTTTTTTTTAATTTCCCTTTATTGTCCCTGGCTGTCACCATGCAGTGTGCTGTGCTGGGTTAGGAGCACACAGCTACCAAACTTAATTGTTTCACTTTGACTCTTCCCTGCTCTCAGGGTCGCTCAGAAAGTCTTGTTGGTGTGTGACTGCCATGGGTCCTTCATACCACTGCAGCTTTCATGAGCATCCCTTTAGCCCTGCCTGCCACGCCTCTCCTATCTCACACAAAAAAAGCAGGTGGCTTGGTTGTGGGAGCAATGAAAGAGATTGAAAGGAAATTCATTGGAAAAGAAATTATTTTCTACCTAAATAAATAAATTGTCCTAACTTCAGGGAGAAAATAGCAGATCAGGTCTATGGAAGCTATTCCTACCTAAAGCCCAGGAGCTACTTGTGGAATTTTCGTATGAGCCCACACAATAATCACTGCATTTTTCTTTTGCTTTTTTTCCCCCCTCAATGTATGTATTCAGCTGAAACTAAAGCTATTATTGTATCAGTGATCAAATCCAGCCCACTACCTCCTCCAGGGAGAAGGAAACATCAAATGCCTTGTAGAAGAATCTGGGGTAAAGTTGAAAATGAAAAGTTGCTGATTTCAAAGAGGGCAGTTAAAATGCTGGCCAAATTGAGAGCTTAATGCATTACTGAGGTGAATATAAAGTTCTTCTTTTGTTGTGGTTTTTTTTTCCCCTTCTGAATCAAAATGTTTCAAAGGCATTTAAATAAAACTGAATTGATATAATTAGTACAAGCCCATGAGAAGTGATTGAATTACTAAGTATGGCCACGGCTACGGCTACATAATGGAAGCCTTCACTTTTTATTAAATCCATGTTTGAAAATCTGGATTAAATACCCAAACTAATAAGTCAAAACATTGATGTAAGATCCAAAGGACAACATCATTGTCACTCTGTATAGCAGGGCACCAATTCAGTGCTTAATTGGTACAAGAGCTGTAATAATATGGCTCATGTTTAATTAATAAGAGTCTTAACTAGTCATGAAACTTTTAAGAGCTCTTGGTGCTGTGAAATTGTTGTAGTTTACATCCAAAGTGCTACAATGCTTTTTCCTCTCTGGGACATCTCACTCTGATGGGGCAGCTTCATGGGATACAGGCAGCACAAGTTTATCAGCATTTCACAAAAGCAAAAACTGTATTTGAAGGAGATTTACCATCCATATCATTACAAAGACTGGAATTCATCCTGGGTTTTGCTTTGCCCTTAAAGGAGCAGGGAAAAATGTGGCAAACCTGGGCAGTTTAAGTAAAGTGGCAAAAATACTTGGTGATGTGTTGATTAGCTCCCCCTGTCCTCCCTCTTGCTGACTCCTACAGGCACTCACAGACTGTCTTGAGAAAGGGCTCTCTTGGCATTTTATGGATTTTCTAGGCAGATTTTTTCTATATTAAAGGAACAGTGCTCAGTTTTATGTTCCAGCCATATGCCAGAATTTATAATCCTTCCCATTTAAAGCAGTTCATCTAAATTTAATCCCAGTCCTGTGCAATAAAAAAGTATAATTAAAGGTGAATGTAAAAATCATTGAACAAATATAATAAAATGGCAATTAAAGTGTTCAGATATAAAAACCCGAGAAACTAAGGCGAGCCCTAACCTCTTAAACTATTCTTAAAACAAATATACTTAATCATGTAGAGTCCATTTTTTTTAACCTTTTGCCCAGACCTGCATGAAATACTGTTAAATCAGGAATATATTCTAGTTAGTTTTCCCTAATACCTACTAAGATACATAGGAAGGATAACTTGCTGTTAACATGGGCTTCTCTTATTTTTTTCTTAGAATTAGCAAACTCAGGGTACCAGTGCATTCTGTGAAAAGAATCTTGTTTGACATCTCTTCATGGATTTTTTTTCCCCCATGAATATATCTAATCCCTTTTTGTAAAGCTCATGTGAATTTTAGCCACTGTCAATGTCCCAGTAAAAAGTACTCCAAAGCTTAATTCTGGTTTTCTGTATGAACCTGCTATCTGCAAGTTTCACTTGGTGCCCTACACAGTGCTAGAGGAGGCAGTGGCCATCAGTCTCTTCTCCCTTTCTTGTTCCTGCCTATTCACAAAAAATGTTTGCAAAAGAGCTGTCAAGTCAAAAGGAGATAGCCCTTCTCCATAAGATTAATGGGAATAATGTTCTAGGGGAAATGCCTGATTATCTGTAGGGTTAATTCTATAGCCAGGTGTTATATGGTGATCAGGAGACTTCAGAGGAGTGGGATTTGGACGCTTGGTTCTAGGAAAAGAGTTAGCTCAAGCTGAAAAAACACTGAAATGGGGAGTGAAGAGAAGGACTCTCTAATGTTAGTGAAGTTTGAAACCATACTGATCATAAAGTAGTTTAGCAATTAATTTGGCAAATTAAAATATTTGCTTTCAATATTTCATGAACTTTGAAGTACCACATCCACTATGCTGTGTGTCTTGAGAACAGCTTTGAATTCGGGGTACATTTTTCTTTACACCAGACTGCTAATTTGAAATGCAGTGTCATTGGCAGGTGTCTTGTAGTGAATCTTCAGAGTCTGGTGGCTGTGCTCAAAGGTGGAGTGGGCTGTCAATGGTGGTTAATGAAGATACTGAACCCTATTTTTGCAGTGAGCTAAAGTGACAATTTGTTTTTAATCTTTTTTAAAAACAAAATCGAGCAGAATCTAAGCCAGACAACAAATAAGCAGACACTCCTTTGTGTTCATGAGATACAGCAAATAGGATAAAAGCTATTTGTGGATTTAGTGGTGCTTGTTGTTTAACACATACACATTCTCTAACGGCACTTTCTGCTGCTCCCAAGTTAATGCACTTGACTGGTTTGGTTCTCTGGCTTGTGCCTCTGCTTTATGGGATCATTCAAGAGCTTGCTGAGTGAAGCTGAAGATGGACTATAGGTTTTGAAGCCAAATCAAACATCTCCTAAAGTCTAAAGTCTCTGGTTTTGAGAGTTTCATTCTGCCCCACTTTACAGGTGCTTAATAGTTTAAAGCCCTTTGGGTGGTTTGTGACAGTCAGTGGTTACATCCAGGATGAAAAGCTCTGCTGTGCCTTTGGGGTGAGGGCCATGAGGATGATTGTGCTCAGCTGCAGGGGCTCCTGGGACCTGTAGATATTCCCTGCTGCTGTGATCCCTCAGAACAGAGATGTGGGATCAGTTCTGCCCTGCAAGGAGAGGGGCAGGGGTGGTGTGAGGCTGCCAGGAATGGGGAGGGACAGTGCTGTCCCTGTCCCAGGCTCTGAAACACCTCCTGGTGGCCTCACCACTAATCAATGCTGATAACTCTGCTTTTCTGAACTGTGCTTCAGTCAGCTCTGGGGTCAGGGGCCTCCCTGGATAACAACCTTGGATAAACAGGAATTTCCCACTTGTCATTTCTTCCAGAAGAGACCACTGCTGAGGGAAGAGCATTTCCCTCCTTTTGATTTTTGTCTGCAATGCCCATGTTAAAGATGTGACACAAATGCTGATTTTGGAGGAAAGCTCTGGCTAAAATGCTGGCCCCACTGAAGTCAGTGGTATCATTCCCACAGACTTTAAAAGTGCCAGAGTCTGTCCTTTATCATTCTATTCCGAGCCTCTTCATCCTGGAGAGGATGTTTGCCCAACCAACAAATGAGATATATGTATGACCCTAATGGGGAGAGAAAAGCTCCCCAATGTTAAGAAAGATTGCAGTGGATTGGTAGTGCCTGGAGATGTGAGGAATTGGTCTTCTCTCAGGAGCAGAGCCAGCTGGCTTCCAGGCACAGGCTATCAGGGCAGCTCTGCTGATAGTGTGATGATAAATGCAGAGAACTAGCAAAGATAAATGTCCCAAAGCTTGGAATATTAGAAAATAGCAAACTCAACTTTTGTCTGCCAGAAATCAAACTGACACAATTTAGGAGGAAATATGCTGGCATCCTGTCCCTGTGCTCCCTCTCTTGACTCCAAACCTCCCTTTTTGATTTTTCCATCTGGCTCATCTAGTTGAAATTTGAACTGAGTCTGTGTTCAAGTTCCTTTCTAGATTTTGTGGGATATTTTGCATGGTAATCTCTCAGTCTGACATCACTGCAAGATTGTGAAATCACTAAACCATGGTTTCTCCTTGCTGCCACAAGGAAAACATGTATTATAAGAGTGCCCCATTACCACTTTAGTGGTTACAGCACAACTCCCACTTGTGGTCTCCATGACTTGGGAAAGAATTATGCACTGGCTGAATTTTTTAGGAGATATAACAGCAAACCATATTTGGAACTTTTGGGGCAGGGAAGCATAATAGAAAACCAAAGAGGACTAACAACTAAAAAATGCACTGTGCTTGCAAATTTTAATAAGCTCTTATTAGAGATGGACTTGAATCAAAAGCCTGACTTTACTACAGCAGAAAGTATGGTGGGAGTTGGGAGTCCAAGCTGATATCAAATGTCATGTCTACATATCTCTCTGTAAAAGATTGAATCAAACCCAAAAAGCTCAAGGTCCATCAGTTAAGAGGCCAATCAGACATGGACACCAAACTAGTGTAACCTGCATGACAAAGGACTCCTTTGTTTTGAAGCATGTAAAGACAAAGACAGTCAAGAAAATAAATGTATTGCAGAGGTGTTTTATTGCCTTTTCAGATGATTTCTGTGGAGTGTATTTTATGAGCTTTGGCCAAATTTTCGCATTACTGGAGAATAAAGCTCTCATTGTTCAAAGGGTGTCACCTGGTGACTCATGAATTTCTTCAAATGCTGCTTAAAAAACCCCTCATGTGAAATTGAGAGTTCTTCTCTGTATGTACCTATGGGCCTACAGAAAAATGAGCCACTTCTGAGCTCGATCAGTTACTGGACTGGGGAGTCTCAGACAATTTGAGATTGATAGACACAGGGAAGAAGGGAAAATACAGCATCATCTCTGCTCCTCATGGAAAATAAATCTCCTTGATTTTGTGTCACAAGTGCTGATTCTGTATTTCCAACTCAGGACTTCACTCTGGAAGTATGAGTTGAATTTAAAGTGAGTCTAAGTTATTTTTTAATGAATGTCTGCCTTCTCTCTTTTTGAGTCAATGCCAGTGCAGACATGCCTTGCACAGAGCTAACAGATAGCAGGGAGGTCAAAAGGATGCTCAGCTGAGGAAACAACTGCTTTACATTATTTCCCTAATTTTCTAGGTCAATCTGGATGAAGCAAGCCTTTCAAACCAGTCTTGTCCAGCAGCTTCACAGTGGTGTGCCCAGGTTCTGTGCTCTCTGACTGCAGCCCAGCCAGAACTCTGCTCTTGAGGGAAATGCCCTTCCCAGCCAGGTGAGTGTGTGCAGTCCAGAGCTGCAGCTGGAGTTATTTTCAGAATGTTGATCCTATTACAGGATCCCACCAAAGCACTTCATAAACCAACTGTGGCTTGACTAGAATTCTTTTAATTTCTCCATTGTACCATTGAACCTATGCATTGGCACAACCATTTAAACAGCTCAGTCTCACTATTCTCCAGAGGAGTGTTTGCTCATCTTGGAGATCAGATTTTGCTGTATCTAACCAAAACTGTGCCTGGTGCACCTGTGGCAGAATTACCTCCATGTCAGCTCTTGGATCTCTCTATTTTTCTTCCTCTATCTTGCTTTTCATCATCTAGTATTGTATGAGCATTTTAGAAATACGGTACATAATCCTCGGATTAAAACTAATTGAAGCAAGAGGAGCATAGGTCCATGTCAATATCTACAAAAAGAGCTTGGTAAAGACATGTTAATAAAACGTTTTCAGCTCTAAAGGAATGCCTTTACACTCAATATCAACAGCTGAGAAATGAACCCTGCCTGGGGAAGCAAAGAATGGACCACTTTGTAGAAATCTGAATCCATGTGTTTAATTGAGATCTTGAGAATGGGGTCTTATACCCGTCTGATACATGATGATAAGAGGGGACAAATTACACTGACTGCTATGACAGACTGTGACTGGGGAAAAGGCCTTTTACTCCCATCTCTGGGAGGCTTTGCTGCATTCCCAGTTTGCTGCTGTAGGGCTGCACTCGGGCAGATGGTTACTGCATGCCTGGAAGCACAAGTGAGGAACTGGAAAGGAGAATTTTTCCTATCTCAGAGAACAAAATGCATCCTTTCTGGCAGAAGGGCCTGCAGGAAAACTTGGCACTGAAGATCTTTTCCATTTTCTGCAGAACACTGAAATACTAGGAGGAAAAAGCGAGGTTGGGCAATCTCATTGTAATCCTTCCTTGCCTCAGAGACAGGGAGTCAGGAGAGACCTCTAAGTGCTTCCCCTGGGAGAGGTTTCTGCACTGGCCAGAAAGGCCTAAAGAGCTGATCAAAATGTACTTGCTGACATTCAGGATGAACAGGTTTTCAGAGATGTCCAGAACTCACAAAAGCCTTTGAAGCCATTGTGAAACTGCAGTACCTTTGGAAGTTGAGCATTATAAAACTGAGCCATGTCTTAATATACAGAACTAAAAATATTCAAAAATGCCCACTTCATAACCTCAAGTACTGAGCAATTTTAAATCCAACATACTAAGGAAAGATAAAAAAGAACACACTGCACAGTAACTTAACTTACAATATTTAGTGAAAATACTGATATTTTTGTCCTAAACACTGCAACTCTAAGGACACCAAACCATGAGCAATTTACATCCAAATCAATGCATTGACCAGACAACGAATCTCCAAATTACTTAACAATTTAAAGTTAGTGTATTTTTCCTTGTAACCTTTCATATTATTAGCAGCAAACAGAGTCCTATTTACTCCTGTGAATGCAACACCAGTCAATAGCTAACTATCCCTACAGGTCTGCCTGTGCTCTGTTACAATATGTCTGATTGATAATCCTGCAAAGCTTTTTTAGCTTAAAGTGCAACCTGTTACTGGTTCCCAGAATTCCCTTTTTAAGGTGTGAAAATTGACTATTCTCTTAAAATGTAACTTTCCCCCAGTTGTGTACACTAGAGGTGGCTGAAATGCAGCCTTAACCGTTTTATTTCAAAGAAATCACAGGAAGTATCAGGTGGCAGTGACCTTCCATGACTGGAGATATGAGCTACATTTTTCATTCATGTAACTCTTGGCCCCAGATGCTGGAGAGGAAACAACAGACTTTGAATCATTCTACAGAGGGTACAGGGGAATTACACAGTGGTAACATGGGAAAATCAAAACAAACTAACTCTTTACGCAGCTAAAATCCTGCTGCAGCTCAGCTACAGATTTCATCGTTCTGCCTAATGGGATTAAGGCACACAACAAGGGACTCTATTCTCCAGTATTGCTGCCTTATTCCTTTAAGTGCTGCCCAATTTCAGAGCCAGGAAGATTCATGAAAGAGTGCAAATACCAAATGACAAATTTTTTCTTTTTTTGATGATTGACTCTCTCTGCCTTGGACAATTTTTCTAACGAGGTGAAGTCATCTGCTCTGCAAGTCAATGCTCTGGGAAACTTGTAGAAGAATTCCTGGCTTGGCACATTCCCCTTTTAAGTTCCAGTTTGTGTCTTTTTTTTTCATGCTCCTTAAGGGTTCTGTGTGAATTCATTCAACCTCAAAAGCAATTCTGTTTTTTATTTACTAGCCAAGGAAACACTGGAGCACTGCTTCAGAAAGGGATGATGTTTGTGTGCAGCAAGGGTCAGCAGCTCCCTGGAAGCAGAGAACCACACGGGTCTCCATAGGGATCCACAGGGTCTCACCAGCCAGGGCCCATCTCACCACCTCCTGCAAGGGAGCAGAGGAAGTCATGAGATCACAGGCTCAACCAAGTTTCCAGGTCACCATGCAAGGCCATGGTGATGTGGCAGGTCAGACCAGGAGGTCAATCCATAGGTCAGAACCAGTTCAGGTCAGGCAGCTCCACAAAGACAGAGGAGGTGCAAGGTCAACATGAAAAGTGTTCTTGGGGCAGGGATGGGCAGGCAAAGATATATTCAAGGCTACATAGTAGAGCTTCTATGAACTGTAGATTTTAAAATTATACAAGGGAACAGTCAGTACTGTCTGAAAAGTTAATATTGTATTTCTTCCACATTGGTGTATTCAGCTGTCACCATGGCATTGCTTGAGAGCCCTGGGTTAAACTTTGCTGTGCTAGTCACAATGATAGCATGGGCCAAAGAGATGCTCTTGCCCCAGAGACCTCAGGTGGGGGCCAGTGTTTATATCTGCAGTTGTATGGGACAAGCACAAGGCTACCAGTGCTCTGATTTCCCTGAGATACTCAGCAGTCCATGATACTGAAAAGCAGAAAACACCCAGAGACAGAAAATTCTACTATTTAATTTAGCTGGGAATGTACAATCTCTTCAATGAAGAGATTGAGTCTATTAGATTCATCTGCAGTTTTGCTCTAGCCACTCAATTGTAAGGGGGTTAAGCTGGAGACAAACAGTGATTCAATTTTATGACCAGACTGAAAACAGAAATAAATGTGCTGCTCCTTTGTGCTAACTGCCCTGTGTGCCCAAGTGCAGGATGCTTTAATTGGGTGTAATAGCTCCAGGTCTGGACTTATGTACGTGCACATCAAACACTCCTTTTAAACCATGAACAAGTGCTATTGAAGTAATTATTGTATTAGCATCATCATCTTTCTATATGGAAATGTGGAGCATATGGCAAGCTCAACAGATGCCTATAGCTGCCATCCAGATAACATTATTAAAAACCACAAAAAAAAAAAAAAAAAAAGGAAAAGACATTATATTTTTGGCATATTGGCTGAGAACACTGGGGAGGCTGAACTGGAGACTGCTGTCATGTTTTTCATCCTGCTGATTGCCTAATGTAAAACACAGAAGGCCAGTGAAGTGTGAGGAAAGTGAGACATTGTAGAGGACCAAAGCCTGAGCACTGGGACTAGGAAATTACAAGCAGTGACCTGCAGTAAATATGCAACAAAAGTGCAGAAACCCAGCTTCTTGCTGCCAGGGGACAGGCTGTTGGCTGGGAACAAAGCTTCAGATTTCTCTGAGTGATTAGAAATTTGCAGTGCTGTGGATGCCATGTCCTAAAAGTCCTGGAGGAAGAATATGGGCACTGTGGCTGCCAGCTGACTCATGGGGAGCAGCTGCAAAGAAAATGCCTCTTCCTGGCCTCCCAGATGGATGAAAACTGTCATGAAAGGGCTCCTACAAGGGAGGGTTGGACTTCAGCCTTCAAGCAGATTAGTGTAAGTCCCCAGATGGGAAAAAACCCACTTCTCAAACTTCCTGAATATTCTGTCAAAAGGAAAGGCTGCTTGTCCTCTCTGTGAGAATTTTTCAGGGTAATGTAGGGCACAGGGAAGAAATACTCTGCTCTCCTAGACCAGGAGCTGGTGCCTGCATCTGCTGGTTTCAAATGGCTGTGAGATTAGTCTGGTCTGAGTGAGAAAGTTTCCTCCTATTCCAAAGGTGGGGAGAGGTTTGGGAAAACGAACTGCAAGGAGGAGCTGAAGATGGGAAATCACATGTGAATTAATGCCCTTGAAAGGACAGAGTAGATGCTTCAGCTGGATGCTTTTTTATTTATTTATTTTCATGGAGAATAAAGACGTTCTTGATTAGTTTTGCTGTTCCTTAATATTCCTAAGAAGTGCTTTCTGACAAATGGAGGAACTACAGGGAAATTCCTTTCTTGCTATGGAAACATCATGGATATTTACATCAGGTTAAGGAGTTCTGCTTCTTCAAGTTCTTTGCTGCAATAAGAATTTTCTTGGTTATTATTTGAATAGGGAATGCTCCTAGTACATAACATGGTGCTTCAGAAATTGCCCTCCCTTTCTAGGATTTCTGGGTAGTCTGCTGGGTATTCAATGTCAACACACAGGTAGCTGGGACTGCGATGAGGTAGGGGACTTCAGTTTTGAAATGTGACTGGATTTTGTGCATTCCGTTTAATTTTGGTTGCAAACAAAATTAAGAAGAGTTATGAAGGGGGTCTTAATTTTTCTTTCTCAGGAGAGCCATGTGAGTAAGAAGAAAGAGTATGTGTGTCTGGGTAAGAGAGAACATGGTAACTGTTACAGTAAGTGACTGGTGAAAGAGATTTATTCCTTGTTAATTTGCCTTTCCTCTGTTTCATTGCCCGTATAACGTGCAGTTTAAAAATACACATGAGCTAATTAGGAGACATTTTCTGGAAGGGAGTCACAGCTGCATGATGTGAAATTTCTGCAATCAGTAAAAAAACGTAAGGGGCTTGTTTACACAGCTCAGACATCCAACTTCAGCTACACTGCCACGAATGGCTGAACTTGTGATATTCCTTTCTTCCTTCATAGTTAAGTATTTCTCCAAGAACTTCTAATGCTGCCTGTAATACTAGTCATTAGGCTGCTCTTTAAGTATGGTTTGTGTACACAAAAGTTTGACTATTTTTTTCTGACAGTAGCTGTTGTTTGAATTAAACATGTTGTTACACATCCTCTGCAAAATTTGTTTATTGTCCTTAATATTTTCTGCCAGGGATATTGCCAGCGTAATTTCTAGAGCTCCTTTAGGTTTCCACAGGTTTTCACACACTTGGATGAGGAATGATTTATTTTCCACTGCCTCAAATCTGTCATTATTTTTGGTGTATGTTCCCTTGCTACCTTACAATACTTAAGTGATTTGAAGAATATTTTAAGGAGATCTCTAGTTATTTACCTCCATATTATTCATTATCAGCAATTTATCACCTTATGGTACCTTCTTCCCACTTCTAGATGTGTATAAATTACAAATAACTAGTATTATTTTAAGTGTACTATAAAGTCATACTACAGTGACAAATAGAATCATAGAATTATTTATGGCATGTATTCATTATTGCATGATATATAATGTTAGTGTGTGCAATAATATATAGAATGTACATTATGGAGCTGTGTTCTGTGCAGCACACGGGATTTGCAATCTAACAAAACCAGAAAAACAGCTTCAATGAACCATATGAAAACCATGCTTTCAACCTATTTTTTCCCTTCTGATGGTTGCATTTGTGGAATTGAGATCCTGTAAAGCCACAAAGATGTCTCCATCATGAAAGGTGACCTTTTTCAAGATACCACATAGTGTGTGGTTAAATGGCTTATGCATTTATTAGCACCTTTAGATTCAGAGCCTTCCCACTTGGTGTTAGTAGAGGAATATTTTGCCTTCTCTGATGTCAGTGTGTGTTATAACACATTCCAGAAAATTCCAGAAAAACCTGTGAAGGAAATGTATCATAAGCTTAAGACTCATGAACCTTAAATTGTTTGAAAAGCCTTTAGATAAAGTTTGAGAAGGGCAAGCTTACACCTTACAAATATTGACTAGTTAAAGGACAAGGCTCAGCAAATAAGACTTGATAGAGCCAATTGAACACTTCTTATTATGTGTAGATTAAGTGCTGCCTTCCCACTTTAAAGGGTTTTATTTTGCACTTACTGTCTTCTTCAAGAAGATTCTTGTGATCCTCTGGGATATTGGAGAGGAATTTCACTGCAGCAGGGAAATGATAATTTTTTGGCTGACACAGAAAGCCATACTCTGGTGGGACAGAGATTGAGAACAAAAGATACAATAAACCTTCACAAACAGATCAGAAGCTGGCCTAGAAATCTGAAGGGCCATATTACACTTCTTTACTTGAATTCCCAAGTTTGCAGGAAGTAATTATAGTCTGAAGATGAAGACTTCACTAAGGCTGATGCAAAACTGAGCTCTGAAACAGATATGTTGAAGAACTGTGTGAGTTCTTAAAGCTATTTAAGAAACAGAAGGTGGGTCTTAATATCCATATTTAAGTATTAATCATCTGCAGCTGGTGTGAAACATTCACAAGTGAGAATAAAAGTAAGCCTTTGAGCCTTCTGGTGAGGAGATAATTGGGTGGTTATGACACTGCAGTGACAGCCCTGAGGTTTCCTGCTCTTTAGGGCCTCTGTAGATGGCACAGCCATCCCAGCAGGACAGTCCTGTGCAAGTTGTGTAGCTGGTTATGCCTTTTCCAGGATTTTATGTGCTACTGATCTTTCCCAGACAGTTTTCACTGAGGTGGTTTCCAAGATAGTAGCTCCTTTTTTTGCCTAACAAGAGAAGTCAGAAGATAATTACTGCTTAGTAAATAGCACAATACAATTTAGCTGACTGTCAAAAACCCCCCAACAAGGATAAAGCAGCAAACAAAACCTAGTAGGCCTGTGATTCTACAAAATATGAATATGAACAGGAAAGTATGTGCTAATACCACTGTGATCACAAGGAAGCACAAGAGAGCAGCATCTATAAAGTTTCTCAGGCCTGGCCTCATCACTAGATCTACCCTGATTTACACCACCTGAGTGCCTGGCCCATGACACATAACTGTAGAGGTTGCTGGTAGTTCTGTGAGTGAAGCTAAAATTCAGTTCAAGGTGACCAGGAAAAACTTGTACATGTCAGTTTAAAAAAAACAAACTCAAAACCCCCAAAACCAAAAAACAAACCCCCCCCCCAAACAAACAAACAAACAAACAAACAAACAAGCAAACAAAAAACCCCAATAAAAATAAAAAAAACCCAAACCAAACCCACCAAAACAAAACAAAACAAAAAACCCCCCCGAAAAACAAAAAAACCCCAAAAATAAAGTAAAAATCAATGTAATTTTAGAAATGATGGAACTATTGTGCAGATATAGATATCTTCTTTGTCTCTCTCCATTACCTTTGTAATGTGATGAAAGCAGCTCTGGGAATTCTTTGGTTCATCTTGACTTTTTGAAGACCATTTAGTTATTTTATACCCTGCACCAGAAGTACATAATGTGCACGGACACTTGGATCCTTCTTGTGGTTATTTTATGGTGTGTGTAGAGGACATGAATACATTTTAGCTTGGATGAGTGTACAGTTTTCTAGGTAAAAAACTGGGTGGATGACCAGGCCAAAGTGTGGTGGTGCAGGGAGTGAAATCCAGTTGTGGCCAGTCAGCAGTGAGATTCCCCAGAGTTCAGTACTGGGGCCAGTTCTGTTAAATATCTTTATCAACAATCTGGAAAAGGGGATCAAGTGCACCCTCAGTCAGTTTGCAGATGACACCAAGTTGGGCAGGACTGTTGATCTTCTCAAGGCAGGAAGGCTCTGCAGGGCGATCTGGATAGGCTGGATTGATGGGCTGAGGCTGATGAACAGAGGCCAGACATGCCCAGGTGGCCAAGAAGGCCAGTGGTACCTGGCCTGTATCAGCAGTGGTGTGGCCAGCAGGAGCAGGGCAGTGACTGACCCCTGTGCTGGGCACTGGGGAGGCCACACCTCCAGTCCTGTGCCCAGTTCTGGGCGCCTCACTACAAGAAGGACATTGAGGTGCTGGAATGTGTCCAGAGAAAGCCAATGGAGCTGGGGAAGGGTCTGGAATTCAAGTCTGGTGAGGAGTGGCTGAGGGAGCTGAGGGTGTTTAACCTGGAAAAAAGGAGGCTCAGGGGTGACCTGATTGCTCTCCACAGCCACCTGAAAGGAGGTTGTAGCCAGGTGGGGGTCACTCTCTTCTCCTAAGTAACAAGTGATAGGACAAGAGAAAATGGCCTGAAGTTGTGCCAGGGGAGGTTATGTTGGATATTAAGAAAGATTTTTTTCACCAAAAATGTTGTTAAAAACATTGGGACAAGCTGCCCAGGGAAGTGGAGGAGCCAGCTTCCCTGTAGGTACTCAAAATCCAAAAGGAGCTACAAAATCTTTCTGAAATACTAATGAGATAAGGCAAAAATTGTCTAATGCCTGGAGAGCTTCTCTCTTCTTCCCCCTTCACATCTTGTTTTGGTTTTGCACTTTTATCTGAGTGGCAGTTTTGAGAAAAATGAGTTTTTAGTAAATCAAATTATTTGAAAAACCACTAATATTGAAGGAACACAGTACATACAGACAGCAGGCTCTAAAACTCAAGTTAACAAATTGCCAAGTAGTAAAAGTAGAGTTTTGTTGAAAAATCCCAGTCATCTGATATGTAGGTGTGCTATACTAGAATATGATAGTTTGTTGGCTTTCCCTGCTCACAAACCATGTGTTCTAAGTAAAAAAAAAAAAAAAAGAATTATTTATTCCTGGATGACTTTTGACAGTTGATCTGACAATAGAGTACTCTGATGACTTGTACTAACCACATTTTGGTGACAAAATACACTGAATACGCTAGGGAAATACAATTTTCTGTATTACTTGCATATGGTGTTAAAAAAAAAAAAAAAGCCCAGGTAAAAAAAGCCCTGCAGAAATCTCACCCTTCAATTGCATTTCATATCAGGGCAGGAGAGTAGCCCACAGTGGACTTGCTGGGTTTGTTTTATGGAACATTCCCATTCCTCTTCTCTTCTTGGTTTGACTTTGATCATGTCAACTGATGTCTTTGCTTGTTGCAGTTACAAATTCTAAATGTAGCTTTTGCACCTTAGAGATCTCATATCTAGCATAGGTTGGATCGTGGCTGTTAGATTGACAAAAAGTAAAGAAACTATTTTTAATAGTCATCCTACAATTCCATTTTGGTAGTTTCAAAATGGATATCCCATTTGGCAGCAGCTCATTTTTCAGCACAATGCAACAAAGAATTGTAAATATTTTGGTTTGACTCTGGAGACAAGGGTGAGAATCATAGGTCAAAAGTGTCAGTTCTGGGGCTGATCAGCTGCTAAGCTGCTTCCTAGACAAAGGTGTGACAGCCATTGGATACTCTCTGCCCCTGTCTTTTCACAGAATTATAGAATGGTTTGAGTTGGAAGGGACCTTAAAGACCATCCAGTTCAACGCCCTGCCATTGGCAGGGACACCTTCCACTATCCCAGGTTGCTCAGGGCCCCATCCAGCCTGGTCTTGAACATTTCCAGGGATGAGGCATCCACAGCTTCTCTGGGAAACCTGTGCCAGTGCTTCACAACCCACACAGTAAAGTTTCTTCCATATACTATGTAAATTTCTCCTCTTCCAGTGTGAAGCCAATACTCGTCCTCTCACTACAGTTCCTGCTTCCTTTTATCTGATGGTGTCCTGCAGTTGTTGCTCATCTTCAACTGCAGATTCAGGGAAGGACTGCTTTGCCTCTTTGAAATGTCCAAGGCTCCCATGTGGTCTGGACAGACAGAGAACCAGGTTTTCTTTCCAGAATTTAGTAGCCACATAGTATATCTGTAAATGTTGATGTTTGAGTCTTCTCTTGCCAGATACAAATTAATACAGTGGGGGTGTTGTTAAAGGAGGAAATTTATCTCTGAGGTGACAGAGATGTTTCAAAAATTCTGCACAGGCTGCCTGCAGATTCTGGAAGGCACCCACTATACTTGTTTCCATTGCTATGCTCTACTTAAATATATACAAAAGACCAGCTGGGAATGACTCTTGTAGTTCCTGAAGCAGGACTCTGTCATGACAAGATTAGCAATGCCTATGGTCACATAGTCTGTCCAGGAGCTGGTCCCTTTTCTCTTGTAGTTCACATCAGGTTTTCAGTTTGCCATGGAATTTAATAGGCTGGCTTTCTTACAATTTTTAAGATCTAAACTTAAAATTATTTATTATTTATAACAATAGTTCACAGACTTGATGTGGCTGCTATGGTTTTATGCAATGGGCAGGGTGATCTCATTGCTATCTCTTTTAAAGTGAACAGCAGTCCTTGATCTGTTCTATGCTTAAAATATTTAGGAATAGCTGAAAAGAGACACAAAAGTACAAGCATGTCTAACAAACTGATGGAGCAGTCCTATCTCTATATTTTTCAGTATAGCTAAGTAGTCTGCAGATAATTCAAACCTTTACAGACTGCCTCCTGCCTTGAATAAAGTGATTGCAAGGAGTCTTGATGTACTTCCCAAGTCCTGCTGGCCCCACGATTCCTGATGTAAGTCAGGATGCCATTGGCTTTTGGACACCTGGGCACACACTGGCTCTTGTTCAGCTCCTGTTGACCAACACCCCCAGGTCCTTTTCCACCAGCCAACTTTCCAGACACTCTGCCCCAAGCCTGGAGCTTTGCCTAAAGTTGCTGTGACCCCAGTGTAGGACCTGGCACTTGGTCTTATTGAACTCATACTTTGGCCTTGGCCCATCCATCCAGCCTGTTCAGATACCTCTGCAGAACTTTCCTGAAGCTGACCAGAATTCCTGCCAGCTTGGTGTCGTCTGCAAACTGACTGAAATCCATCCCTGACTCCCATTCCTAGATTGTTGATAAAAATATTAAACAGAACAGGCCCCAGTACTGAGATATGGGGAACCCCATCCATGACTGGCTGCCAGCTGGGTGCAGTTCCATTCCCCATCACTCTCTGGGCCCTGCCCCACTGCCAGTTCTGTACCTGAACAGTGCCATGTCCAAGCCATGAGCAGCCACTTTCTCCAGGAGAATGTTGTGGGAAATAGAGTCAAAGGCCTTACTAAACTCCAGGGAAACAAGAGCCACAGCCTCTCCCTCATGTACTAAGTGGGTCATCTTGTCATGGGAGGATCTCATGTCTGTCAAACAGGCCTGACATTAAGTACCTCAGCCTCTTCCTCTCATTTGTCACTGTGTTACCCTCCCCAATCCAGTAAAGGCTGCAGATTGTCATGAGCCCTCCTTTCATTACTAAAGTACTTATGGAAACATTTTTATTGTCTTTTACACCACTGGGTAAACTGACATCCAGTCAGGCTTTGGCTTTTCTGATTTTCTCCCTGCATAGTTCCTTGAAAGCTGTGTAGGTCTCCTGCCCCTTCTCCCAGAGGTCCTGAACTTCCTGGTTTCATGAGAGTACGATGAGAGTTCCATGAGCGTTCCACTGAGTTCCACCCAACGTCTCCGGGTGTGGCCATGGAGCCCTGGTGTCTGTGACATCAGAGGGGACAGGTCCCCAGGTACTGCCCGTGGCGGTGTCAACGCTGCAGAGCGGCTCGAGGCAGCGGTGAGTGCAGCAGGCAGGGCCAGGCCTGGGCTGGGCCGGGGCCAGGCCAGGAGCACCAGCAGCCGGGGAGCCTGCAGGGCTGGGGAGAGGCTGCAGGGGCTGTGGAGAACACCTCGGGCAGGGCAGGTGCCGCCATCGAGGGGAGCGCCCTGACCCTGGGCCCTGCATTTCCTGCCCCTGCTGCCNAGCTGGGAATAACTCCTGGTTTGTGAGCAGCAGAGCAGTGATCCTCTAGCATGGGCTGAGTTTAGCAGTGCCTGCATCCCCCTTGGGTGCCTCTGCCCAGGTGTTGTTCCCTGCCTGCTCCTCATCTCTGTTTTCCGGTTCAGGGGCCTGGGTAAACAGAGAACAACTGGCCTTACTCTAAAAACTGAGGCAAAGAAGGCATTAAATACCTCAGTCTCTTTCCTCATTCTATCTCACAATATTTTACCTCCATCCAGTAAAGAATGGAGATTCTCGATAGCCCTCTTTTTTATTGCCAATAAACTTGAAACATTTTTTATTCTCTTATATGGCAGTTAATAACCGGATTCAGTTCTAGTTGGGCTTTGGCCCTTCAGATTTTCTCCCTGCACAACCCTATGACAGCTGTGCAGTCCTCCCAAAAAGGCTGACCCTTCTTTCAAAGGACATAAATTCCAGTTCCATCTGAATTCAATCTGGTTTCTGTCCAAAGCCCAGCCTGGATGGGCGGGGTGTCACTGTGGGGCTCTGGTTTCTCTGACATGAGAGGGGACAGGTCCCCAGATGCCCCATGTGGCAGTGTCACTGCTGCAGCACAGCTTGAGGCAGCAGTGAGTGGGGCAGGCTGGGGAAAGGTTGGGCTGAGGGACAGACAAGAAGAATCTGCACCAAGAAGGATCTTCTAAGGCTGGGGAGAGAGTGCAGGAGCTGTGGGGAGTGTCTTGGGCTGGGAAGCTTCCACCCTTGGGGCAAGAGACCTCAGGGCTGTGGGCATGGCTGACCCCATTCCTGGGCCCTACATTTCCCACCTCAGCTGCTCCAGTCACCATCTCCCCACCACCCAGCCCCGCTAAGCTGCTTTTCACCCTACTCCTCCTCCAGGTCAGAGCTGGAAATATCGCCAAAATCCTGGTGGTGCTGGGCGTCCTCCAATACACAGCGAGGATGGATCTTCCATCGGTGAAGGTCACAGAAGAGGTCCTGCAGCAGCATGAGAAGCAGCGCATCATGGAGAAGGCCCAGCTGCTGGTGATGGAGGAGAAGATGCAGAAGCAGCATGGACTCACCCCAGGAAGAATGCTCCTCCTGGCTTGCCAGGAGTGGTGGTTCTGGGTCGGTGCTGAAATCCTTCTTGTGCTCTTTGGGATCTACTGGCTGTCCAGGCAGAGCAGCTCTGACTGTGATGACGGCAGCCAGTGGAAAACCTCCACTGGAGCCCAGGAGCAGATGGAGGAGGAGGAGGAGGACTGTGAGGAAAATTTTGACTCTTGTGACACTCCAGAGAAGCCCCCGAATAAGGTAGGGACCTCTGGTGCATTTGCCAAGCCCTTCCCAAGAACAGCTCTTAGAGAGCTGCATCCAGCCATGAGAGCTGGCAGTGCCTCCAAATACCTGAATGCCTGCAAGGACAATATTGACCCTGTGCTGCTCCTGCCCCTGAGACCACTCATTGTGTACTTTTTCCACTAGAGCTGGGCACTGTGGAGGATCTGGTGGAGAGACACCCCTGCGGCCGTGGAGAAGAGCAAGCAGAAAGTGTGCTGTGCTACCTCCCCTCCTGGCTGAAGAGGCAAACAAGAGTTCAGATTCCTGCTTCCTGTGCAGCCCCTGCAAATCGTCCCAGTTGTGACATCCCCCTGCCAGGAAGTGTGGAACCCTTTGTAAATATGTTAGTGAAATTGTTTATTTGTTTTAATAAATATGTTTAAGCAAGAGAGTGTTGGGGATGGTGCTCCTTGTCTTCTGAACTACAAAGTGGGTCACCTTGTCACAGAGATCAGGTTGGTCAGGCAGGACCTGTCTTCCACAAACCCATCCTGGCTGGACCTGATGCCCTGGCTGCCCTGTATGTGCCACATGATGGCTCTCAAGCTGCTCCATGACCTTCCCTGGCACCAAATCCAGGCTGACAGGGCTGTATTTCTTCTCACTGTCCAGTTTTGAATACCAGAGACTCTTGAATGCCCTCCTCCTGGGTCCAGCTCTGAACAGTGCCTGCAGAGGTGTGGGGGGTGGCGCTGCACCGTGTGCTGTGACAGGCGTTTTCCATTTCCTACCTCTCACATGGTTCTTTTAGTGAGATATTTTGTTTCTATATATTAACAGAAGACCTGGATTGCATACCCAGCACCTAATTTATTCTTCTGCTGGAGGGCTGGTTATAGAACTTTATTTCANTTGTGTACTTTTTCCACTAGAGCTGGGCACTGTGGAGGATCTGGTGGAGAGACACCCCTGCGGCCGTGGAGAAGAGCAAGCAGAAAGTGTGCTGTGCTACCTCCCCTCCTGGCTGAAGAGGCAAACAAGAGTTCAGATTCCTGCTTCCTGTGCAGCCCCTGCAAATCGTCCCAGTTGTGACATCCCCCTGCCAGGAAGTGTGGAACCCTTTGTAAATATGTTAGTGAAATTGTTTATTTGTTTTAATAAATATGTTTAAGCAAGAGAGTGTTGGGGATGGTGCTCCTTGTCTTCTGAACTACAAAGTGGGTCACCTTGTCACAGAGATCAGGTTGGTCAGGCAGGACCTGTCTTCCACAAACCCATCCTGGCTGGACCTGATGCCCTGGCTGCCCTGTATGTGCCACATGATGGCTCTCAAGCTGCTCCATGACCTTCCCTGGCACCAAATCCAGGCTGACAGGGCTGTATTTCTTCTCACTGTCCAGTTTTGAATACCAGAGACTCTTGAATGCCCTCCTCCTGGGTCCAGCTCTGAACAGTGCCTGCAGAGGTGTGGGGGGTGGCGCTGCACCGTGTGCTGTGACAGGCGTTTTCCATTTCCTACCTCTCACATGGTTCTTTTAGTGAGATATTTTGTTTCTATATATTAACAGAAGACCTGGATTGCATACCCAGCACCTAATTTATTCTTCTGCTGGAGGGCTGGTTATAGAACTTTATTTCAAAACAGGCAGTAGTGTTTTGGGATAGAAAACCATAATAGGCCACCAAAGTCTGCACTTGTAAGGCTTTAAAAATATTCAGACACTTTTTAATTCTTCAAATATAATTACTGACAGCACCTTTCCAATTTTTCCCCTTGAAAAATTGTGTCCAGTCACCTTGCAGGGCCTCTTTTTATACATCCAGTGCTGAATTTGAATATTTGTTTTGCACTACAAGCACTTTTTAAAAAAGGCATTCTGTCTAAATACAATGTGTTGGATATAAAGACAGGGGGTCTATTGCATCAATCTATTACTCTCTTACTCCCAGAGCATCTTTGCCTGTTGTAATCTCTTTATTCACTAAGCCAAAAGCAACATTAGGCAAATCTTTTTCCCTGATTCACGGTCTCTGAACCCAACACCAGGTGTGGTTTCCACCCTACCAATCCTTTCCCAATGAGTAAAGGTGGGGAGGTAAACACCACTTTGTTCATGTTCTTTGTGATCTTGTCAATCCTTGTGACAAGATAACTAACACTGTGCTATTTTGCACATTTATATTATATATTACATATCAAATACAATTAAAATAGCTTGAAAAAAATCTAATTTGAATGTCCCAGCATCAGAAAATTCAGCATGAAGACTGAATGCTACCCTTTCAAGACTACACTGGATTTTACTTGGCATCCCTATTCAAAATATGTGAAGTAACATCCAGTAGAACTCATCACACTGGCAATGAAGACAGGTGAAATGGTGCCCCACTTGACAGGCTTGGTGGATATAAAATCACACAGTTTTTATCATACACAGCAGACTATCTGCTAATAATTCTTAAGAATCAGAGCATTAAAAATTATTAGAAAGATTGGAGGTTTTTTGTTGTTGTTTTAACTTATTTAAATTCACTGTGTTATACAAAAGAGATCTGAATGCCTTCATGTCATTAATTAAAAATGTTAGTAACTTCACAGAGACTGAACTTCAGTAAGCGCCCAGCTTTGAAAGATTCTATCAGTGTAAAAAAAATTCTTTTTCCTTAAAATGGAGAGCATAATAAAATCCATAAGGATATTGCCTTGCCTAAAGGCAATTGTGAGTGGTAATCTTCTGTTGATTCTGTTGGTGCCAGTATTTCACTTGGGGACTCAATGATAGGGAGTGGGAAGGAAATTATTTGTTTTATCCCAGAGGAGGTTTTGAGATATTTATTTTTTTTCCTTGTGCAGCGTAGAGAAAGAATACTGACATCATGAAAGTTTTCAAGGATTGGTAATCTGAAAATTATGGATCATTTAATTTTCAAGTACCTTATTAGAGGAAATTAGTTGGAACTATTGAATAGACATATGGCAAACTGGGGAAACTCCCAAAGTCCACATTTTTAATTTTTGTTTTCAAAACCCAGTGAAATGGAGATCTCCTATTGGAAAAAGTGATTTGTAAAAAATTCTCAGTTGAAATTTAGGCTCAAAAATTTATCAAAGAATGGTCATGGTTAGAAGAGACCTTTGGGTCCAGCCCCCCTGCTTAAGCAAGGCCACCTAGACCCTGTTGTCCAGACCATGCCCAGGTTTTTTTTTAATTACCCCAAAGGATGGAGACTCCACCACCTCCTTATGCAACCTGTGCCAGTTCCAACCCACCTCCACAGTGAAAAAAGATTTCCTGATATTCAGAGAACCTCCTGTGTTTTAGTTTGTGGCCACAGTCTCTGGTCCTGTTGCTGAGCACCACTGAGAAGAGCCTGGCCCTGTCCTTTTTGCACCCTCCCTTCAGGTATCTGTGCACATCAATGAGATCCCTCCTGAGCCTTTTCCTCTCTGGCCGGGCAGTGTGAAAAGCCTGACTGAGTCTAGGCAGACAATATCCACTGTTTTCCCTCACATCTATCAAACCATCCAATTTTGATTTCTGAAAGTGGAAATGAGACAAGGGTGAAAGGACTATAAAGGCTGANTCCTGTGTTTTAGTTTGTGGCCACAGTCTCTGGTCCTGTTGCTGAGCACCACTGAGAAGAGCCTGGCCCTGTCCTTTTTGCACCCTCCCTTCAGGTATCTGTGCACATCAATGAGATCCCTCCTGAGCCTTTTCCTCTCTGGCCGGGCAGTGTGAAAAGCCTGACTGAGTCTAGGCAGACAATATCCACTGTTTTCCCTCACATCTATCAAACCATCCAATTTTGATTTCTGAAAGTGGAAATGAGACAAGGGTGAAAGGACTATAAAGGCTGAAATTGAATAATGAAAATTGAGAGATGTGTGGAAGGTATTTCTGAAGTCCAATAGTAGCTTTTAATATGCTCCTATACACATTGGATATATTGTGTTAATATATGTGTGAAGGTTATATTCTAATTTGTCTTGTTTTAGCAATCTTGTCTGAATACAAAAAAAAGAAAAAAAATACTTTAGATCAATGTAATAAATCTCAGACTGACTGGCATAACATGTTTTTGAGCTGTTCTTCATTGGATTCCTGTTCCTTTCCAATCCTACCCATTTCCAATTCTATCTAAGCCTTCCAGTTATGCTGCAGCTGGACATCTGTAAAGCAGAGGTGCTGCTTCTTTCTTTGCCTGTCCCTGCTACTGGGATTGCAAATTACTCCATGTGGAACCAAATCCTCCTGCTTTATCCTTCTGAAAGCTTGATATTTAGTCTGGATGCATCTCCATCAAATGCCAGACATGTTTAGAAATGAGGAGCTCTAAGATTTAGAGGGGTGGTTGAAGCACAAGATTGAATTAGATGGTGTGAAATGAGACAGGCAACAGACACAGCAGCTTCTGGGTGTGCTTTGAGACCTCCTAGATCCTCAGGTAGCTGATTCTGGGGTTGTGGAGGGTTCCCAGAAACCCTCTGAGGAAAGTCAGGGTGGCAGTAACTGTGGATAGGCAGAGCTAGAGGAGTCATCCACTCCTGGCAAGCCCTGGCAGCCTCTCATGAGCTCTGCCAGCTGCTGCTGATAAAGGGATGCATTAAAGTTTTGGATTGAGCTGACTCCTGACAAAGCAGAGGAAAGAATCCCTTGAGCAGCTATGAAGGGAAAGCCTATATAAAGGCCCACCTCGGGGCACAGAGCTGTCCATCATTGTCTTTCACAGAGCCAGTAATGGCCATTGCTTGTTATGTAAGCTGAAATCTTCCTCTCCATTTTTGACCTTCACAGTGATGTATGAAAACAGCTTATGAAACATTTCTATCAGTTAGCATTGCAAAGAGAAAACTTTGTCCTTTATGTTAGTAAATATGCTTTGTATTTGATATTAGTAATTACAAACCCCTCCACACAACAGTTCAACAGATTTAGTTTATTTGTCACAAAAATACTTCTTTCCATGTTTTCTGCACAACCCCACTTAAGAAGTTGAGATGTTTAAAGGTGAGTGTGCTTTCTCCCATGAAAGCAAGATTAGTTTTTTGTCTACACACCTTCCTAGCAGACCACTGTTCTCCTCTCCTGCTGGATAATGCACTTATTTCTGCTGTTTCCCAGCCTGTGTTGCTCTTCTGAAGGGTTTCAGCAGCTGAGTTAACGAGATCAGTCAGCAAGAAGCTCCCAAGTCCATGGAGGAAACCCAAATGTTAACCTACACCCCATGAAAATGTAGGTGTTGGTGCTCTGTAAGGACATACAGGTCTGTCTGTTGGTGACACAGGGTTTTTTATACCCAGCACTGCCTAGCATAGGAACCTCTTTGTCACTTCAAATACATCTGTTTACATGGATCTGATTTGGTGAGTCCTTATACATTTCTGTTTAGATGCAGAACTCAACAGCAGATCAAACCTGAGAGAATGAAAATAGCCAAAGAGCTTCCAGCCTGATATCACAGCTGCTGTGGTTGCAAGGAGTTAATTCCTTTCTTTTTATTTAATTAAATCATTTGTATTTTGTGGAGATCTAGCCACATCCAGCTATTTGATCTCATGACCAGTGAGAAGCAATCTCTCACTTCTAACTAACCTTATCTTCTGTTACACCCTCAGATTTCAAATATTCAGCATCCAGCTGTTATACCCCTCCAGGAAGGAAAGGGGCTGGGGATCACTGTGCCCCAGCCCATTATCTGCATGGGTTCTTATTATCAGATTCCCATTCCTATTCTGGGTCCTAATCCCTACTCTGTAATCCACAGACTGCCTGTGCAGCTTCCAGACAGCTCCAGCAGAGCCAGCTGAAAACCAAAGAGTTTAGTCAAATTTCCATGTGCAAGGTCATTCTTGGAGACTGGGAAGAGCCAACTGTAAAGTGAAAAGTAATTTCACTAAAGTTTTTGCCTAAATATAAACATGTAAGGCCACTTCAGACACCCTCATATTTACAGATGTTTGCAGAGGGCTGAGAGAAATGCTACAGGGCTTCTTCCAAACCACCCCTTCTGGAGACACAGCTAATGGGCAGATGGGGTATCCAAACAGCAAAATCAATCTCAGACACACTAATGCAGCTGAATCCTTCCCTCAGAAGCAAAGAGGAACCAGAGCAGGAGAAAAGCCTCAGCTCTGATGTGCTAAGCAGCAGCAACAAATCATTCCAGAGCATAGCAGAGGGTGGCTGCACCTGACAGACTGGCAGGAGAAAAGGTTGAAATGCTGCACCTTCCCAGGCCTTGCTCCTCTCCAGAAGGACAATAAAGTCTAATGTTCACTCCAATTGTCAGTCTGACCAATAAGCCTCCCTGTCACAGACATAATGGTGATGAGAAAAAGTGCTGGTTTAGGGATATCAATCGTTTTTAGTAGGATTTGTCACACAAATATTCACCAGTGAGAACAGAGACTAGATTATATGTTCCTACATTTGTTCTTGTGCCCAGGTAGAGAAATGACTGTGTGGAAAAGATCACATTGGAAATTGTTTATGGTTTGAGTTTCAGCAGCATGAGCCCTATTTTTTCTTATCAAAGTGAGGCCTGAGGAGATGGCAAAACTCCCAGAGACCTTAATAAAAGCAGTAACAGACCCCTTGACTCTGCTATGAGAGTGAAATAAAGTGAAAGTGGAGGGGCGAGGGAGATCAGTCACTGTCTGAGCAGATGTCACTCTGGAAATCGCCAGAAATACTGAAAAATGTTAACATTGCCATGGGTCTGCATGCAGAGTGAATAGCTTTTATATAATTCCGGGGTTTTTTTTGGTATATATTTTCTATGTATTTACTTAACTTTCTGTTTATACAGTGTTTACACACCTATTTCAACCCCTAGGTGAACAAGGATAATATTTTTTTAAGTCCAGAAGCCTATTAACTTGATAAAAAGTCAGTCCAAATGGAAAAAAGGAGACTTTCAAACCAATTTTTGTTGTTTTTTCTTTTCCTTTTTATGTTTTTGCTGAATTAAAGAAGTATTCTGAGAATGTTGACACCTCTTATTCCAGAAAGAATCTTTTATGTTTGGTTCTCTTTTAATGTCATTTGATCCTCGGTTGTGTTTTTAGCAATGCAAGAGGAACTACTAATTCATCCATTATTTATTTCCTTTTTCTGCTTTGTTATGTTTTGTTTTGTTCTTTTCAGTCACAGTGTTTTAACATATTTTTTTCCAGGTATTCCAATTTTTATTTCTCATATGTTTTTGGCACTGCAGTAAATGAGGTTCTTATTAATATTTAAATTTATTTTTTTGTTTTTTCTTTTATGCAATACTCAGAAGTCTTAGTGTATATAACAATATCATACATTCTCCATAATGCATAAAGTCCTGCTGAATTGACTTGGGAGCTTGGGATCACACCTTTACATCCTGAAGTATTATTGCAGGTTCCACTGTACACGTGTTTGCTCTTTCTGGCACATGCTAATCAAAATAATTTACATTAGTAATACCAGATCATGGAAGAAAATTTGCTAAGGAACAGGAAAAAAGTTTGTATGTGTTCAAGTCAGTCTTTGGTTTGAATACATACAATCTTCATCTTTTGACCAAATCCTGCTCTGAGCCTGACTGTAACTTATCAAAGTGTTTAATATCTAAGTTCCCCTTTCAGAAGGCATTTAGGAACTTCCTTTTCTTCAGAGAATTAAAAGTCAAACCTATAAAGTAGTTTGTAAGAACTGTTTAAAATCTATCTATATCTATATCTATCTATCTATCTATATCTGTATCTATATCTGTATAATCTATATCTATATCTATTTCTATTTCTATCTTGTGATTAAAAATTATATTTAAAGGATTTTAATTTAAAAATACAATTCAATACCTTAATAGTGAAAGATGAAATTGCTGTCATAAGCATTCCCAAAAAAATACTCTGATTTGTAAATTAAGAATTTAGAAAATGCTTAGGAAAAATTAAACATATTCTAATGTATCTGGTCCATGTGCCAAATAAATAGCCTTAACTCTACCCTGCAATTTTGCTATGAAACCAGCTTTGACTTTAAGTATGTATTTACCCCAATTTTTAACTACAAACACTAGTTGTGTGTACATCATACAACTGGAGCACTAGATACTTGAAAGAAGGCAATCCAGAAAGCAGACCAGAAAAATTACTACGTGCTACTTATAATAAATAAACTTAATCAATCTGCCCCATGCCCATGAATAGCAACCAGGCAAATAAGATTTTGCAAAGAAGTTTATTCCAGCAGTTACTGCAAGCTCACTTCTAGTTTACAGTGCACTTATTTCTATGTATTAAAGGGTTACATTTTCTGAAATTTATTTTGAAAAGAAAGACTATATGCAGTTATGACTGCATAAAACAAGTACTTTAAATGAGCTAATGAATGCTCATACTCCACATTTATATTGTTTAAAAATATAAAATATGAGAATAATTCCTGTGGTGCTACAGGAACATGAATTAATTGATGTGTGTCTGTCCAGCTGAAAGGAGAAATTAATTTACTGCCACTTTCACAAAGAAATATATGTACACTGGTGAATAACACATACTAAAACACACTTTTTATCATTTCAAAATACATTTATATGTCTCTTGGGTTAACTACAACACCAAGTCCTTTCAGTGGCCTGAGCATCTCCCACAGTGGGATGAGGAGAGGAATTGAAAAAAGACAAAACCTTTGGCTGGAGAAAGAAACAGGTCAATAATTGAAATACAGTAAAATATAATATCACTAATAGTAATTGTAGTGAAAAGGGAGATAATAAAAAGAGAAATAAAATTTAAGAAGAAAACAAGAAAGTGAGAAACAACAGAGCTGTTCACCACCTGCTGGTGTCTTTGCAAACTTGTTGAGTGAACAAGTGTGCAAAGACAAACTCCCATTGTCTGGATCATTAATGAGGATGATAAACAGTTTTGGCCCTACTGTAGATCCCTGGGGCACATCACTGGTGACTTCATGCTGCTGATTATAATGCTTTGAGCCTGGCAGTGTGGCCAGTTTTCCTTCCACCTCTTTGTCCATTTCCCTAGTCCACACTTAATCAGCTTGGGAAAGGGGATGTTACAGGAATCAATGTTGAAATTCACTCAACTCAAGATAACCAATATCCAGTGCTCTCCCTTTGTCCACTGAGCCATTCAAGGCAATCTTTGCTTGCCTTGAATTTGCTCTTCAGAAATCCTTGCTGAGTACTTCCAATCACCTTATTTTTCATGACGTTTGGAAACAGTTACCACATTTCCACAGCAGCCAAGTCAGTTGCCAATCTCCCTGATTCAGCTTCCTTTGGATCAGGACCAATAAAATGTCTCTACAGCATCTGGAAATACTATTTTCCATAAAAATCAATGTATATATATTTTTTTTAATTAAAAGTGATTTTATCAACGATGTTGCCAGCCAGCAGTCCTTCATCTAGGGACATACAGGAGGCTTTAGCCCTGATAATTTTGTAGGTTGTGGTTTTTGCCAGGCAGCTATCCAGCCCTTTGGATGTTGTTTTTTTCCCAAGGTAGAGATGAGCCCTTTAGATTCAAGTGCCACCAGTTACCAAGTGCTATACCTTGTCCTTTTAACAACCCACATCAATGAGATGCTGTTTGTCATTTAAAAATTAATGCTGCATTGCCAATTAGTCAGTCACACCTCTGGTAACCTTATTCAATGCTATGGGGCTAATCACTCCTGGGAGGCCTTGACATATTTTATAATTGAACTGTCAGGTTTGCATTTGGCTGCAATTCATTCATATCTAAGTATGACTTGTTAGCCACATTAAGTTGATTTCTTTTGAAGGCTGGTGGGAAGCATGGAGTCCTGATTCCTATTTTTATGTGTGATTATGGTATTCCCGCAGGGTACTGGTAGAGAAAAGGATTTTGCTTTTATTTTGTGAGCTAGATGAGGTGGCTCATCTGTGGCTGCTCTGCTAACAGACTGACTGGTATTCACTGCCTTTTTCCTTGTGCCTTCATAGAATCATGGATTCATGGAATGGTTGGGTTGGTAGGCACCTTTAGAAGCCGTATAGTCCAACCCTCTTGCAATGAACTGGGGGCTCTTCATCTAAATCAGACTACTCAGAGTCCTGTCTAACCTGGCCTTGAATGTTTCCAGGGTTGGGGCATTTTCCACCTTTTTGGGCAACCCGTTCCACTGTTTCTCTATCCTCCTCACAAAAAATTTCTCCCTGTCTGTCTATAACCCCCTGTGTCTTCCTTCTTGTCTAAAACCCTGGTCTCACCTCGTGCAGGGTGGGGTCCTATTCGGTGTCATTTACAAGCCTTTCACTCTGACTTCTAAGTCAGATAGTGAACAAACCAGTGCTCTTTTATCTTCTCCTTCATTTTCCTTCTCTACTCATTAGTTTAACAACCTGGGCAGCTACAAGAATGGGATGTAATTCTTCATGTAGGTTACTGGGTAACATGAAACCTGCTTCAGCAAACCTGCTTTGCATCAGCAGCATGGTAGAGCATTTCCCTGTGAAGCAAAATCTTCATGTGGAATTGCATGTCACAAAAACAGGCTTATATCAAAATGCAAAGAGAAGTATCCCCACTTCTGACAGCTCTCTGCCTTTCTTGCCTGGACTTACTTTCTAAAATGAGATTAAGCTGCTTGAACTGAAATCCATGTGTCATGCGTGGACTGAATGGGGTTAGAAAGAGGGTCTATATGCAGCTGAGACAAAACAGTTTAAGGAGACACTGTTTTCATGGGGCTTTATGTCCAAAACTCTTAGGTACCTAAAGCAGCATTGTCTGTAAGATTTGCAGGGGATTAAGAGAGGGGAATTCAATTAAGTGACCCTTTAAATACTGCCATCAGGCTGGGAGGTGCCTGTCCTTCATGTATTGCTTGCTATGGTTCCAGCTCTCAGTAGAAACGATCTGTTGTTTATTCTTGCTGGACACATTGAAATCTGCCACATTTGGAATTTTAATGTTTTGAATTTCAAGGAGCTAGGTAGCATTAACTGCTTCTATTTCTCTGTGCAGATTGTGTGAGCCATGAATGAACAGTAATCCCTGCAACCAGTCTGCAGCTGATCCCCATCAATTTCAGTACATCAAGACAAATTTGTACTGAGCTAGGAGGGTCAGAGGAGAGACACTTAGGTTGAATTTGACCTGCTGCATGGTTGTACCATATAATATTGACACTTTACTTTCTTCTATAGACCTATTTAAATTTAAACTTCTGCTGTTTAGTAGTTACTTTAAATTAGGTTGGACTTGATGATCTCAGAGGTCTTTTCCAATTTAATTTATTGTGTGATTCTGTAAATGAAGATGGTCAGCAGTTCTCTGCTGTGAACAGAGTAAGTATGTTCTTATTCCAGCCCATTGGAATAAATGTCCACTTTATGAAGAGAAAATTGACTACTCTTGCTGGTGTATTAAAGCAAAACACCAAAATTTATTGTCCAAAATGGATTCTCAGAGTTGATCTTTGGTAGAACAAAATTAGTCTCTGAGTCTTGATAATTCCATGTTCATCCCCAGTCAGGGGCCTGCCTTTCAAAAGGGCCATGACATCAGTGGGGTCTAAAATACTTTCTATCATACTTAAATCCTATTCTTTAGAAGCCACCTAGATATGAGATTTTTATTTTTCCTGCAGAGGTCCCAGACAGGTAGCTGTTCATTAAAACTATGGTGCTCTTTTTCAGCTTTCAGAACATCTGTCCCGTATTTCATTTGCCACTTTTGCAGGGTGCAGCTAACAGCAGGCACACAGACAGAGCTATTAAAAATGTAAGAGGTATTCCAGTAAATCAGTTACTTTGCAGTAAATCAGTTAGTTTACCATTAGTGAAGTTCTGTATTAAGCTAGTCATGCTGCTGGCAGAAGAGGATTTTGTAATAAATAATACAAAATATTCTCTGTTTTTTAAAAGGGATTTTGTAGAGAGGCTTCAACAATAAATGATTTAATGGGTTATGTGATGATCAATGGAGCTACCTCGTTGCATCTCTGAACACTAAAACTCCTGGTACACACAGAATCCTTGGAGGACCTCTGCCTTTTAAAGGCTTGCTACTAACATCTGACACTGTTTTCTTTGTTTTGAAAGGGTGAAAATCTGAACTTCTAAAGCTTGTAAAGAGTTCAGGATGGTGAATTATCCCTCCATGCAGCAGGCTGTAATTGAGATATGTTATGTTCAGCAGAAGCATCTACCTGGATGGGCAGAGATCCTTTGGAAACCACAGAGGAGATGATTCCTCTCTGTTAAAGGAGGAGACAGGATCTCACAGAGAGGCTCAGCTAAACAGAATCCTTGCTTTGCAGACAAGGACAGAGGAATATGTGCATAAAGAGTTGAGAAAGGGCAAGATGGAAGGAAGAAAGACAAAGTGTTATCCCATGTTGAACCCCCTTCTCTGTCATAGCCTGGTGCCACCATCAGACACATTGGTATGCCAAAATCTCCGAGTTGTGGCTCTGCATTCCTCTCAGATACTGAAGCTATGTGTCCCACAGCTTAGCTCTACCCTAAATCAGTCACAAAAAGGAAAAAAAAAATCCCAGTCCTGTATAATTCTTGAAATGATCTGATTTTCCTACATTCATCTACTTCCATTATATTGTCTAGCACAACTAGATTCAGTAGCAGTTTAATCAGTGTCCAATGTAAATTTAATATAAAATCTCTGCATTTATTCTGCTTATACATCTAAGAAGCAGAGTAATTCTATCAGATTATTTCCTCTTCCTTTTTTATCATGATTTTACTTTCCCATGAGCTGCAGGTTTTGAAGATCAAGGTGTTCTTTCATTCCAGACTGGAAAAACTACACAAAACCCTGAGTCCAGGGAGCAATCCTTGCAGTAACTCTTTAGAAACATTTCTCCTGTTTACAGAAATGAAAAAAAAAGTGGAACTTGTATGCAAAGGAAGGGCAAAAAAAGTAGTTCTTGGAAGCCCATGGTTGGATAATCATCAAAGAAAGATGTGTAGAAAAAGAAAACCCTGCAGGAATAGAGGAAAGTTGAGATCACCAAAGAAAACTACATCTCAATCATCACAAAGTACCAGAACAGGCAAACAGCATCTGGGATTCTGAGAACCAATTAAGGGAAAAACAAACTGGGCCATTTTCCCAGGAGGATGTTACGGTCCTGCACCTGAATGGATACATTGTCTTTCAGGTAGAAAATGGTTTCCATTTGAGTAAGTCTGGGCACAGATGCTGTTGGTGGAAAGAGTGTAAGGAAATGAAACCTGCATTTCTCAAAATGAAATTAAAACTTGCGGAAGTTGATGAACCTGGATCAAATGGCCTGACCATTATTCATCTTATACATGGAAATGGGAGAACTTTTCGAAAGAAATCAGCAAGCTGAGAGCTTGTGCCATATGAGCATCAAATAATAAATGTACTACCACAATGTCTACACTGCCAGAAGGGGAAAAAGTGACTTAAGAAGCTACAGGCCCTTAGTCTGAACTCAGTGGCATAAAATATTAGAGAATAAATTTACAAGAATTGAATCATAGGATGCTTTAGGTTAGAAAGGACCTTTAAGGTCATTGAGTCCAACAGGTAACCCAGGACAGCCAATTCCACCCCTAAACTATGTCCCTACGTGCCCCATCTGCACATCTTTTAAATACCTCATGGATGGTGACTGCACCACTTCCCTGGGGAACCTGCTTCAGTGTTTGACAACCCCTAGGGTGAAGAAATTCTTCCTAATATCCAATCTTAACCTCCCCTGGTACAACTTGAGGCCATTTTCTCTTGTCCTATTACTTGTTATCTGGGAGAAGAAACCAACCCTGGCTACACCCTCCAGTCAGGGAGTTGTGGGGAGCAGTAAGGTCACCCCTGAGCCTCCTTTCCTCCAGGCTACACAGCCCCAGTTCCTTCAGCTGCTCCTCCCCAGATCTGTGCTCCAGACCCTTCCCCAGCTTTATTCCCTTCTCTGAGCTCAGTCCAGCCCATCAATGTTCTTTTCTGAATTGAGGGGCCCAGAGCTGGACACAGAATTCAAGGTGTGACCTCACCAGTGCCCAGGGGGACAATCAATGCCCTGATCCTGCTGGCCACATCATTGCTGATACAGGCCAAGTGCCATTGACCTTCTCAGCCAATACTTAAATACATGAAGATAAAATGATAAAAAATCAATTTATTTTCATTGAAAATAGCTCACATCTGACTTGCCTCACTTTTTGCTTTGATCAGATAATTTAACCTTTAGACAACTAAAAAAGTAGATGTAGTTTGTCTTTCTTTTTTTCTTCATATGATACCATATAAGAAGTTATTATTTGTGCTGTTGGTTATGTGCAACACTTACAAGGGAATAAGGCAGATAATGTAAGGCATAGAATACCCTTATTAATTAGAGGACAATCATCCAGATTGATTGGGATTTTTACTCCACAGTTCAAAGGCTGCTCTTGTGACAGGTACTTAACTTTCTTAGTTAAAATAAGCAGAATAATTAATCCCACATTCCTTGCATTTTGATGCTGTATAGTAGTCCCTGTGGGGATTTCCTTTATCTGATCAAATAAATTTTTGGAAATTTTTGGACTGGGTAAGGTCAGTCCTCAAGGACTCTCTTGGGAAGCAAAGTTCAATGTATTGTATAGGTTACCTTGGTACCAACAAATGGATATTTATTAAGAAAATTAGGAGGCTCTGTTGATGCAGAGATAGAGATGTTACGTAGAAGTAAAAGGCAACCTGATAGATTAGAGTGATGGAGATACAGAAAAATGTGATAGTACACATTAAAAAGCCCTGCCTTTAGGGTTCCATATGTAGTCTGCTTCCTGTACAAAGGAATCTCATCCAGAAAATACAGATGAGAAGGAGAAAACCCCAGGTGACAACCTGAAAATAAATCTCATTGACTGTATAGGACCTGGAGTGATTTGAGGAAAAAAATGTAAGTCTTTAACCTGAGTTGACTTGTTTTTTCAGATTATCCTCTTAGGTCAACTCCTTTGAAGTACAGTCTGCCCTTTTGTGGGGGCATTAATCTCTTGCTGAGATCCCTCCACTCTGACCTGAGGTTCTGTCACGACAAGGTCAGCAAACCCAGCTGCTCTGAGGTGGAGGGAAGATCCCACACTTGACAACCCCACAGCAGGAGACTGCAGTATATTCCACTGTGGATTACTCCAAGGAGTGATAAACTGCCATTGAATTATAAAACACAGGAGATTGCAAAAACAGCATCTCTGAGGAGTTTGCTCAGACAGCAGGAAACTGTGCTGGAGGCAAAAAGAAAAATCTGAGTATCCAGGAAATATCAGTGAAAATCCCAGGTGCACACCATGCCTGTGAATGTTCAGAGTATTGGCAAATATTGACTCCAGCTCTAGCTGCTTATTACCACTGCACTGCCAGCTCATAATGATGGAGGGGGGATTATTTGCTTTTCTTTTTTCTTTTTTTTTTTTTTTTTTTTTTTAAATTTTTTTTTTTTATATGTTTTTTTTTTTTTTGGGGAAAAAAAANAAGAAAAATAAAAAAAACCCAGCAAGTTCTAGGAATACAGCTCAGCTATTCTGTAGTAGGCTACAGAAAGCAATCTGGGGGTAAATTTTTTTTTAGCAAGACTCCAGAAAAGGACTGATTGGTAAGAAATGAGCATTATATCATACTTTCCAGACTATTCACAGGATTAAACCAACTGTGCACACAGTAAGCTCTCTTTACAGATCTGAGAGCAGCACAGGCAGTGAGACCCATTTGTTTTGGATGGTTTTCAAGACACAGCTATTGTTTATTTTGTGCAGTGGCCCAGGGCAGCGGAAGAGGAAACTGTAAATTGTAACGAGCAAGCTGGAGTGTGCACAGTTTGCTGTGCTTCAGGAAATATCAGCTCTCCAGCTGGAAAAGGAGGCTCTGGGAGCAACTGCAGCAACAGGGATGTTGATGTTGGAAGTGGGATTTCAACATTAGAAGGAAAATATCCAAAAGAGAAAGAAAATGCTTCAAGGTGATATGGTTGGCTGAGTCTGGTATTCACTCTGCTTCCAGGTGTGATAATCAGCCCAGTTCAGTTGTCAATAGTGGTGAAAGTCTCATGAAAACAAGATAATTAGATTTTGGCAGTACATACCAAAGTTTGGGTTTTTTTTTGTTTTGTTTTTTTTTTAAGACTGAGTTTCCATTCAGAAAATTACATTCTGGGGACTTGGTAAAATTCAGTGTGTTTCAGGATCATCATATAAGTATTAGGGAGGGCTGTTCAGAGATTGTCTGCAGGCTGTGGGGAAGTTGTTGGGGAGGGAACCATGAGATTACAAGAGCTGTGATGAACACCTGCTCCTGCATTCTGCCAGCTCAATGCAGGGCAGATGAACCAGTTGCTTCCCATTTGTGGATCTTACAACTCTACTGCCCTGAGGTAGCTTAGTTATCAACTGGGGAGCAGGACAGAGGAGGGGATTGTGAGAAATTCTGTTTCCCCAAAACACTTGAGGAAGGTTGGTAGTGAGGAGCAATGAGTGCTGGGGGTGTTCTCCTGTGTGGCTGATGTTACCTGAAGACAGCTGTTGCTCCTCAGCTTAAAAATAAACATCTTTGATAAATCCAAGAGTGGAATCACAAAGTGGAGAAACTTGATACTTGACCAGATGAGGGAAAATCCTTAGAAAACATGTAGTGTGCCAAAAAGAAGGCAGTGAATGAAACACATGGGCCACATCTGCTGTGGCCTGGAACCATGGCAGAGTTGGAGGCAAAGGCTGGCATTGCTGCCATCCTCTCCCCAAGGGGAGCACCAAGGGTGGGTGCCTGGAGAAGGATGGTGCCAGCCTGGGTCTCAGCTCTGCGTCTCAGCTCTGCTTGCTCCTCTTACAGGAGGTAAAATTCTTTCCATTATTAAAAAAAAAAACAAACCCAGAAAGAGTAAAAGAGTGGTTGAGCCCACAGGTCTGGGCATAAAGGTGGGTAACAATGAGGTCAGTCTGCCCACCTGGCCTGGACCCTAAACCTGTGCCCAAGCCTCCCAAAACCCCAATCCCTTCCAAACTCCCAGAACTCTGTCTGTCAAAATGTGTCAGGCAGTGGGATGGTTCCCAACTAGGAACCATTTTAAACAGACACTGGTTGTAGGACACTAGATTGAGATAGTTGAGCTGTATTTTAGTCATTTTTGTGTCGTGCAGACAGAGTGGTGCTAAATCTCCCCTCCTCCCAGTCCTTGTTGGGCAGAATTCGTATCTGAACACTTGCAATGCTTCGACAGGAAAAAAGCCTGAAGAAACCTAAAGAGGGGCTGTGAGTGTCATGAGTAGTTTTTTAGCTGAGGCACTTGGGAATAGAGGTTTAGAGACTGTTGGGAATGGAGACTTAGAGACAGTCACCAGTGATTTCAGTTTAGAGGACTGGAAAAGTAAAAGCTTAAAAATTAACATGAAGCAATATGAAGGAAAAATGAGGTGAATAGACCCAGAAAGACAGCTGGAGGGATGTCTGGCCTTTGCAGCAGAATTTAGGTGGAGAGATTTCAGGTTGCACCTCTTGCCATGTAAAACACCACTGGTTTTAGTGAATTTAGAAGATGGACGTAACAGAGACCATGGCTGGTCTGTTTGGAAAGATATTTAACAGCACTTCTGACCAAGCCTAAATAAAAGTTATCTGGGCTGCCCTTACTGCCCTGTGATCAAGGTGTTTCTTCCCCTTCCCTCAGCCCATGATGAATAGGACTTTCCATATTCTTCAGTAAAAAATTAGTGTTCAGGAGATGAAGTGGTGTGAATCAGTTCATCTTTGTGGCTTCTAATGGAGCAGCTTCTCTGCACACGAGTGATGTGCCTGGCCTCTTACCCCCTGAGACCTGGAGGGCAGAGATTGTTTATACTTCAAGTGCTGACCTTCACCTCTGCTTATGTTCTCAGTCACCTCTGAAGAAAACAAATGGGAGTATGTGAGCGACTGGGTACTGCACAGATCTGGCAAGTCTGAGATTTTGAGCATGAAAATCTGATTTGTGCTCTTATTTCCTGCTCTGCCACCTTTTCCCTGCTCTGATACCCCACACCCCTGCCAAGCTCTTTCTCTGTGTCTTCTCCCAGAGAGAGCTGCCCCCACTGCCTGCCCCTGGCCCCTGTGGCCTCCACCACAGCTGGGTGTGGGAGCTGCTGGTGCTGGCAGCTGGAGCAGCCTGAGCAGCTCCCATGGGAGTTTTGCTAATAGCAAACATGGAGAAAATCCTTGTTGAAATCACACACAGACTGCTAATAAACACCCACACTCTTCTCCTCCAAGAAACGATGTCATCACTCATTCCATCGTTTTCACTGTTGAATGTTGCCTATTTGTGGGGAAAAGCTCAGGTTGGAACAGAGAAGGCACCAGTCTGAATACTGTTTACTTTAAGCACAATGAAATTATTGTTTTATCTAAAGCAGGGCTGGTTGAACACCTTTCTTTTATAAAACTTCCCAGAGGTAAATAGATTTTTTCTTTTACATATATATATATATATATATATATGAACAACTGATCTTCTTGCAAAAAGCATTCACAAATTGTGAAGAATTAAGAGAGAAGTATGCTTGAAAATTCATATTTCAAAATGGTAATTTCTGCCCCAAACCAGAAAACAGATTGCTGTAACAACCTGGAGAATTATAGAGTGCTCATTGTACCTTTGGAGCTGTGATGCCATTTTATCTCCCATCATGTTGTTCTAGAAGCATTAATTGTGTCACCTCCACAAAGCTGGGGTCTGGTACACTGAGGAAAACCCAGCCTGGCCCAAGACCCCAGCCCAAAGAACTGAGTGAGGTCAAAGTCCTGATTGCACAGCTCCTATAAGACACAAAACTTTTCATTCCAGGTTTGGAGTGCTTGAAAAGAGAAATCTTTGGATTTCTACTTGATTGGCTTTGAAACACCCCTAAAATATCCATAGTCAGTAGGATTTTACAATCTTCAATTAATTTTAATTAATTAATTGATGAAAATAAATGTTTTTTGCTATAGCCAAAATCCTCCTGTTGCTGAGTGAGTTCCACAGGATGTGTATAGGTCTAACCTAGGGCTCTTTTTAATAAAAGGCAACTTCAAATCTGTAGCTTTTGCTGCTTCCTGTATGGCAGAGATTCTGCACGGTTTCACTGCTCAGCACTCAGCTGAAAAATAATGGGTGCCTATGAAAGCAGAAATTTTTCCTAAACAATAACTTTCAGCTAAAAACACTGTAGGGAATAAAATTAAGGGTTAAGGGCTAAAATTTTTGACTGCTGCTGGGAGAGCCTCCTGTGTCATTCTGTGCAGGCAGTCACTAAAACTTTGTGTTAGATTGATTGATGGGGATTTTCCATTAAATGTTTGTCCTTTTCCTGTCAGAAAAAAAGATTTTACAGAAATGTGAAAGTATCCAAAGGGAATTTTCTACTTAGACCAAAACATTTGCTCTTTCTTTAAGCCATCAAAGTGAAATATTACATTGCTGTTCATACCAAATCAATGTGTTTCACTTTTCTTTTAAAGAAAGGGAGACATTTCATTTTGTGCTCAGCTCTGAAGTCCAGGTGCCTCAAAGGAGGTATAATTCATGTTCCCAGCTTTCCTTATGGGTGTACTACAACTTCCCTGAGACCCCTGGCTCCCCCTCCTAACATTACATAACCTTATATTTCCCCAAAACTGAATCATTCAGCTGCACTCCCTGAAATTATGGTAGAATTTAGAAGCATTTTTGTTCCACAGAAAGTTCTGTTGCTTAACATGTCCTTTGATTGGAAATTAGAAAACCCCAGCCTATCGGAATGTCCCACAAGAACAGAAATTGTAATATTTTTTGCTTAGCTCAGCAGCCTCTCTGGCCATTGCTTACTCACTCTTGTGAAAAGGGAAGAGAAATTGCTCCAAACAAAAGTGCTTTAGTGTGGTCACTGCTTCAATCTGAATTCAATTGCATTTAAGAGTAGGCCTGGGAGAGAGTTTGGCAGATATGTAGTGTGCTAAATGACTCAAAAATGTAATTATTACAATATGGCATACATTAACTGAGAATTTCTGATGTAGGTAAAAAAATCAGGAGCCTGAGAAATGGATATTCCTGAAGAGTAAATGGTAGGCAAGTGCCAGGAAAGTGAGATATATCTTTAAAATGGTTAACTTTGGCTCTAAAAATAAAAATGCTGATTAATTACCTTTCTAAAGCACTTTAATAATGGCACTATTTAACCTTTACAGCAACCTGGTGGAGCAGATGAGTTTCAGTAGTGCTGACTGAGAGATAATTAAGTAGCCGATCTTTTAAAACATCTTCATTTTTGTTGCCTTCTGCTCTTTTAATGCCCACCTTGAGACACCCAGTGGCTGAGGAGCTTCTGCACCTTCTGTTGTCTCTGTTTGAGCTGTGGCACCTCAAAACCTTTTAGCCCTGAGGCCCCACTGTGGGAATCTGCATCCACAGGCAGATTCCCCCAGGGATAAGCTGCTCCCCAAACCCCCTGTGCCCGTGCTGCTCCACACAGAGCTGGGCAGATGGTTGGCAGAGCACTGAGGAGAGGCAGGGTACAGGCATTTATTCCAGATTTCCACCCAAAATTGTCCAAGTGTTTCCAGTGGCACGTTTTAATTGGTGCCAGTATTGTCAGGCAGTGGTTGGAACCGGGAATAGTTCCTGGTTCCAAAGAAGCAAAAAAGAGGGTGAGGAGGGACAAAAAGCATCCAAACAGGATACTAGCATTTAAAAATGCTTTCTCAGGGCTTCTTTTCTTACAAAACAGCCAGCAGGGTTGCAGAAAGCTTGAGAACATACTGAAAAAGGAGCAAGCATGGGTAGAGATGTGCACTTTCCTGCCAGAGATTAATAAGAGAAGGAACATACTTTAAGTCAGTGGATAAAACACTTATTTGCCTGAAAGGCAGAAGTTTAGTTCTGGAAGGAAACCAACCATTTGTGAAATCTGCATATTTCTTCACTTAATTAATAAATAAAGCAAACTGTTGAAATGGGAACACAGAAACTTTCCTATTTCAGTTCTGTGCAATCTGGCCTCCTGCCCCTGATAAATCTGCAAGAAGCAGGTCAGTACTGGGTTATGGAATAAATGGCAAGTTCAGTTATTTCTAGATTTCATTGATAAGAAGTTGGCTTATGCCTTGATGTAAAAGGTTTTTTTCCTGTTTCTAGTGTTTCCAGCTCTCACAGTACACAGAGCCCTTGAAGCCCTGACTATGCATTTCTACTATTAGATCTCAATTTTCCTTAAAACTATTGAGCACATAAACAAAACAAAAAGGAGAAAAAAGAAGAAAAAGAAAACAATAGAAAGCCTTCCTATTTGTTGGGGAAACTAGACAAGACATTTTGAGGGCTGACACAGGCTCAAGACAAGACTGGACAAATACATATGAAATAAATTCACTGTGGGCAACTAATTAAACAGAAACCACTTCCAACACAGCAACTGCCTCTACTTGAAAACAGTTGGAGACTGGAAGAATATGAGAGGAAAGTATCACATGTCCTCGTCCTGCTCTCCCACATCCCTTGGAAAAAGCAGCTATTGGAGACAGAACTAAATGGAATTTTGGTCTGATGCAGAATGGCCTTTCATACATTAAATATCATTTACACTTTGAAGAATCCTACCCAAATTCATAAAGCTAAAGCAAAAATCTCAAATTATTTATGTTTCATCCACAAGCTAGTTTTTAGTATATTATCTGGAAAAGCTGTGGGTTTTTTTCCCTAACATTTAGGATTGAGCATGTCTTAGGATCTCCATGTATCACAATAGACAATGCTGAAATGCTGGATACTTTAGATTTTGAATGGTAGCATATGTTATTTATAATATTCTCTTTAATAATAGTAAGAACGTGCTGCACCTTCATAGAAAATTAACATACAGGGTTCATTTTAAATGTGAGAACTTAGGAGGACAGTTTTATTTTCACAGCAGTTCTAATTCACAGTTTTGGTGCTTTGTTTTTTTAACAGGGAAAAATAGGAAAAACACCCCTCAAGTTTTATCAGGGATTGCTTTTACATCAAACCTGACTCTGCAGCACTAAGTTACATTCTCCCCCAGGAAACCACTTTCTTCCACGGCTTCACTGGAACAAGAACTTGAGGAGCTGAGTGGGTGTTCAGTGCTCTGCTGCAGCAAGGTCCTGGCTGAGGGAAGCCCTGGTGTGTTAAACAGCCCCTGGGCTCCTGCAGGGATGCAAATCTGGGAGAGGGAGAGAACTGTGAGAGAGGAAAGGAGCCCGATGGCTACTCTTGAAAAAAAAAGGGAGAATTTGTGCATGCCAGCATAAATAGTGTTTTTAAGGGCATAGATAGCATCTTTGGGGAAGTTTTATTTTTAGCTCAAATACTTTAATATGGCTAATTAACTTCAAATGGGATGTATGGCATAAACAGGCAGAAGCCTGCTGGTGAAATTAATTATTCACTCTAGGAAGGGACAAGGTACATATGAGGATACTCAAAATGCAAAAGGAGAATTTGCTGTGTGGAAAAGTCTAAAAGCAAGGCATAACCTGAGTTCAGCCTGTGAAGTTTGGGGTTTATATTTGTGTGATGATTATGTGGGACTGAAGTGCAGAAGTCTTGTGAGGTCTTCATTGAATTTCTGTGTGAAAGTACAGAAGTTTCAGCACCTGAGAAGGTCTTGGTTCATGGAATCTGCACTGGAGGAAGAAGTTTGTGGTGTCATCCAGTGCAGCATTTTTCAGCAGGGACAGAGCCCAGCTGCATCATGGCAGAAACAGCACTAAAAAATGTTAACTAGAAAGGAGAGAGCAAACACTTTAAAATCCTCTGCAGGATTTGAGTAGCCTAAACTTTCTGTTCTGGAGGCATAAGAAAAAAAATGAGCCTGGCTCACTTTCATTGGGAAAGAGGTGATTCTCCTTGTCTGGAAGCTAAAGAAAAAACTCAGCCCCTTCAGTGATGACACCTGCAGTCACTTCCCAGACACACTGAGCACCTTGCAGGTGAAGCAATGGGAAATTTTAAGGGCAAGGATGCTGAATTTTACAGTTTGGTGCACCCTTGTTTTCAAAACTCGGTCTGATGTGTCCTGTGGAAATGCAGTCCTGCTGGTGCAGTCCATGTGGCTCTGGGAAACTCCACAGACACTGTGGCAGGGAGAACCACATGGGAGGCTGCCCACAGGTACCTTCTGCCTCCCTGGAGCTGATATATCCTTCAGGCCAGGAGGAGTGCTGCATCATCCATTTCTGGGCTTTCTCTGTGTGTGTGTGTGTGCATATGAAAGAGTGGGAGGGAGAGACTGCTCAGTTTTTTGTGTCCCTTGATTAGGAGTGTGGTTACCATGGCTCTGAGTAGAATTCAACTATCATGAAGGTGGCTGTCATCACTCCCCCGTGACACAGCTTGCAGCAGGCTGATACAGTCAGCTTTCTGACTCAGTTAGAGACCAGAGTGGGAGGCAGAGGACCTACAGATCATCTCTGCCCATTAGAGGAGACAAAGCAAATTTCTTGTGAGTCATTGCTCCACATGTGCCTCCTGTGCAGTTTTCTGGGTTCTCCAGCCCGGATTCAATCCAGCCAGGATTCAAGGCCGCTGCTGCTGGCTGTGCTGGCCTCCCAGGGCTGCATCCTTCACCTGGGCAATCAGGCATGCAGGGCTTCATTTCATGGCTGGGCTGTTTCTGACTGAGATGAAAGAGAGGGAGATAGTCTTCTCCCAGCAACACCTGCCATCTGCATCAGCACGACGTGGTGCTCACAGCCAGACCAGAAGTGCAGGCATTATTGGGGATGAGCCACCTCCAGAGCTTTCTGACATGGCCAGGGATGCTCAGGCTTCACAGGTGTGTCTGTGTCTGTGTGTCCATCTCTACAATCCATGATCCGTTGGTAACCTCCACCCAGGTTTTTTTGTGTACACCTTGGGATTCAAACTGCTATCGGGATTCAGAAGTGATGCATGGCAGGTGGCAAGCCAAGGTAAGTTACCACAGAGCTATAATCTCTATGAAACGTATTCAGGAGTTATTCTTGAAGACACAAAGACAAAGATGAAGAGACAGCAGGGAGGAAGAGGCAGCAGGAACTTGCTGACCATTCTACGGGCCAGCATCCTTCCCCAGTGTGTGTGTGAGTGTGTGTGAGCGTGTGAGCACTCATGATGGCAATTTATAAACACCAATAATTAATCCTGAGCTGGACCACTGAGCCCCCTTCCCTTCCCTGTAGGTGGCTGAATTCTGCAGGGGCTGCTTGTGCATTCTGGATGGATCCCCATCTCAGCAAACACAGGAGGCACAGCCTGTTCATGTGCTGCTGCCTTGCTCACCATCTGTGAGGATGCTCTTTGTCCACAGGCTGATCCCACCTCCTCCTCATTGCAGACTGGATATGACCAGAGGACCCCATTGGAACTGACATTAGGCAAGGAAAAGGCTCATAATTGGCTTTGTTTTGCATCGTTTCATTAATAAGCCAGCTGCACTGGGAAATGCCATTTAGGCCACACGTTTGAGACAAAGAATATATTCCTGTCTAATTTAAAGCATTAAAATCTGCCAAATCTAGCCATTCAAATTCTACATGTAAATTTAAGCCATATAGTTACCCAAACACTTAAAAACTTCAGTAAATTTGCAGTAAGATATGCACAGATTTATTCCACATATGCCTCCCCTATGGGAGTCTCACGGGTAAATCCCTGTGCATCTTTTATCTTATTGTAAATACGTACACTAACGATGAATAGAAACGGCTTTCACAACCTTGATTCACCAGTAATTTTTGTTTGCATTACTTTTTATAGTGCTTTATAAAAAATCAGCAGTGATTTAACACTGAGAAATTCCTACCACTTTGTTATGGCCCTCAACTGAGGAGAAACCAGCACAGAGATCTGCAAACAATGATTTAATTTGTGCAGCCACTGTAGCTCACCTACTTGCATATCAGTAATAGTCCATCTGCTGCTGACAGCCTGTTCCAAACGTAGTAATATAGCAAGTAATGGTGCTACAGTAATGCAGCACACCACAGCAAATCATCCCAAAAAGGACATAAAGTGTTTGCCAGGGTAGATTTGAAAATACTTGGTTTGTATGTTCTGTTTTTTCTTGCCAGTGTCATTATGTTAGGAATGAGGCTTATGTGAATAATTGGTTGATGCTTGAGCAGAAAAGTTAATATTTATTCAGGGGAATGGTCTGTGTGGAGAACCACTGATGCAACTGGACACAAGACCGTCATCAAAAGAGGTTTTTAGTATTTTGATGGTGGTAAATGTTTCCTGAGTGCAATGACTGAATTAGCTCTGCTTTTTCCTCTGAAATCAAGGATGAAGATCAGTATGATGCTGCTGGACTTCAGAGTGGGATACTTATCAGTGTGCTGAGAAGGGACATGACTGTGCCTTCCTTATCTACTACTGAACTTCTCATTCCAGCATGTACAGAGAAACTTTTGTTTTCAATCAATTTTGAGACGTGTCTCCTCTAATGGGGAGTGACCCAGAAAGGGCAGTGGCAGCTGGCAGAGAGGAAAATACCAATGCCACCTAAGAGGAGAAGGACTGCAGGACCCCAAAAGGAGACAAAGAGATCTGCTGAGCCCTGTTCAGATCTGTATTTTCTCTGTGATTAAATAATTCATCAGGAACACAAAGCCTTTAGGTACAGAGTTATGTGCTCATGTTAGTGCTCAAGGGGTTTTTTTATTGTACAAAGAGTTGCATTGGAAGAACTATGCATATCTTATGATTTGTTTAGGGTTTGGCCCTTTTTCCCTTTGATTATTGTTAGTGGGTTTCTTCCTTCAGGAAATTATGCTAATGTTATTCTGGATATAAGACAATTTTGTCTCTAAAATGAAAGCACTGAACTATGTGCCTGTGGTTACTGTCATTTATGTGTAGCAGTCAAAAACCTTATGTAAGGGATAAATCTTTAAATATTTGTAAATGTCCTCCAGTTGCTGTACCATTCCAGTGATCCTCAGGTCTGTGTTCCAGTCCAAGTGAAAATGATCAGAAGTGTTGGATTTAATTCATCTTCTTTCTCATGGATGCCCTTCAGGCAGTGTGAGAGGTGGCCAGGGAGACAGCAGTCCCAGACCATGTCGTGGGGAAAGTGGGGCTTGTGTTAAATAAATAAATACAGGGAGACAGAAACAAAATGGAGATTAAAATATGAGAGGAGAGGAGAGGAGAGGAGAGGAGAGGAGTCTGTGCTGGTTTCCTGCTCTGGCAGGACTGATGAGACATGTTCAGGAGCACAGAGTGGTGTGAATACACGGTACAGAATGAAGCCTGCCTGTATGAACATAACCTCTTGATATTGTTTCAGCAGATTTGAGCTGGCAGAGTGAATCTATATTGGATCAATGCTTGGTGTTATGTGGCCACAGCATTTCTGCTCCTGTGTTAGCAGCCCTGAAGCCAGATTTGCTTCACAGTCAAACCATGGCTGGAATTGGCATAGAAAGAAAAGCTATTTAAGGTCATGGTTGTGGCAGACTGCTGGCTTTGCCTCGAGCAGCTTGTGTAACTGCTCCACGAGCTCTGCTGGCTCTGAGCTCTGTGGTGTCTGTCTGTCACAGTATTTACTGCTGAAAAGGGGAAAAGAGCTGGAGAAGTACAAAGGGAACATGTTTCCACAGGTCTCCCTCGCTGTACCAAAGCATCATCCAGCCAGAGCCTGTGGTGAGCTTGTGGTTCAAGAGGGTTCTGCTGTCCAGGGCCACATTTTATAAAGCCAAGACCTCTCTTGCAGACACACATCACTCTTGAAAAAGAAAGCATTGTTCATTAAAATCAAACTGTCTGCTTGGTGAGATGGAGCTTTCCTGGGACTTAATTATATCAGGTTTAGAAGAACAACAGGCGAGGATGTTAGGCTTCCTCTCCCATGAGGAGAGGTTCCATTTCCATAATTTTAAACTCCCTTTAAAAATAAGGGCTGGGAGAAAGACTTTGGAATAATTCTTTCTCTGGTTGGGAATTAGAAATTAATAGATCAGAATACTTGTATGAATACAGGTGTAAAATGGATCACAGATTTTAAAAACTGCTCTACTCTCTAGTAAGGACAGAGGACAGCAGCTCCCCAGATTTTGTCTAAATGCTTCAGAGCAGAGGTGTTTCATTCTAGACAGACACTATTGCTTCCTTGCAGGATGGAAAACTTCAGGGCAACAAGGGAGAATAATTTCTCTAACATTTAAAGTTAATTAATGAAATATTTAAGGTTAGACTGATATATTGGACATGCTATCATAGGTATAATTTTGATGATATCCTTTTCACTCAGACATTTTGTTCCAGTTAGTAGCAGTGGTTTTATTTTGCCCCCTCTGTCTGGGCAGTACATGCACCAAAGATCCAAGGCTCAGATAGAGTTGCCTGACATCCTTTCTCCCCCACACAGCACATAAGGAGGTCCCTAGTTTGCAAAGTAGCTTCCATGTGTACAATGGTAGAATAGTTGCATATCCAGTGTAAAAAAATACCCTGAAATATCTAAAAAGTACAGATGCTTTATTAATATGGAAGAAAGGTCATGAAAATGAATTTTCAGAATAGTGGCACCAGTCTAGCAGAGGTCTTCAAGCCATGCAGTGTTTGAGTCAGGCATTTGTACCACATGGGAGGTGCTGGGGGCAGAAAAAAAAAAGGCTGGGACAGCACAATAAGGCAGAACTTCTCCAGGCTTGTGCTGGAGCTGTGATTGAGGATGGAGATCCTCTGACCAAACTGGATATTTATCACCTGCAGGAGGATCAAACACCAAGAGCCACTGTCTTACTTTGGTGAAAAGACCATATACACTGTGAATTCTTTCAGGATGGCATGAATCTCATCTTCCAGCTAACAACCAGCCAGTCTAATGCCATTTCAAATGCAGCAAGGTCTTAGAACTAGGGAATACTAGTTGAAGACTCAAGAATTAAGCCAATTTCCTTTAATGCAGGCAAGGACACCTTTAGTATCTTTCACTGAATGCCCATTTTGAAATGACTTTAAAAAAAAATCTACATATGAAAAATGCTCAGCCCTCCCTTGTCACTTCGTGGAATAAAATGACAGCAAAAGCCCAGCCTGTTGGTCTAAAATGCAGATAAGAAATGGGGTCCTCAGGACTTGCGGCCTCCTCTGTGTAGACACAGGTGGAGCTTAGACATTTCTTCCACTTTTGACACTTAAAAAAAACTACTTTAATTTGTCACTCAATAAAGCATTTTTAACAAAATAAAGTCTTGATGGTTGTTTTTTTTTTTTCAAAGAGGAAGGGAAATGAAAAAAACTACTGCCAAACACATAATATAACAAATTTCAGTCACATCTGGAAATATTCCTGTATTTCACTCCAGCATTTACCACAGTAACAGCGTTCTGAAATGAGAAAGAAACAATTGCTTTTCTCTAGTGCAGCGTTGTGCTTTGACACGGTGACATTTCTGAACTCCTTTTCACTTTGGCAGTGGACAGACACTCTTCCAGACCCTGCTGCTGGACAAGGGTGCTCCCCTCAGCCTGCCCTCAGTTCCCTGGTGCTGTGCTGCAGCTGGAGGCTGCTCCTCTGTACCTGCCAGCACAGGAACACTCCCCAGCTCACTTCAGCCCAAACAGGAAGGGTCAGCTCAAAGAAATCCAGTGGCAGGTGTTTGTTCACAGAGGTCATTTTAACTCAATTGCCTAGGGAGCAATCAGAAAAGCAGTCTGGTTTTTGTTAACAGGTAGCAAAAAAGGGGACAGGAGCTGGGGTGGTAACCTTACCATCAGCACAGCTGCTTGAAAACAAATGTTTGTCTGTCCTGTGTGGGCAGATGGCAAGTCACAGTACCTGACTGCAATATAAATTGGATGTGAAACCGTGCAAACAGGAGAAATGCTTGTTGTTATGGGCTAACAAATAGAAATCATCCACGGGTATTCACTCAAGTGTTTCTTCTTGGAACATTTAGAGACCTGTCTTTTTTCACAGAATACCTTTAATTAAGCAATCGATCATGATAAAACACGTTTCCGTGTTTTCAAACTGGGATCATTTAGCATATTTTCCCACCTATCAATGGCAAATGCCTTCCTGATAAAGAGTATTCAAATTCGATGTAGTGGAGAAACTTCCCACTGACAAAACCCCCTTCAGTGAAACTTCAGTGACACTTGGGATCCCACCTGTTTTTGTAGCACAATTACATAAGCAAAACCTAGAATTAGACCATGGGCATAATGTTACCTGGAAGACAGACAGGGCTGCTTTTCAGAGCTGTAGCCACAAATGGTTATTTTGTGTGCCTTGTTATTTTCTGAATGGAATCTCAGAACAACACAAACTGTTTAGGGAAAAGATTTTGCATCCTTCTTCCTTTTCTCTAGCAGAAGGGTCAGAAAGGCCCTAGGGCTGTACTGTGATATCAGAGTACTTTGTATGGTCCTTTTGTTGTTGATACTTTGAAGGACTTAGGAACTATAACCCAACTTCAACCTCCTTTTGAAGTAAATAGTGTTGAGATATTTCAGTTATTACTGACCCTAAGCACCTCTCTGACCCCTGCAAAGCTTGCTCTTTGCCTCTGCACTTCACAAAAATTTTAATTTCCCTGAATGGAGACGCAATTGGTAAATGGCAGCTGGGGAGAAGCCTCAGAGATTGATAACTGCTGCCAGAGGAGCCACACAGGGTGGTCTGCAAAGTCCTGTCAGGGTTTCACCTCCTGGCAATCCAGAAATACTTAAGGAAGTGGTATGGATCAATTCTGCCATCTTTTTTTTTTTTTTTTTTTTGAAGCTACGATTTCTGTTATCTCAAACATGCTGCAGGAGATAGAGAATTCTCAGTTCCATTTTATCCCTCAGTTTGGAAAATCAAAAGATAAGAAGATGTAGATCTGATGCTTAAATAAGATCAGGTACTTCAAAGACAAAACTATTTTCCTCTTCAGATGTTCCAGAAATTTCTTCTCAAACCCCCTTCTTCTTTGTTCCTGTTTTAGAACATAGAAAATATGAGGTGCTAAGGCTTTCCCCCTTTATTCACACAATTTTCATCTTGCCAGAAATCAAAGTACTACAGAGGAGGTGGAAGTTTAAAACTGTCTATTCTCCTACCATTAAAAGATGCCTTTTGTATTCAGTTTCAGCAGCTTCAAATGTAAAAACAAAAGAATCTATTTCTAAAAAATTATTCCCTATCAAATGTAATTATAAAAGAATTAAATATTCCAGAAGATTTCTTTTTACCTGATGAGCATACACATGATTTTGTGGTCATGTCTCCTTTTGATTCAGAAAACTTCTCTAACTGGGTATTTTCAACAGATAAATTAAATCAGGTTTTCAGGGGTGTAGGGTGATGTGGTCACTAATTATATATTTATTTACCTGTTTATTTGTGTCCAGTCACTGCAAAAAAGACTAAGGGTATTCCCAAATTCCCTGGGTGTTTCCACCGTGCCAATATCAGGTACGACCCCCAGCTGCTCTCAGCCTTCCAGCAGCTGCTCCAAGAACAGAGCGGCAAAGCTTTTCTCATGGGCACTCTCAGAGATTTCCAGCTGATTTTGATGGGACTTGCAGGGGCACATTCCGATGGCATTGGGATGACATCTCAGAGATCCCTATCTTCCCTTTGTGCCTGAACTTGTCAAGGGCTAAGCACCTTCCCAGCATGGCTCTGTGGCAGGTTTTAAACGAGAGGCTGAAAAGGAGGGAAGGGTTTCCATGCAGTGCTTGATGGAGGCACCTCCCTCCGCCTGCAGAACTCATCAGATGGGCAACCAAATGAAAGGAGGGCGGTGGTGCCGCTGCCAGGTGGGTTTAGACCGTGCCCATTTTACCCTTGCCCTGTCGGTGTAGCAATGGCCCCACAGCTGCTGCCTCTGTGTTCGGAATCTTTGTCGTTTGCAGAAGTTGTCCTCCTGTGTATGGCTGGGTAGGTGAGGAAAGGTTTGGGAACTTCACCTCCTCCACAGTCAACATCAAATCCAGCTGATGGTTCACTTTGACAGATGGGTTGGAGGTTTTCCCCAGCTGCTGGCTTTCTCCAGGAGGTAGTGTGGTGAAAAGTCCTGGAGGAATTTTTTAATAGACTATCTTCTGGGAATTATTACTGTTCACATCTGTTCTTTTTTTGCCTCTGGGGATTATCTGCATTACTGGGAATATAGTCAGAGGGACAATTCAAAACTTTTTTTTTTTTCACTACTCCTGCTTATTTCCCCTGGTTCTTCTTGGGTACTGGGAGACTGTATGAGATGCTGTTTGTTACTAAGGGATTTCTTCCACATTCTGTGGGTTATGGCTTTATCTTTCTCTTAACTTGGCATTTCCTTTTAATCCTTCGTGGAATATTTTTTTTTGTTTTTCACTCTGGCCTGGATGCATTTTTGGCTACACTTTTTTGTTTTATGAGAACAGAAACCAATCCTGCTCCTCCACACCCACCTCTTACTGGGTGAGATCACAGTTCCACAGTTCCATATTAAGTGCAAGCATTCTCCCAAAGATTACCCAGCAGATAAATCTCTCCATTTCAGCACATGGTTTATTACGGAATATATTGTCTGCCTCCACATGCAGGAACAGATAACCAGTGATTTATATTTTCATAATGACTGCTGCAGTGATTCATTTACTCCCTGGTATATTGGTGTCAGGGCAAATCATTTATGTAAAAGGGGAGAGAGATCGAAGAATAAATGGCAATATAAAGTGGCACAGAAATGAAAAGAGGGTAAAAAAAAGCCTGGACAAATTAAAGTGTTTTCAGTGACCTAAGGAAAGTTGTGGCAAAGGAGTTTTTGTGGTCCTGCTGCTTTTATTTCCAGGGATGGGGCATCCACAACTTCTCTGGGCAGCCTGTGCCAGGGCCTCACCTCCCTCACAGTAAACAATTTATTTTTTCCTAATATCTAACCTAAATTTCCATCTTTCAGTTTTGAACCCGTTATTCCTTGTCCTATTACTACAGTTCACGATAAAGAGATTAAACACATGATAAATTTAGTCTTTTCATGTCTTGCTTGGAGGTAATCCTGTAACTAGTTATGCTGAAATACCTTTAAAAATTTGTCCCAAAAAGACACTATTAACCTGTTGAAGCATTACACAAAAGAGCAAGATCACCATCCATCACCTGTACCACAAAAATCTCACTGAAGCTGGTAAGAACTGCTGTAGCCAAATCTGGCAGAAGTGCTGTTTACAAGAGTGCTTAATTTGGTGCTGATCAGCTGTTGCCTGATAATTACATATCTGTGAATCTTCATTCACAATTTTTTTTTCACAAATTTTTTTTTCACAAATTTTTTTTCACACAAAGAAATGATGTCATAAATTCTTGTGCAAGGGGAAGTGCAGCATGGGTTAAGGAGTCAGAGACTTACCCAAATGAAGAAAATGACATAACAGAAGCTCAAAATTTAAATCCTGTGAATACTTGCTGTGCACACCGAAGGATTAATTGAAAAATTCTTGGCAATAACCACATTTGTGAAGACTAAATGTATTCCCCGGTGCTTTGCAAATAAAAAATGAGGGTAAGGTTGTGAATAAATTGTTCAGGGTTTCTACTTTTAACTCTGGAATATTTGCTGACAGCATTGTTGAAATCAGGGAGGGAATTTATGTGCTAATATTGAACAGGTTAAAGAAGAGATAACATCAAGACACAGAATATTCTGAAAGAACCTTCTATCGTTAGGAGGTGGTTTTCTCCCCATAACTTCTTTCATAACTGCCTTTCAGCAGTGCCAAGCAATTCAGGTTTTTCTGTTGGTTACATATCAGCTTAGACTTGCTCTACCCACCGATTTAGAAATATTCAGTAGCAGAAAACACGTCACAGCCGGACTCCAGCACTTCTTATTTCAAACAACCACAGCTTTTACTTAACACAAAGCTGTTCATTAATGGCAAAACTTGGCAAGAGATTTCTGGTCAAAGTGAAATATTTCACTAAAACCTTTTCATTTGCTTGCGTTTTCTCATTTTATGTGGCCATTTGAAAAGTGTCTTGCCTACATCCTATTAAACCATTGCAAAGCACGGTTCCCCTGCATTTGCCCAGTCTCCCATCACATTGACCAAAGCCAGGTAAATTTGTTTTAACTTGCAAAGCACTTTATCTGCTGTTGGTCCCTCCTTAGTCACCTCAGTGAGGAGGTCTCTCTTTGCCTTCCCAGTTGCTGGGCTGGTTTTACGCCCACAGCCGAGGCGGACGGGACAGGTTTTGTTCTGCCCCACAGCAGAAGCATTCCCAGGGTAGCCTGGGGAAGGCTTTTCATGGGAAGCCGGGCAGGTTTTGCAGCACCAGCTCTCCCGGAGGGATTTCTTGCGGAAGGGATGTGCTCCTCTCCGTCATCAAAGCTTTCCCTGCCAGCCCTCGTAGTCCCCGGGCTTGCACCAGAAAGGCCTCGGGACAGGGCTGTTCCAGCTCTCTGGCAGCCGGAGAATCCAGCTCTTCCCTGCATCCAGCTCCTTTCAAGCTTTCCACAGCTGAGCTCTGGAGCTTGTTGCCCACTCAGAGGACAAACCAGACATAATTCAGGAGTTCAGCCTACTCTGTATGAAATGTAGGCAATTGTGAGCTGTCCCTGTTGCACCTGGAGAACCGCTCTTATTTCCTCTGCTAAAAGCGGAAAGCTTTCCTTATCTTTATCCCATCCGATGTGCTAGGATACAGGTAAGAGATAGAGGGGTTCCAGTGAAGCAGTACAGGAGGTGTCATTCGTCAGCTGTCAGAGCAGCAAGGCACAAGAAAGAAGATAGCAGTGAATTCTGGCCTTCCAGAGGGGGGAAAAAAAATAAAAAGCAAGCAAAAAAAGCAACAATAGCTCAGCCCAAACTAAAACACTTCCACTTGAGCGGTAAGAATTAAGCATGGTATTGTTCCTGTCAGAAAGCGGCTAAATGTGGTGTAAATGGCTCACAGATAAGAGCAAATGAAGTCAGGGGCCTCCTGAGGAACCGCTGATGTGTGGAATTGGAATCCCTTTAATCACCCTCTGCTCACACTTCTTACTGTGTCGCCTCCTTCAGTAATGGGAGAACAGGGAGGGGAAGGCACAGGCGAATCTGATTCAGCGCTGAACCTCCGTGTGCAAGGAGAAATGACTTGGTGGAGCTGGGTAATGCTGTGAGCAGACTCAAATCCCAAAGCACGAAATGGGATCCCTCCAATCTGCTGGTTTCCTGAACATTACCTCCTTCCCCCTCCAATCAGCGGCTGAGGAGAACCAATAAATGCCAGTGTAACAGCTCTTTGGAGAGATGTATTGACATCATTTTGCCAGTGGGAATGAGATGGAATTGCAGCATATCTAGACTGTTTATTTTCCCTACTTTTAAATATTCATACGAATACTTCTGAAGTTTTCTTTTGCCCATCGCCTGGAATGAAAAATAGGAAAAGGCATTTGGTGTTAATGTTTTTGCCGAGGAAAAAAACCGGTTTCATTTTAGCCAGGAAAGTGTTGTTTACAAACTGCCTGGTGAAGGAGCAGAACCGCCTGTGTAATGTAGACAGTGGCCATCTCCATTCTAAAGGGCATTTTCACCTCTCTGATACAGGCACTGTACTGCAGGCAGGGAAACAGCAGCTGCAGGCAAAATGGGAGATCTGAGTCAAAACGGTGCTATCCCCTTCACCTCCCCTGAAACAAAGAGAAAGTGGCATTTGTAGGCACTGGAGATCTTTGGTTTTGTGCTTTTGCAATGTTTTCTAACCCCAGCTTTCACTGTTCTCTGCTTTGTTTCCTGGAATCCTTCTCCCTCCTCCTTCCTCTCCCTTGTGTCCCTCTGGAGCCTCCCTTTGCACCCCCTTCATGTCCTTGCTATTCACACACCTGGAGGGCTTCTCATGAGACCTTTCTGTTCATTTAACCTCCCAATCTCATCCCTTCTTCTGCCAGATAAGCCATGGTTTGTATCCACATCTTTTTAGTGTGTGCCTGGTTTTGCCCATTTCTCCCACTCTTAACCTCCTTCCAGTCCATCCTCTGCATGTCTCCTTTTCCTCTCCTGGTGTCACTGCATCCTCCCTCTGACTGATCCTGCTCAGGTCACCTTGCTTCTTCTTGCCTGTCCATTGGTGTCCCTCTCCCATCTGAAAAGAGAAATAGAGCCAATCTAAATGTTGGGGTGATTTGCTTGACTTTTCTTCCTTAGAGACCCATATCCCCCTGCCCAATGTTTGCTCTGCAGAAGTCCTTATCTTCTTTCCCATTCCCCACCTTGGTGCTAAGTGCTGTGGCCTGGTGCTCCCCTCTTCATTATTTTTTTTAAAAAGCAGTGGCTCCTCTTCTTCTCTCCTGCTGTCTTGGTGCTCCCTATCCCTGTCCTTTGATCTATCTCCTCAAATTTAACCTTTTTGTCAAAATGCAAATCCTGGCTCTGGCCCTTCCCCTTGTGATCTTCTTTCATGCTCACCTCAGGTAACTTCAGTGGAGAACTAGAGCACCCTTCTGACCCTTTACCCGTGTCCAGCTGACTTCTGCTTGGGGTTTGAATCTCTTTTAAAAGACAGAATAAATCTCTTTGCAAAGAGACTTCACCCACTGCTATCTATTCCTGATCACATTGACCAAAGCTTGTCCTTTTCTCTAAAATTCATGCTGGATTCACGTTGTTGCCTTAGGCTTAGTGCAGTTGTTGTGACTTTTACAGTCCCACATCCAAGGAGCCAGCCCTCCTTTGGAGTTGCAAGGTCAAGTTTACCTGCCAGCCACACTGCTGTGCCAGGTTCTTTTTGTCCTCCTGACAGCTTGTTTCTGTATTGTCTACTTTCCCTGGGAGGAGTTCCCAGCAATTTCAGACTTGGTTGAAATTCTCCTCATCTGTGGGTGCCTGTAGGACAGAACAACATTGAGGCTGCACTGTTTATTAGTGTTCTGTTCCTATTTCATCCTGGCCCATTCTGTTTGCATCTGGCCACTGTGACTCCTGCTGAGTTTCTCCTGGTGAAAAGCATCCCAGGAGATGTTCAAGGCCAGGTTGGAAGTGGCTCTGAGCAACCTGGTCTAGTGGAAAGTGTCCCTGCCCATGACAGGGAGCTTGGAACTACATGATTTTGAAGGTCCATTCCAACCCAAACCATTCTATGATTCTATAATTTTGAACACATTTGAAACATCAGGAATTTTCAAAGGAAATTTCCTCTATCAATGCTGCTAAAATCAGATTAAATTCAAGTATGACCAGGCAGAAGAAAAACTCATTTTAATTGGTTGCTTAAATTAAGAGCATCCTAAAGAACTAAATATTAATCAGCTCTGTGGAGAAATGTGATAAGTTTTCTGTCTAGAGACTGATATGATAAAATACATAGTTGTTCCATAAGTTATTTGAAAATGAATGCTACCACCCCACTTCTAAAAATGAAACTCCTAATCTTCTTTTCTGGAGTGTTTCTATACCTCAAATTTTTATTTTCTCCTAATAAAAACTGTTTTCAGTGAGCTCTATATTGATTTAAAAATAGCTGAAAACAATTAAAAAGAAATTCTGATTTTAGTCATCTTTAGAAAGAAAACTCTGAAGATCTAACTACTTTCACACCCCCTCCTATCTCTTGCTTCCTACTGCAGAGAGATCACAGCTTTAAATGTGGCATCAGCAGAAGGAATGGAAGGACCCTTACAGGAAGCAACTCATCTAAATGGCTGCACAGTGGAGAACATAATATAGAACAACAGAAAATATGGAAATGCCTCATTGTGTCTCTCAAATGCCTCCTTTTAGCTTCAAGGGGCCCAGCAGGTTTGTTAGCCTTTGGAAGCCTTTTAACTGAGCTCCATCTGCCTGGGAATGCTACATGCCTCTCAGAAGATGCTGCTTGGAGCATGTGGAACAAGCACCCCTCAGATTTCACTTCTGTGCAAGAGCCTCAAATGGCAAAAAATCCTCCCAAAATATGCCACAGTGACAAATATTTCCTAAGGTACAATCAGTGAGCAGCACTGGGATTGGTTTTTCTGTTCCCCTTTTCACCTTGCAAGGACTTAATCCTACCTTGTCTGAAGTTTCAGGGAGATTATGTTGCTTAATGATTATTTGGGCCACGTTAAAGCATTTACAGAAAGAATCTAAAGTGCAATATGTACTCTCTTTCTTTGTTAATCCATATGGTTAACTGTGCTTGGTTTCCAAACCTGTGTTACTATCCAAGGAAATGTCTGGATAATCCATTCAGGATTGAATACTGGTGGGTGTTTCTTCAGTTTGCCAACTGAATACAGGATTGCATCTGCATTTCTCCTGCTCAGGGGTGTCTTTGCCTAGAGCTAAGAGGGAGCTCAGAAACCTCCCTGCTCAGAAACTTTCCTGTCCCACTGCCGTGTTGTGACAGTCAGAGCTGGGTGGTGTGAATGTCTGAAGGATACCCAGGGCTCAGAGAGTCAGCTCCCTCTATCAGATCCCCAGCTCTGCAGAGGAACAGGAGCTCAGCTCACCTGGCCACTGCTGCGTTTGGCATTGGAAGGGAAACCTGGAACAGCTCAGGAAGCTCACAAAATGAGGTAGAGGAGGGGACTTGGTGATCACCAGTCATACTAGGGCTTACATTGTCCCTTCCCTTCCCTTCCCTTCCCTTCCCTTCCCTTCCCTCCAGACACTCCACAGTCATCCATGATGCTACTTAAACCTTATGGTAAACAGCAAATAATTCAGTTTAGCTAACTTCAGAGACTAAGCAAGGTGTGTGAGGGCCTGCTGTAGAGGCAAATGTAAAACAAGAAACCCATTTTTAATATATACATCTATATTGTTTTTCCTTGCTTGAGAAAGTCTCTATCAATATCCTTCAATGAAAAGCTCTCTGGCAGTTTCCACATCTGTCAGAAGGGAACTGATTCTCTGACAAAGTCTGTCTAAAGAATGGCTTTTCCCTAAAAGGATACAGAGTTGGAAAAGAGAACATCTCTTATCCCATTTCTTTTTCTCCCTCAGCTTCCTCCAGACTCAAATGCCCCCTTGAGGATTAAATGCAATTCATACACTTGATACTTAATGAAGATCCCGGGTTTTAATGTTTTCCACAATTGTTTTCTAAAGATGCTCAGGAAATGTTCACATCCCCCAGGCACAGGGGTGCAGGTTGCTGCCTGGTCAGACATTAAACAGTGCAAGGTCACCTTCACCAAGCAGCACCTGGGGAAAGATCTGGTACCTGACTGCAGCTTCAAGGTATCCCCTATCCATTACAAAGGGAGTTCTCCTTGCAAATAGAGAATATTTTAGATTTCCATGGCAATTTATGCACCTTTATAACATACATGATGAAAACACAGACCCACAGAAGAAAACCAGCAATGCAGCTTCTTGATAAGTCACAGTGGAGACCAGGCATGGCATTAAATATGAAAAACCTTGTATGAAAGTCTGTCTGAGTCAAGTGACTTCTCAAACAGCTTCCTGGACAGAAGAGCACCAAGCTGAACTGCATTAACATATCCTGAACCTTTCCTCACAAAGGCAACCACCTCCAACGATTAACTTGATTTGAAACGGCAGAATTAGGAGACTTTAAAAAATAACAGTATTGTTTTAGTTATTTAGTAGCTCTTCAGAACAAGTGTAACTTTTTTAATGGCCAGCAGTAGTAACTGTGTTGCTTGGGAGTTGCTGAGATGGTGAGATCAATCAGCAAAATCAGTCTGCAACCTTAGTGCTTATTGATTCAGCTGCTTTTACCCAGCAAAACCAATTATTGCTGTGTTACAAACCCCATTTTTCGCTGTTTGGTGTGTGCACAGTTTTTTAGTATTCACAAAATAGTTGTTTTGATAAGGAATTTTAATCTCCTTTCATCACTTTGGGTGTCACTTTTTCAAGTAGTATGTGTACCTAGCTTTCTCATCATTTTTGGACAAATGATTAGGGATGGAGTTCCTGGGCTTACGTAATGAATAAAAGACTGCCTTTAAAGAAAGGCATGGGGAAGATTAAATGGATGCTGATATTAAATGATAGTGGAAAATCTGGAAATCTGAAAATCTGCTTAAAGAGACACCTACCATTCCACCTGACCTGGCCTGCAAAGGATATTTCTTGCACTCTATAATCATGTTTTAATTGGGTTTTGTGTGCTGCACATTTAGGATCTAAAACCTTTAAGCTGTCTCTAGGATGAAGAATGCAAAGGGAGACAAACTCCAAAGCCCAAAAGTTAAACTGGTGTAGATACATACTAAAGAAAAATTACTGCTCTGCTGAGCAGCAATACAGAGAAAAGAACCCAAAAAACCCAACCCTGTTGGGGTGCAACTTGCCAAAACCATAAATAAATCAGTAAGTGCATTGACCTAGAAGAATTAAAGTAAAAAAA
>VZTR01005867.1:47674-116183 GCA_013400775.1 Chaetops frenatus | reverse complement strand
AAAAAAAAAAAAAAAGGCTAAGTCTGTTCTTTGGGGTAACAGATGAGGAAATATTTCATAGAATCATAGAATGGTTTGGGTTGGAAGGGACCTTAGAGAGCATCTGGTTCCATCCCCCTGCCATGGGCAGGGACATCTCCCACTATCCCAGGTTGCTCAGAGCTCCACCCATCCTGGTCTTGAACATTTCAGGGATGCTCTTTATCATGTTTTATACCTCTTCATATCACTTGTACTCATCCTTCCTGTTTGGTGCCAGAAGAAACAAATTAAAGTAAAGTTGCAAGCATGTCAGTAGTTTGTTTTTTTTTTTCCCCCAGTTCATTGAATAGACACAGAGGCAATTTTTATGCTTCTTCTCAGCCAGTTTGTATAGAGAAGTAATAGGAGAGGATTAAGCCTTTATTGACAACATGTGGACAACAGAATTGCTGATACATTGCTACAGAACTGCATCATTCACTCATCAAAATCAGTGCTAGCAAGCAGGTTTCTATAGTATAGAAATTATGTAACAAATAGGTCAGTTGAGCTTTTGAGGCCTGATTGATATATTATGTCTGTCACATATAAATCTGTAAAAATAATTGGCTTTTCATTAACTGAAATGGGGAAGAAAGTAGAGTTCTAATTTCCCTACAGTTTTTGTGCCCTGGCAAAAAAAGTATTTACTTTATTCCAAATCCAACTAGATATTTGCTTTTGAATCAGAAAAAATGGTTTTGTTTCTTTGCACTACATTTTTTCATCTTTTTGAGTGTTATTTGAGGGTAAATTTCAAAATGAAATGTCATTGCAAAATGCTGGATCAATATTAAACAAGTATTTCAATATTTCCTATGGGAGAAAAAAAAAAACCAAAAAACCAAACAAAAAACCAAAACCAAAACATAACAATGATTTTAGTAAAAGCATGTGGAGAAATTTGTCGACTCACATATGCATTTTTTGGGTCAAGAAAGTTGAACCATTCTGTTGTCATAACAGGTTGATGGAAATGCATGGTAACAAAATTTCCTTATTTCGTATTCTTTAGGCTTTGATGTTTATTATTGCTGTTGCCTTTCAAAATTAAAGTGAGATAGATTATGAATTCATGTCCTTCCCCACTGGAAGTATTCCCAGTTTGTTCTTTGCTACCCTGTCTTCACCAAAACAACTGCTGCTTAAACATTTCAAGGGAGAAATAAGAGTCCAGCAGGACAAGGCTCCCTCTGCTAAACAAGCAATGTGATTGCTGGGGAAAAAAATAATACAGGCCCAGCTGATGATATTGCAGTTGATACAAAAAAGTGTGCCCCTGCAGCAGCCTCCCAGATTTTTTGATATCATATCTATAAATCAGTCTAAGAATCAATTTGATCTTGGCTGCATAGATGGACATGAAGATGGAGAGGATTGCTTGTTCTTCAGCTGTTAACACAGAAGGACACAACTTCTGTAACAGTCAAGTCTGTGCTTTTATTTGATGTACAGCTTTTCCATATATTAAACTTCCAAAAGGCTGCCTGGCAAGTGGTAAATGTGTTCACCCTGCACTTGAGACTAATAAAAAAAGGATTTTCAGGCCTCTTAGTTTATTTCTATCACTCCAAAGAAAAATCTTTTCATAAGGCAATAAGTACATCAGCAGCCAGTTCTTTTCTAAGAATGCTAATTACATTCTCTCTATATGAATTAATTATAATTCCTTTTGACTATGGTGATATTGTTTAGAGGAATTATCTCTCAGGTCAGATGACAAGGTTTGACTTTTTGTGACACACTGGAGTGATTTTCTCTCCATTGTGGTATTTAGTATTCCTTAGCAGGAACTTTGTGAAGAATTAAAACCAAATTAAACTGAGAAAGGGGGCCCCCTCTGCTGATTTCCTCATTTAAAACCTTATATAGAGAAACTCCTCCATGGACTGTCGTGCACAGCCAAACAATGAAACAGACATTTTCTCCTACACAGAGCACCTTTGGAGCAGCATCAGGCCACGTGTCCCCAAATGTCCTTTGCTGTGATAGGGTTACACTGGAGACAAGTGGAGATTGGGGTGCAGGTGGAAGTTATCAGCAGCTTCACACCTGCTTAGGCTGGTTCTGAAATTCCCTCTGATGTGTGAGAGTCTGAAACACAGCCTTCCTGTGCAGAGGTATTTATGGAAACTGTGTAATCTGCAGGAAAAAGCGTGGGGTGCAAACCTCTCCTGAGTTCTTCACTGCTGCCTCGGGTGAGAGATTTTTGGGCACTGAGACACAAGGATTCATATGGTCTCCAGCTCTGCAGAAAGCAGCAGAATCTCCTAGGTTGCACCTCCCTTGGTGCACTTCAAAGCTGGGGAAGCATCTTAAATCCTTTTCCTGAGGGCTGGATCCAAGATTGAGGCTGCTCATAAACGCTCAGTGGCTCTATGGTGTGTGACTCCAGGGCCTTGTAGAAAGGGCCTGAGCCACCTGGTGTGAGTGGTGTTGGTTGTGTGGCCTCATGGAAAAGCAGGTGGGATATGTGGAGAAAACTGGGCAGAATAAAGAGGCCCAACTCGTAAATTATTCTATAATTCATAGCAAGTTCATCCACAAGAGATTTTTAAGGCTTTCAGGAAGACTCTGACAACCAGGGAGGTCAAAAGAGATGCTCTGGCAGTTTATTCATATGAGAGTTTAGTAAATTTAGCCTTAAAACTGCTTTTGCTTATGTGTCTCACTACTGCTCACCTGGAGGGCAATAAACACTTCAGTCTCAGCTATTTCTTTGTCCTCCCACCATTATTTCAGAAACTATTAAATAGAAGCTAAACTGCCAATAAAACATAAGGTGAGAGTGAGACTCTGCATTAACCCAACACAGTGTGTGAATTGGACTTTTCTAGGACACAGCATCCCACTGGTTCTGGCCACCAAACCCCCATCTCCACTGCCTCCTCCCACTCCTCCTCCTCAGGCTTCTTTCAACAGCTTAGTCCCTGACAAGCTGGCAAGCAGTGCAAGACTCATGGTGAAGCTACAGGGATGTGAAGGAAGAAGTTTTTCTGCACATACCCCAAGTTTAGAAGTCCTGGAAAGCCTCAGGATAACAATGAACTCATCAGCTTCAGACCAAAATGCAAAGCTCATTTGATCTGATTCAACTTCCCTGTGAAAAAGTATTCAAAGTAAAATTAGATGGAAGATAGAAGGAAAAATTGAGACCAAAAATGCTAGTAGAAAATAATTGCTTTTCAAGTTGGAACGTACGGAGTGTGAACTGGGAAATGCGGTTGTGTGCATCTCTGCCATGAGAAAAGAGAAGGGAAACAGAGCCCTAAATCTTTGAGCACAGTGACTCTGGCTGGGAGATACTGCACATGAAATGCAGCTGTACATGATTGCAGTACTCAGAGCAATCAGCTGTTTTGCTCTCCTTCAGCTATGACATTGTTTAAATCAAAGAAATAAGAGGAAGAAAAAAATCCACTCCTGTGGCATCCGTTCGCTCTCAGGCGTAGGGAGAGCTGTGATGGACCTGGGGCAGAGACAAAGGCTGCAGTGTCTCCTTTCAGGTACAACATCCCCGCCAATGGCAGCACAACCCTTCCTCAGCAGCACTCAGAGAGACTTGGTGTGCACATTTCCCTTCTCCAGAGGGAGATGGACGTGGAGGAGAGTGCTCCATGACACAGCAGTTATTGTGCTCTTCCTCTCTGCCAAGCAGCGAGCTGGGTGTTGATGATGACTGAAGGAAGAAGGGTGAGAGTGCTCATTGTGCCCCTGCAACCATCCTCAGTCACACTCTGCAGAGCTGCCAGTCCTCCAAAGGAAAAGAAAATGGGCTCATTAAACTCATGTTCTGGCCCCTCTCTTTTATTTCTTGCCATGCTAAAAGAAGTCTCTGTTTTCCTCGGTCTGAAACCCAGGGTTTTGGTTTTGATGGTTTCCGGTTTCAATAGTTCAATTTTAGTCTCATCTTCTAATTTGTATTCCTGGTATCAGCTGCTAAAGGAGCAAGTTAAATGATTAGAATTCACACTGATTTAACATTGCTAATTGCACTGCCAAATGCTTTCCAACCTTGCTGGTTTTTTTTCAAGACACATCAAAACCTTTGATAGGTTTAAGATCCTCCATACTTAAAAGAAGGGAGAAAAGGAAGGAGCAAATAAGGCAATAAACCCAAGTGGAACAAATTATCAATTACAATCAGTTAACTGTGTTATCTAACACTGTGCCTGCCACAGAGAAGAAAATCAGCCTTTTCATTCTCTGTAGGTGGCTAGGCATATATTGCAACAGAAGTATTTGTGCTGCTGTCTCCACCAGCTCACAGAACAACGAGGAGCACTGCACTGAACACAGTCAAAGGCAAAACCTGGGGGAGAGGGGAAAGCCCTTGTTCCCATAGTTACAACAAGTTATTAGGAAGATACACACCTCTGAAGGCTGAATTAGAAAAGTGCTTTTAACTCAACATATCCTATTTAATTTCAGCCATTTTCCCCTAACTATTATACTGCTGTGTGGGTTGTGTTGACAGCTGCTGGAGCTCTGCAGTCCTCACCTCCAGCAGCTGCCACAAAGAAGCCAAGCACACACTTTGGAGTTAAACCACTAATAAACAGCTTATCAGTAGAACAAAATCTCTCTCCTGTGGGTGGACTGACCACCCTGCAACTTTATGATAATTTAAGAGCTCAGAAGAGAAAGAACCTTAAAGTGAGGGGGCTTGTGGGGGTGGAGGGAAGATAGCATTGCTCTACCTCCACTGTACCAGTTTGACTGCATGTATGAGGGGTGCAAATGTCTGAGATTAATTGCTATTATTTCTACTCCTATATTATTATTATTAATAATAACAACAACAACAACATCATGGATGTACAGGTTTAGTACCATCACATATTTTTCCTCTGTCTGTAATAAAGCAAGCTATGCTCATATAAGCACTGGTATAATTGTATTTACTCTGTGCGTTGCTATGTGTGGGGGGAGTTTGTACTTCTGTAATTATATTACTGTGCGTAGCAGTCTGTGTAAAGATAAGTTCTCAAAATTATTTTCAGGAGTCACATTTTCCCCTTGAAGCCTCCTGCCTTTGTTTGCTGTTATATAACCACATTTTGCTTTGCTTTGAAATATTTTCCCTTCTCTGTTGCTGTTGGAAATACCCACGCAAACCAAGAGGAGAAATGGGCTATAAAGGGAACAAACAAAACTGAGTATTGACTTAAATTCGTTTTGGTCTGGTTCCAAATGTTGCCAAACACACAAGATAAATACATAGAGAGTGGAGAAAAACTGTGCCCCTCTCTCGCTTGCTTATGGTGTCACTTGGAAATACCATAAATAAAATAAAAAAGGCTAGCAAGGATAAACATAATATTAAAACATGCAGACTCTTTCTGGCTAACACCCAGATTCTCAAAAATATTTAATATAAACATCCTTGAGGATGCTATGGGAGTCAAAAGTACATGTAGGTAAAGACAAGGCAATGCCATCTTCATTGTATTTATCTCAGAGATATGCTCTATGTTTCCATTTTTACAATCTGTTTTTCCTTTTTTACTGTTGACAGTCTTATAATTGTCATGTCTTTCAGGCCTACAATTTTACAATCATGCTTTATTGATAAACTGAAGCTTGGCTTGCAGTATTTTCTAGAGGCTTAGATAAAAACTGGGCTCTTATAAAAACCTGCATCCACACATGCATATGCACATGTCTGAAGGCTATCACCCAGCAAATTTACAGCTGGGTACTTAAAACCAAGACAAGCATTAGAAATGAAATATGACCAGCACTTCATAAATGGAGCACTGGGAGAGAGAAATTGTGTCACATCCAAAATGATGAGATCCTCCTCCCTCATCTTGGGCAGTGCCTTCTTGGCACTACAGCTACATGAAAGCTTTCCCATTTTCTTTTAGAATAATTTATTTTATGGTATTTTAGGCATCCCACCTTTGAATTCAACTCCAAACTCTCATCTGTGCCTTCCTTGCCCCAGTCTTTGAGTAACACAGATCTCCTTGGCTGTGCCTCTCCTTGCCCCAGGTTGACCTTCTGCTCCTCCCTGCTCACAGGAGCCCCAAACCACTGTTGGTAGCATAAAGTCACCACCTTTATCATTAACACTCCTTAAACTGAAATTTCCTGTACTCCCCAGTGTCACCACATTGTGTCCTGCCCCTTCTGCCCTGCTAGAGGTGACTTCTTGGGTGCCTCCTTTATCCCACCCTCTCTGTGGTGCACATAAACCAGGTGTTGCTGCTGTGGAGAGATTTAAGAGAGAAAGGAGCAAATCCTGGTGCCAGCATTGCTGCCAGACTTCACAATTACTGCAGGAAAGGAGCCACAATGAGTAAATGACATGTTTATGGCAATCTCCAGACAACCTTTTATGCTGTCTTCCACCTTGACTTTATGGGTGGATTGGCTGATAAAAACTGAATCACAAGATCATTTCCTCCCTCATGATCCTTCTCAAGAACCATTTTTTTACTGGGGTACCTGGAGGAAATTAGCCATTATACAATGGAAATGGCAAAAGGGTCACTGGCCAAGCTTAGTTTGAAGGGAGAATTTCCACGAACACTCCCTATATTGTCTGTAAATTGAGAGATCTCAAGGCAGGGCATGTCCACAGGTCTGTTGTGGAACACTCCTTGTGACTGCTACTGGAACACTATCATTACAAAAACATAACAGCCGTAATACTTGGGCCTTCATTTAAAAAGTCCATATGGATGATATTTGTCAAATAGGCAATTGATACCATCCTGTGCCATGAGGGTCTCATAACGGAGGCCAAAAATGCCCAGGATTGCCTAAATGCATCGGTGAGTTTGGACTCCAGTCTACATTTTTGCACTTAATGTGCATTCTAGAACTATTTCCCTACAATATTTAATGAATCTGGGAGAAAATTAATTTAGAAAAATAAATTCAAATAGACTTTTCTGAATCAATATTGCAGCGTTTCACATTCTTGATAACTTGAATCATAGTGCTGAAGCAATATTCAGCTGCTGTAAATTGCCACAGCTCCACTGAAGCCAATAAAGATACAGTAATTTATTTCATCTGAGGATGTGATTTTTTACAGAGTAGTCCTGACCTTATTTAATTGTGGAGTTTGTTCATTTATTTGTTTTAATAAATGGAGGAAAAAGGGCAGACTCCAGCATTTGCAGGCAGAATGAAGTGATTACTTCTGCAAATAAACTTGGGGGTACCAGTAGCAAAACGAGGATTGTCAGCAGCTGAATTGTGAGGAAAAGAGCTCAACCCAAGAACAGAAAGAGGGAAGTTGTGCATCTTCTTTTCTCTTTCTTTCATTCTGTAAGAGAAAAACCTGAGTTATGGAAACACTCTGGAGACATTTCAAGATTTTGTATGATGTAATTTCATTAAATGCAGTAAAACTGCAAATATGTGCATGTCCCAGTGAGGTTTTCTGGTGGCCTCTAGAACCTGGCTTTAATGCTGGTTAAAATGAGAATTTCAGAGGAGGAGCAGATACACAGGGATTTTTCTTACAGCATAAACTGGCAACCTTCAGAACTTCTAGTTGAGGAGTTTTTTGACCTGGGCTGGATGTTTCTAGGCTAGAGGTGTGAGTAGCCCTGCAATCAGTGACTCTCACTGACTCTTGGCAGCAAATTTATTCTGTAGCTTCCACAGGATCCTGTGAGAATTAATTCCCTGGCCTTGTGTGAAAAGATCTTCTTTTCTCTATGCTCTCAAACTGATGGTTGATAATTTCATTATCAGTCTACCTACTGTTGTATTGTGAGAAACAGTGAATAAATCATTTCCCATTCTTCATATCTACCTCAGCCATATTACATCTTTGTCCTCTATTATCTAGTCTATTATTATGTATTATCTGTCACCTAGTCTATCTACTTTCCATGTACAGTATATTTGTTCTTCCCATCTCTGTCTTAGTTCCAGTACATCCCTTTGAGATGGGGTGAAATGAATAATAAGTACATAATGTAGATCAATATTATACAGTAGCATGACACTACTTGGTTTTTCTTCTCTTTGCCTTTCCTAATAATTCTTAATATTATTTGTTTCTGAGTTCCTGAGCATTGATGTATCAGGTATTCCAAGTGTTCAGTGAATCCTGAAGGACTCCAAGTATTCTTCTTAAGTGACAAGAGGTAAATGACCACCTAACTGACTGTATACAATGGCTGTACCTGTCTGCATTTGTGTATCTGCACGTCTGCACTGCCTGCTGCTGTGTCACCCTTCACCACACTGCAGCTACTAATATGGAATTAAATACAAACACTCATGTTCTCCTGAAATACTTTACAATCAGCTTCAGATTAGCCTTTTCTGAGTAATTTTGTAGGAGCCAATATTATCAGTGCCTTTCTTCTCTGCTTCCTGCAATATTTATGAATATGTTGAGGAGCCCTGGGCCCAGGTCCAATCCATTGGTAGCACCATGAGTGACAGTATTCTACTGTGAGGAATCGAATTATTCTTGTCTTTTCTTCCCTTTTTTATTTCTATTTTTAAGTATCTACTAATTGATCACTCTCATTTATGCTGTGAATATTTAGTTTTTGTAAGGCCTGTTGACTCATGGCAGTGGCAGTGACTCATTGCTATTTTTTGGGGAATACAAAAAGACTGTATTAGTTCTAATGTTTCTTTGCTCCTCACCTGTTCTGAGAACTGTGTGATATGTGAGGCTGTGTGATATATGACTGCCCTTTGCAAAAGCCATGCTGTCTTTTCCTTGGCATTTTTTATGCCTTTTTTTTTTTTAGTTACTACAATTTCTAATGTTTGCAGTCCAGAAATCAAGTTATTGGTCACTAGTACCTACGATAACTCTCAAAAAATTTTTTCCTACCACTTCATCAGGTTGCTTTAAAACCTCATTTCAGGACACTTTAATTAGAAGCAGTGCCTACTTTGTTCTTCCAGGGCCTCCATGCAGAAGGTAGTAAGTAAAGCTTATGATAAGCACGTTCATAAAAGCTCCTCTCCTGTATGAGACCTCAAGTTTTTAACCATATTTTTCTTCCTTTAATGATGTTTTTCTCCTTGTGATGCAGTTCTCTAGGGAAAAAAAGAAAAAGGGTCTTTTCCATATTGATTGTTTATTTCCTACCTTCTCACTTGTCATTCCATCTCTTGCTTTGTGTGTAGAGCACTAATGTCCTCTGGTAATGACAGCACTGCCATGCACTGCTGCCTTTAGCATTTATTGAAGCTGCATCAATTTTCTACCTTGCCCTAACTTGCACTGACAGTTACCTTCAGATTTTTGTATTGTGTTTCATATTGTGAATGTTTATCCATTAATTCCAAATTATTTTCAGTGTGAAAACAGATATTCCTGACTCTGCCTCATTTCTCCCCCTCTCTCTCACACACATGAGCATGCACACAGCCCTGACTCCTTAATGGTGGATAAAATCACTGTTTTCCCTATGAGAGCAAAGAAATAGGGAAATGTCTTGAGCTGGAAGAAATTGATTTCTTCAAGGACTACCTTGGAAGATACATGGTTTATTTTGCACAAGTGGGAGTGTAGTCTTCTGGCTCGCTGGTGACACATCCCAGCTACAGACAGGGCACTCAGAATATTTCATAGGCAGAATTTGAGGACTGAGCATTTTAAACTGGATTAAGTTCACAGTACAGAGTGTAAAATTATATATGGACATGAGTTATAGGAATCCTTACTGCCATTAGATGCCTGCTATTACAGGCCTTTCTGCTGGGATGGCAGAGCAAAGACAAGATAAAGACACCTAACCTTGCATAGAGGCTGTCAACATGACAGAAAACTCAAAGACCCTGGAAACCCAAGATGGATTAGGTGAGTTATTTCCTGCAGAGAAAGGGGTGTACACATCCATGCTGGCAGGTGCAGCATAATTTGGTCACCTGGGATCAAACCTGATTGCTTTAAAGTGGAATGCATGGTTGACAAGGGCCATTAAGATGGTTAGAAAATGGAGAGCATAATATATGAAGGGATACTAGGAGAGTCTGACTTGATTAATTTACTGGAATGAGGGTGACAGGAAGCATGGTTTCTGCTGATAGACACCTCAGTGGGGTGAATTCTAGAGAGAAAGAAATTGTGGCCAGGTAGTAAAACTGGCAGGAGAACAAACAAAGCACCTGACATGTGGGAGAAATGAAGCCTGAATCTCTGGAGAGGGCCTCGAGCTGATGGACAGGGGAGCTTTTGGAGGCTCCTTTGCACCCTGGCAAAGAAACAACCCCCCCTTTTTGGGAGGGTGCACAGCATTTTCACCACCTGCAGGTGAAGACTTGGAGTTCCTCCTGCTTTTCCCACCAGCTCACTGAGCATCCTTAGACACAACTTGCTGTTCACTGGCCCTGCTCTCCACACTGGTAAAATCTAGGTAATTATGCTGATGGCTTCTGCAAAGAAGGTTGAGACCTGCCAGCAAGGAGGGCTAAGCAGCATAAAGGTGTTGCTATTCTCATTTCCAGCTACTTCAAAGGAAAGCAGAATGTGCCTTTGTAGCCATCAGGTGTGTGAGGGGGTGAGAACAAGGGCTGAGAAAATAATGGCTGCATTACCTGCACAGCTGCAGGCAAAATCCCAAGTGTTTTATACAGAGAATATAAGTTAAAGAAAATCTTTATTTACTATTTAATAATTCACCTCTCCATGTACTACCAATCATGTTTTGAAATTAATAAATTTCCTGACAGCAGGGACTGTAACTCGCTGGATCTTTTTTCCCCAACACTTTCTTTTGATCATTGCCTTTTCTGCAATAAGCATCTATACTGAAAGTAGCTGCCTCTTGCTCATAAATGAATAGCTGCCTTCATGTTCACATTTATTTTAACTTGGTCAGACTGGCTAAAAGTAGATGACTGCTACTGAAATCTAAAATTCAAAGAAGGTCAGAGTTAACCAGATTAGCATGTTGTCAGCTGCCTTTTAAAATCTTAAAAGCAAGTCCTAAAATATTGGTGTATTCCCCACCAATTAGGGAACATTAATCATATATGAGGTGAAAAAATGCAGCTGATCCCACAAATATTTCCAAAGCTAAATTTATGGAACCTCTGCTCACCCACAGATAGATTTCTTCATCTGTGTTGTCAACAGTACCTATATTAATAGGGATCCTTTAGGTACCTCTACCCTTTGGCCCTACCTACAGCCCCTGCAGGCTTTCTAAATCTAAAAAACACCACCAGACTGGCACTGAAATTGTTAGCTGGGATTTTACCCGGGGCACAAAGCTGTCAGGCAGGGGTTCCTGTGGTTTGTTCACCTTCAGCATCTTCAGCTCCAGTTTGGCTGATGTGGGAAATTCTTGACAATGTACTGGTACTTCTATAGCTCTTGGAGTACTGGGAGATCTCGTTTTTCATAGTGAAAAGTGTTTCCTTCTCATTCTGTCATGAGATGTTTAAATAAACAAGTAACACTAATATAATTTTGTAGCAATATTTCTTCAGTGTAGACTCAGAGAAATGCATGTGCAATTTAGTGTTTAGTCACTCTTTACCATACAAGGGTGGGTTATATCAGTGTTCTGATAGAAAGATAGAAATTATTGTATGTGGCAGAAAAAGCTCTCTATTTAAGGGCAGGTGCCTCCAGATGCAACAGGACATGATTCTCCATTACCTGCACTGTTAAATTTCTCAGGCTGTTCAGGTGCACACTTGAATACACTGACAAATCTTAATAAAATCAGACTGTCAAACAGAAAAAGGAAAAATAGTTATACAAGATAAAAGGGCTGTAAGCTCAAAAGTTCATTGAGACTGTTATAGAGCATGATCAGATTTACACTTTGAAGTACTAAAAAGATGATGAGTGTTTGACAGTGCCAAATGTGGTCTTTAACTTTTTGTCTGGAGGTAGCTCCTCTTGGTAAGCACAAGCATCTGTCTCCATCAGGAAATCCACTGATCCAAGGCAGCACAAAACTTTTGCCTTCAACATGACTTTCATGGCTTTTATTTCAGTTTGCTTCACCTTCAGGTACTTTCTCCCTGGTGCCTTCAGTCCAAAATATGCCAGTGGTGCTTCAGGGTTATCTTTTATTTGCTCTGAACAGCTGTGAAAATAATAAGGCATTTCTATTTTGAGCTTAAAATTGAAGGCAGCACTGTGCACCCATGGATGTTCAAAAACCTAAATGTGGGCTCATTGTAGCAATGACAAATCAGGGATATCATCAGCTCTTTTGCAAACACTGAAAATGGAGCTCATCTTATGCTGTTTCATGTAACTTAAGAAGTTGGGGCAAGTCACTGATGTCCCCTCCACAGTCAAAGGAGAGGGAAATACAATTCTAGAGGAAAAACCCTTCTAGTTCACATTGTCTGTGTCCACAGTGAGCAAAATTTAAAAAGCTGCTATTAGTGACTGCACCTTTAGACAATCCCACCTTCCCTGCCAGTTTTATTTACCTGGGCAGCAGGCATCCCTGCTTTGCAAGCTTTTATCTTGAGGAAGATATTTTTATTATGGCTTATTAAAAAACAAAAAAGCAAGCAAACNCAAAAACCACACCCCAAAACCAACAAAAAACAACCAAAAAACCCCACCAAAAAACCAAACCAAAACAAAACAAAAAAACCACCCCCAAACAAAAACAAAAACAAAAACAAAAAACCCCCAAAACAAAACAAAACAAAAACAACAACAACAACAACAACAAAAACAACAACAACAACAACAAAACCCACCCAAAACTCTGTTTGAAGTAAAAAATTCGTTTGGCCAGACCTTGTCACATATGTTTCCTCTTTGCCAAACCAAATACCAGTGCTCACCAGTTACTCCTGGTTTCATGCAATAAGATACTTCTGACACATTGAAGAACAAAGCAAGGCAATGTTACCTATGGAGGGTGACATTCCCATCACTGGTGGGGGTTAAACACACCCTGGGGACTGAGTTACTGCAGTTCCTTCCAGCCCCTTTCCTACACATCCCTGTGTAAACACCAAAAACATAAATAATCTGAAATGACTGCAAGATGGGCAAGAGGATTACAGTGTGCAAACAGTGCGAGTTCAGTGAAAAAAAAAAAGAAAAAGAAAAAAGGAGCCCATGCATTTCTTTATGTTCCAGCCGTGTGCCAGTTCCCCAGTGCTCCTGAAAGGCTTATTTCAAGATGTTAGTACTGCATTACTTGACAGCCTGCTGCTTCCAAACTCAGAATTCCTGGTGAGCTGCAGTCTGCAGTTAAGATTTGAGCATTCAGAAAGGACTGTAACTGAATTTAGATGCATGTAACTCTTACATTACACAGTGCTGTAAAGTATTGATGTTTATACTTGATAGCTTTAATATTACTATTTATGTCTCAATAAATTATACTTGCAGAGGTAAAAGTGGAAAAGCCAGACTGCATTAATATCTACACTAAGCATAAATCTCAAAATATAATTGATATGGATATTAGCAGTGCAATTTCAATAATATTAAACATTCCTATTGCTTGTGATAGGATCTTCTAAATGCAGTGTACAAGGGATAAAGTGAATCAGGTAAGAAATATTTTTTGCAGAAGAGCTTGTTTGAATGGAAGATTAAACCCCAGGTATTGGATACCAGACACTGATTTGAAGTAGGAAAATTAAGAGTTTTGATAAACCATAACCAGCTAAAAATAAATTGGTTTTAATATGACACTAAAATGTGCCTCAAATTTGAGGTCTGCAAATTACTGAAGTAATCATTGTGGGGTTTGCAGTGCAGTGGAGCATACTTACATTATTTTCTCTGGAGAGAAGACAACTTTTTACTTGCCAGTCATGCTCCACAAAAATTGGAGATGGCAAACATCTCCCTAAAGTAAAAGTGTGTCTTTTAAATATTTAAAAATAAGCACCCTATAGCAGAAGTCATCTGGCAAGTCAACTGCAGGCTTGTTGATGCCTCAGATTGCATTTCTGAAACATCAGGGCACTGCACATCATCCTGAACAGGGCTGTGTTTTTACAACAATAAATCAGTATTCAGTTCCTCTTCACAATCTGACTTACAAGACTGTTCACATTATGTACTTGTGCTTATTATGGGCTAGAGGAAGCTGAGAAACTCATAAAATGAGCTTATCTTTTGTGTTGGGGTGAGAAGTGCTTTAAATTGTTTCAACCATGAACTCCATAGATAGTGTAGCTACCCATATGTGAAATTGCATTCCATAAAATGGCAATTTCACTCAAATCTATTAATGCATTTTCTAGCCTCCATGGGTTCCAGCATGGTTTTAATTTGGGTAGGGCATCTGCAGAGAAGCAGAGGATTGTTGTTTGAAACACATCATTTTGTGGGGACAGACCTTCCTGCTCTGTGGAGGCATCTGAGGAAACCTCTGGAAGAGTTGTGAGGGTTGATTCTTCCCATTTCTTTGTGAACTTTCCTGTATGAAGGAATGGGGTAGAGGAGGGTGAGCGGGGGCTCTTGCTCTTCTGGGTGCAGAAAAAATAAGACCAGGAAGTGCAGATAAATTTATTTTACTGTGATATTTAGCCTACAGATTGCTTTAAAAATGTCATTGGTTTACCACAGTAATCTGATAGTGTCAACACAATTAATTATCTTTTCTCCAGGTTGTTTAAAGATTCTTCATCATCTGAGTTGCCTTACTGGCCTTCTATGAATTCCATGCAGCAAAATTTTGGAAAAAAATATTAAAGCCCTGAAATAACTGATTGTAGAAATAAAGACAATAAAGCTTCTCTTTTAACTCCATTTGCTCAGCACTTGGCATGATTACAACATCTTCAGCATGCAGAAAATATTCAAGTATCTTCTGAAAGGAGCCTGCATCATGGTAAACTTTCACAAGTCAAGCCAGGCTTTCACTGTACACGAGGACTACAAGGCTTGAGAAAAAATGTGTGTATACATCCAGAAAACATTTTGGGAGTCTGAAGGAAGTGCTTTTGGTGGGGCTTGGTGCTGGCTGGAGCCTAGACAAAGTTTGTAACTTGGTTCATGATACAGAAGTCCTGCATGGTAAGTGGAAAAGAACATTTTGGACTTGATAAGGTAAGAACATGTTTTTCTTTGGATGACATGCTTATCCATTACTTGTAGATTGGATCACTTAAATCTTCCATGAGACTTTGTATTCCAGGAAACTTGTTCAGGATGATTCATCCCATTGACAAGTGCAGTTTTACACTGGTATTACATAATGCTAGAGTGCTACAGACTGCACAAGTTCACAGCCGAATTCTGAGCAGAGAAATTTAATGATGATTTCATGTGCAAAGAGTCACTCTAGAGCCAGCAAAAACAAACTGGAAGCAACTTGTTGTCTCAGAATTAGAGTTAAATCCCTAACTGATTTGGGTCTACATTGCCTGAAGGCGCTTGATCTTTTTCTATCAAAGGCTCACAATTGAGATTAGCAGTATGACATGGCTTTTTTTGATGTGAAAGACAGACATTAAGAAAGGATTTTCTAAGAAATGTTTCTTATTCTAGACTGTTTTTCCTGCTGCCATGAATATCAGAGCTAATCTCTCCATAAATGCTGTAAATGCTTTTCTCAGAACTGACAAAATTGAGAAGAATCTGGAGCAAGTTTTTGTTGGGGTTGTTGTTTCCAAGCTGTAATGAAGTGTGGTGTCAGCCCAAGCTGTGACTCTACAGGCTGGCAGTGACCTCATGAGACTTCATTTTCTTGAACTGTAGATGTACCCAACCATAATATTTCACCCAGACTGGTTTCTTTTGAGTGAACCTGTGTCTATGGTAGTTGGGGAAAAAAAATCCTTGAATGAGAACACCTAGCTCACACTTAATATCTGGCATAAATTTTGACTGTCTTTAAATTTACGTATTAGAAATGTTTATTATTGGAAATACTTGCACCTAGTAATTTCATGCTGTTCTATTGATAATTGAAATAAAATAATGAACAATTTGGCATGTATAAGGGAAAAATATGAAGTCCCTCATAGAAATTGAATTTTGGGTTTTACCTCCAGGTCCCCTTTTTTTTTTTTTTTTTTTTTTTTTTTTAAATATCTTAAAGGAGAGAAGTAAAACATGACAGACAGAAATACTCCAGATCTCAGACCACCATCTGCACCCTTAGCTCACTGGTGGCTTTCTCCTTTTCCCTTTTCTTGCCTTCTGTTGCCATTACTCACCAGATTTGGGATCTTATTATCCCTTTCCTCTCCTGGCCAGACTCCGAGCAGGAACACAGAGCATGGATCAGTGTCTGAATATTTCCTCACAGCTCAGCAGCTTTGCATGGAGAAGTTTGGATTTCCCAGCAGTTTAGTGCTGTGATTTCTCCCATTTGTCTTTCAGGCAGTTCCTCATTTCAGGCCTCATGTGCCCAGCCAGGCACAGAGCTGAGGACAGACACCCCAGGAGATGAGCAGGGAACCTGTTGCCTGTGAGAGAAAGGCTTGGAGGCTTTGCTCTCCTGGGCTCTGTGTGCTGGGAAGGTGCTCTAAAATCCCAATACCAACAAGTCTGAGGGTGCTGTCCTGTCCCTACACCCAACTCCCTGAGGCTGGTGGGCAGCAGTGTGACTTTTGAATGCTGGGGAAGAAAAAAACCAACACAGAAATTGCTTGATAATAAGCAGAAACTCACAGGAATTACCTGAGAAATAAAATGCTCAAGGCATTTTTGTCACACACATCTAGCTTGCTTCCTAATTCCCGTCAGTCTATTTTTTTCTTCCATAAAGTCATAGTTTCTGGCATACTCCACAGTCTGATGGTGCTACAATGACTTTTTTTAAGGACATGTCCCTTTGGAATATTTGTGTGTGTGGTTTCTTTGTTCTGTGAGCAGAATATGCCTGCCAGCGAGACAGAATCTCATTTAGTTACAAAATACACTGACTCTCTTAATGAAGTTGTGGATCTGCTCTGCAGATGAGGGTCTCCTCAGCTTCTCTCAGTAGGACAATTATGGTTTGTTTTGAAAGTACAAAAATTCTCTGAGGCACCGACTCCTTTGGTTTTTTAGCAGGTTTTGTTGAATTATATATATATATATATTTTAATGCAGTGCCACAAACTGGTCCTGCATTCTGTCCTGAGAGAAGGGCTTTAGTTTTCTGGGGGGATGTTTTAGTCTTCATTTATCACATTACTATTCTGGAGGGGTTTGCTTGAGCAGCCAGAATTGAGTTGTGTCACTTCAGCATGCATTTTAAATTAAGATGGGGTCATCCTCTTCTGTGTTTGATAATCATCAGTTGCTTGAAGCATACAAGAAGATGTGTTCAGACAGGTAGGCTTGAGCTTTCTGGTGATGGAAATTGCACAAATCTTAAAACTTATTAGGCCATGCAATTAAACACTTGTTCTTTTTTGTTTATGCCCTGCAGGTGTATTTTTTATGCAGTATGGCTCTTCCTATAAAGACAAACCTTACAATCATTCACAGAGGCATTTATCCTTGCTTTCTCTTAGGAATTCAGCTCCTCTTCCTGAGTTCCAGCTTAAAAAATGTTTAAGCTACTTAACTGCTTCTGCTGCTCATTCTGGCCACACCAGTTACTTCTCACCACTGTACACATATTCCATCAGGCATTTGCAAAGCTAAAGGTGCTCTGGAGCAGCAGAACATCCCATCTCATAACATCTGTGTCACGTATTTATCCCATCAGTTTGAAAATCTGTCCCTCTTTGGCCCTCTCAATGTATTCTTACTAGAATTAGAGCTGATGTTTTCATTCTGAGCAGGAGTGCCCATAGGATCCAGATGAGCCTGGCAGAGTGCTGAGTTAAGCACAGGGTTTACATAATATGTCAATCCCTGCCCTCAAAAGCTTGTGAGGCAAATAAACAGGACCATGAGCAGGAGGAAAGAAGAGAGGTGAAGTGACAGGTCAAGGTCAGGCAGCACAAGTCTGTGAGAGCAGTGGGACCAGAACAGAGGTTTCCTGAGCCCTAGATAGCCCCTGCTGCACCAAGTGTGGAGTATTTCATCGGGAAGATCCATAGGTTCTGAGGATTCAAGTATTTTTTTGTTGCTCTCCCTCTGCTGCCCTTACATGTGACCAGCAGCAGCTGTGGTGCTGGCCACTGCCAAAGTAGTAAATAGAGTCTTTTATCCCCTTCTGAAAGGAGAGTGAATGATGTAATTTGGCTTCCCTTCCCTCCTGAGGACTGCCAAGACATTATTTCTGTATCAGTGCACATGGCCATTTGGCACCAAGCAGGAGCCCTCTCTTTGTGGAAGTGGAGGCAGGATGTTAATTCTTTTTGATGTACCAGTAACGGATCTGGAGCTGTGCAGCCACGTTTCTTTCGAGAGGCAACTGCCTCCCAGTGTTCCCTAACAAAAAAGGAGTGTGGGCTCCTTTCCTTGCATGTGCAGAGCTCGAGGAGGTAACCACACACCTCCTCCAGTGCAGCCCTGCTGACCACAGTTCAATTGTGTTTTGTGCTCTTAGTTCCAGTGGGATAGCGAGGCTGCTTGTGCTGCTTATTGGGGTGGTTCTGCTCCAGAGCACCTCTGCATTAATTCATTAAATATCTTTGTTCTGCAGCCTACAAATTTAAGTGGTATCCCTTTTAAAGGCTGGAAGGATTCAGATACTGTGCAACATGTGAAGTCACATGGCACCCACAAGGCCATATTTCTGCCTAGTCTGCCTCCACCTTTCAACCATATGACAATATTCTTACTCCAGTGGCTTGCCATCAGGTCATTAACTTTGGTTTATTGCCTGTGAAGAGAGTTCTGTGAACTTTCCTTCTGGATTTTTGTGAACAGGAACAATTTGCTGGAAAGGGAGGGGAAGGAGAATGGTTGCCTCCTGATGCCAGTCCAGATTTATGTGTTTGGCTTGCCTAAGACCTGGAATTACTCTGTTTCCTCCTTGAGACCTCCTGCCCTTCACACTGAAGGAGGTGGGGGTATCAGCTAATCTTTTTTTTCTCTCTTAGGAAAACATAAGAAAGTCCTGGACAAAAGAATGTCTGCAAAGCTGCTAAAACCAGCAGGCAAGTGATGGTGAGTGCCTTTTTCATCCTATATCTGTCTCTGTTAAGAAAGAGAGGTTGCTTTCATTCAGGTAGGAGACACCTAACAAAGTAGAAGAGTCTACAGTCTCAGGATAAAAAAAACAAACAAACAAAAAAGGCACTATTCTGTCTGAGTTTGAACAGGCTAAAAGAGTACTTGCATGGTGTCCACCACAACACACATGGAAATTCACAGAGTGAGAGAAAAAGCTGGTCCAGAGCCTCTTCCCAGCCCCGTTCTTCTAACTAGGACAGAATCAACAAGGCATGATTTTTAACTGCACATTAATTATAAGCTTGACAGTTCTCTCTTTCATTTTTACTGCATTTTCAATTTACCTAAGTTGCCAGAGGCAGCTCACATGTTCTGCTCACAGGAGTGCTGTGAATGAATGGTTCAAGGTTTTCATGGCCTCTGTGAGCTGACAGAGCTCATTCCTTCCTTTGCTGTTTGGCAGTCAGAGAAAAGAGACAGATGGGACACGCCTGCATCTGTAACATCCAGACTCTCCAGCAGTTCAGTTCATTGCCCCACACTGAGGGGAGTAAATTCAGTGGATGCTTGAGCATCCATAAGTGACTGGCACTGGAGGGCAGGGGTAGCTGAGAGGCTCCCAGTTTCAGTCTTTGCATGTGGATGAGGGTGGTCAAAAATGCCTGGGGTTGGTGTTCAGGAACAGCACAGTCACCAAAATGGACTCTTTGGGGTATGACTGCCCCTTATCTCACCCTGCCAGGGTATTGCTCATTGTCCCACCACTCCACTCCACCAGTGCCATGGGACTGAACTGCAGAGGTGCAGGTGAGCAGCACAGAGAGCAATGCAGCAGAGCCTCAGCCTTTTCTTGTGCTGCAGGAGGAAGCCTATTCAGGCAGAAGGCTGGATTTGCCCCTTCATGCACAGACAGAAACACAGTTTCCTACTTTTCTCCCCACTTAGCCACTCCTGCCCCCAAATCCCTTGGATGTACCATCTATGTTCATTTCTCACACAACTCTTTTATTCCCGGAGTGGATTCTCTCACCTTCTCCAGTTTCCACTGAGAAAATGTTTCATTAAATAATTATTCTCAAGAGAAGAAGTGTTTGGCTAGAAGACAAGTGTGAGTGTGTTAATTTTTACAGGATCACTGCAGCCAGTCAGGGCTGATCTGATACAGGAGGGCTCAAACTCAGACTCCACCTTGGAAAAAGTGCTTGGCCCACAGTGGGAGAGTTTTGCCACTTAGAGGTGAAGCTGCTCCCTCTGAGAAAAGGAACAGAGTTCAGGGGAGAGCCCCAGAGGACTTGGCTTTTGCTTCTGCTGTTTCCAAGGGAAGGAGAAGGAGTGCTGCAGATGTGAGGGGCTGTCCCATCATGTTTTGCTGCCACCCTGGCCATTAATATCCTCTTTGGGAGTAGTCTGGCTAGCAATAGGAAAAGTTGGTGGCACTGATGCCTTCAGCCACGGTGTGCTTTGTGGGTGCCTATACCTCAGCATGTGTAGGCAAGCAAAACAGCTGAGGAGAGGGTGTCCCCAGAGGTTGCTCCTTGCTTCCATCAGAATTGCTCTTGGCCAGTGTGGCACTACCAGCTTGTCAAGTGCCCATCTCCTGCTACATGGGCACAGAGCTCAGCAATTCAGCCTCTCTCTGGCCTCTCACTCCTGACTGTCAGCTGCTCCAGCTCTGTGTCTCTGGCTGTACCCCTGGTAATCACTCAGCCAAGCTTCCTGCTGACTTGTCCAAATAGGTTTTTATCCTGTCAAAAATGCATGGACACCCGGTTAATTTAGTAATTCGCTGAGGCAGGATCTTATGCAATATCACTCATAACAGCTGCTTTCCTTAACTATCTTTGCTCCACAGTGCAATCTGGGAGTGACAGCAGTGGACCTGAATGTTGCCTTCCCTAGAAATGAAGGTGAAATGCAACCACCACTCAGGTTAGATTCAGCAATGGCATTAATGGCAAGAGCCAGAGGCTGTGAAAAGGTCCTTACAACCAACTCAATCTTTCATTGAAGAAAATACTAGATTTTGTATTGGGAGCAAATGCAAGTTTTGGAAGAGAAAGGGTGAGTTGGTCCAAACATCACACCTACAAGATAGTCCTCAGCCTCTAAACTTCATTTGGCACTGCCTAAAATGACAGGTCTGGAAACTCCTGAGAGATGGACTCAAGTAGGAAGATTCACATCTGCAATCCAGAACTGGAGCCAGACATAACTTGTGGAGCAGAACGTTTTCCTGCACAAGAAGGTTTAGATGCACTTCTTCCTGAGTTACCTCTGATGTTGAGACTGAGGAAATAGATGACTTTTATTTTCAGGACCTAACTTGCTCTCCCTGCTAATACTTCTGTGGAAGAGACACAGGCACCTGTTCTGAGCCCAGTCTGCTTCTGTGTTTGGGGCAGAAAACAAGATGCAGAATGTCTGCTCTGTTCTCTCTGCCAAGGACAGGATGTCCTCAGTGACTTGGTAAATGGGGAAGACTTTCCTCTCTGGTCTGGGTGTGTCTCCCCAGTATCTTAGCTCTAAACTCCCCACAGCTTATAGGAAGCATTCAAAGTCCCTGTCTTCAGGGCTCACTGCTTGGCTGTATCTTCACTAACATCCTAAAAACAAAGTCCCACAGCCCTGTGGATGATCTTAAGCTGGAGCTTTGTTTCCAGTATCTCTGCCATAGTCAGAAACGATCCTAAGTACCTCAGCATGGAACTGTAACAGATGATACAATTATTCCTGCATACAGCACTGTTTCAAAGACACTTATTTTATCAGCCAGTGCATTTCGGTGGAATTTATTGCCCCTCTCCTGTTATTCATTTACTTCTCTTCTTTTCATTGCAATAAAACTGAACAGAGGGGGGAAAATCTGGATGTCAGTTCAAAATGTTGTAGAAAATAATTCACAGTAATATAAGGAGAAATTACTTTCTGTTGACTGCAGCTCATGCAAGGCATTGCATGCAGCTCAGCCCGGGTAAACATAGTCAGCTCTGGATACAAGAATTTAGAGTCTGTCTGTCTTCTGTTTCAGCCCTTCTGATGTTATACAGGCTATATGAAACCTAGTGCCAGGTATTGACCCAGGGTGGGGTAATGGATGGTACAGCTGGCTGAGGTAAACAGAGGATGGTTATTGTTTTCATCTCAGCCCCTTTCCTCCTTCACTGCTTTTGTCACCGAGAAAAAGAAAACACAGAAGTGAAATGTGAAACCTTCCAGTTGCCTGCATCTGTTAACCAATTTATTTTTTTAAGGTAGAGGAAATGGGAGGGTAGAAAAGGTGAAGGTAGGAGTATGTCTTAATCTATGGGAGAGCCAGGTCAGCAAACAAATGTAATCATTCTTGGAGTTAGGGCAATCTGTGTCAGTCACGTTAACCTGTTGAGCCAATGACCCGTGGCTCCCACCTGGAGTGTGGCTGGAAATAAGAGTTCTAACAATGTCCAGGACTGCAGATGGAGCACAGACTTCCTGAGGCTGCAAACAGTGATTGAAAACTATCTGGATCATGGAAACTAAAACCGACCAAACAAATGGGAAAACAGCAACCCCTGTCTCTGCAGCTGGTTGACAGAACATTAATTCAGACACCATTCAAAACATTAATCTTTACTTAGTTTCCAAATCTGAGCTGAAGCAGACAGGCTACAGTTACTGGATTTAGTATTGTAACTTGTGCTTTTTAAAGTGGCTTTTAATCTTTTTGATCCATGACAGGGTAAAATATCAGGGTGTATCAGAGCTGGCAGCTCTGAAATGGATAATCTGGTTTGTAAATGCATTGCCTTGGATTACTAAATGGGCCAGGGAGAAAAAGGTGTTGGTTAAGAGGAGCTCCGGCTATTCATTACATTTAAGACAATGGTCTGCTGAATACAGTAGTTGCACAAAGAGGAGAGGAGAGGAGTTGGGAGGAATCTTTCTCCTTCTATTCCATACTTCTTAAATGATAAGGCACAAATTTGCATGCTGCACCACCCACGCTCTGTGTTTATTATTGTTTAGATAGCTGGCCTTGCAAAGCATGGCTCATGAGTGTGGATGATTTGAAAATAATGACTCTGACATTATATGACCTTTAGGTACATTGACAGCTACTCCAGACTACATGCCATTTTCTGAATAAAAGATTTTTTATTTTTCTGGGGAAGTCTGTTGATGGAAGAGCTTTAAATGTAATAAAGCCAGAGTTATAGTCAAACCGACAGCCCTTGTTGTGGAACACGCTGTAGGGGACAGAGATGATTTCTGTGCATGATAATGCATTTGCTTTTAAATGCCATCACTAGATTGATAATTATAGAATTCTTCATATTGTGCCTGGCAGGGTGTCAAGGCTGAATCCACCAGTCTGTGAGAGTGGGAGATAGAAAAGTGTGCTGTGAACCAGAAGAGTTCAGTCACTTTATGCATGCAGCTGCTAATGTATTTAAGAAGTTACAGGAGAGACACTTTAGTCTTTTCAGAGTCAGTGTAAACCTGATGCTTTATTCACACTCTGAGTATTGGCAGGAAGGCTTTTAGGAGGTCTTTGTTGCCAACAATCCATAAGTGACCACCACACAAAGCCTGTCTTCTCCCAGTTTGGTTAGGTGTGTGGCAATTGGTTTTGTTCCTTTTATCCAACTTCTACTGCTGCCATGTTTAGAGTCACAGGGATGCTTGAAAATCCTTTCTTTTCTCTTTCAAAGTACAGAGAAATAACAGTGAGGAGGACAGAGCATCTGGAGCATCATGAGGATATTCAGTACTAATAGCAGGCAGAGGGTGGAAAAGGGGAGGGACTCTGCTGGTCATGTTCAGCTACCAACTTCCTTAATCAGCTTATTCTGAATGAAATTATAGGTGGAAATTTAAAGAACACTATGAGGTAGGGAGTGATAAATGAAACAAACAAACAAAAAAAGAGCATGAATTCTTAATTGGGTTTTGTGTATTGGGTACACCGAAAATCACGGTGTCAACTGCCCAGACACAATCAATGTCATCAGCACAGCCTACTTTGCTGATTGCAAACCCTCTGTGTGTTTGCTGCTGTGTACCACAGGCAAATGTGGCTGAAACCTTGTGAATTCTCTGGTGAAGAGTAGGATTTTTTAAGTGCCTTAGTGATTTAAATATGCTAGTGTTGACTCACAGTGAGATATCTGCTTTTATGCAGGTAGAAAGTAAATTAATCAAAAATGAAAGCCCTTTTTGAGTGGACAAGCTGTCCATGAATGCTCAGATAAATATGATGAATGGTTTCTCTAAGAAAAAAGAGGGGGATGCTATTAAAGACATAAATATATTTTATCTGGCCTTTAAAATATAGTATTTTGATATTCTTTCATTTCAGGATGTCATTATTTTTTTGTTTTGCTTAAAAATTATCCAAAGTATTTAAAGGAGGTCTAAACACTAATCATAACTCAGTACTTCCTTATGCCTCAAATAAAACATTTCCACATTTATCTATAATTTTCTTTCTCATTCCCCACCCACAGTGTCTCAGATTGGAAACTAAACCAAAAATGCATTATTCATCCAGACCTTTTCAAAATTCCATCTGTGGTCATCCAAAGACCCTGAAAAGGGCAGAGCACACTGTGAGGGTACACTGAGGATCCTCCTTCCCACTCTGGTGAGGAGATCATGCTCACCATGTGAAAAGCCAGATGCCCACGTGTAAGTCACTGGCTGTGGGGACAATGAGAGCCAGAAGGAGAAGGTGGCAGCTTGCCTGAGCCTTCTCCAGAGCTGTTGAGAGCCAGCAATGAAAAAATATGTGGGCACCCCTCATTTCTCAGCAGCACAAAAAACAGCCCCAGAGGGTGTCCATGATCCAATTACTAAGGTTCTTAGAAATGCCCCTGCCCGAATTAAGGTGTAAACGAGACCATATGCCAGTGACAACAGTATGGGGTTTATCTGATAGTATTTGATAGTAAATAGGAGAGAGAGAGAGAATGACAGAGAGGGAGAGAAACAGGAAATAGATAGGGGGGACAGAAAGAGAGAAACAGGGACAGAATAAGGAAAATATCACCACTCTGTGGGTCCCAACAATGCTCTGTTGATTCTCTCCAGCTGCTCTTCTTGGTGGTGAAGATCCCTCAGAAAGTATAGAATACCCTGGGTTAATACACCCCCAAGCCAGGGGGTGATGTCCAGGCCTGTCCCTGGAGTTTGCATTGTCTTTTGGAGCAGACTTTGGATCTGTGGCATCCTGTGCAGTCCTGTGGGGCAAGTCCTGTGTGGAACATTCTGGGGCGTCTCTGATGGATTGTGAATCCCCCTCAGCTGCCTCTCATGTGAAAGTCCCTTGGATATGGCCTGTTNTCTTCTTGGTGGTGAAGATCCCTCAGAAAGTATAGAATACCCTGGGTTAATACACCCCCAAGCCAGGGGGTGATGTCCAGGCCTGTCCCTGGAGTTTGCATTGTCTTTTGGAGCAGACTTTGGATCTGTGGCATCCTGTGCAGTCCTGTGGGGCAAGGCCTGTGGGGAACATTCTGGGGAGTCTCTGATGGATTGTGAATCCCCCTCAGCTGCCTCTCATGTGAAAGTCCCTTGGATATGGCCTGTTGGTTGGGGGGTTCCACAGCTGGGGTGGTTTGTGTAATCAGGGGATGGGGGTTCATTGCCTCTGCCCACAGGTTGTACCATGCACCCGAAACCTCCTCCTCTCACCTTAGTTGTGGGGGGAGTCTGTGTAAGCCTGGCTTCTGTGAGCTGTGCTCTCCTCCCACCCCAAACTCAGCAGAGGATGATCCTCACTGCAGCTGGTGGCTTTGGCCCTTTGGTGGATGCAAATCTTTCCCTCTGTCTGAGATGACTGAACAATGGGTTTCCCTTTATCTAATCAGCAGTTTGACTTTCAGTCCAAAATCCCAGTCAGGTATCTTCAGGGAGGCTTTTTTGGTTGTAGCTTCTTTATACAGTTTTAGTTAAAATGAGCAAAACTTTTTATCAACGTTTGAGGCATGAACTATTTCAGTCTCTGACAGAGGGATCAAGGCATGAGAACTGAAAATTCAGCAGAAAAAGAATGAGAAGGATGATGAACAGAGAAAAAAGGCACATCCTCCACAGTGAGCAGGAGTAAGACAACAGAAAACAGTCTGTTGGCAGCGTGTGCCAGTGCACAAAGCTGGGAACATGAGTGGCAGGGAGCCTGGGAGTTGTATCTGCAGCAGGAGGTGTCACACGAGAGCAAAGCCAGACTGACAAAGACCAGTTCCTTCCAAGAATACTTTTGCTGTGGGACGAGCTCCTTCGCAGCCTGTGCAGGGTTGCAGAAAACATTTTTGGGAGTTATGAAGACAGAATGCAAGAAACACACAAGAAGACTGTTGTGTTTCTGTGCTCAGTAGCACGGTCATTCCCTTGTGCTGCCACTTTAATGGAGTGTTCGCTGATAAAGAAAACGCCCTCGCTGTGAACTGCTTCTATTTCTAGTTATAAGTTAAAAATTCTTCTCTTAGGAAGATCCCTCTGTGTTTGCGCAGGTGTGTGGGAAATTCTGAGCATTTTAATGACACTACATCTTAGTTTAGTTAGAGAAGTCTGAAGGAAAATTTCTAAATTCCAATAAAGAACTTCAAAAATGACATGATTTTCAAGAGCTCTGAATTCTAGAGGTATGCAAATAACTTTTTTTTCAATTTCTTGGCAAGTGTAAAACATCCTCTCCAGCTGATGATATTTTTAGCAAATACAATTTTTTTGGGGGTGAAAATGAAACCAGCAATTTTGCAGTCAAAACCTGTTACAAAACACCAATAAAAACGTGCATTTCTTTCCAAATGAGAAGCTGCTTATAATATGAAAAGTAAAATATTTTGTTTTAAAATATTAAAATGGACCTTGTTATGGAGTGCAATATTTTATTGAAACTGAGATGAGTGAGCAAACATTTTGGTGTCCCAGAATCTGCATTTTTTCATGGAAATGATATTTCAAGTATTAGCTTTGCCAAGTTCCTTTCAGCTTCCATTGGATGTGACTGATAGATGTTTATTAAAGCAAGCTAATTATTTGTGTACATAAATATGGAATTTGCAATATAATGTCAGTTTATGGTTTTTTAATGATTTCTAAACATGAATTATAAAAGCTTCTTATACAAGCTACAAGAGCTTCATAGGTATACCAGGTAAGGGAATACAGCAGAGTAGAGACACTACAGATTTTAATTATGGCAAGTTTGATTACTGACATCATCACGATTGCATCAATAACTTATTGAAGTGGTTCAGCTCATATGGCTCAGCTTTCCTCAAATAAAACAGTTGTTGATCTGATGAAGCACTGAACTGTTCAGTTTTTCTTGGTTCTCTTGTTCTTATTTACCTTCCTATAATGCTTGCTTGGTTTTGCAGGCAGTGTTATTTTCATACACCAGTCTCTTTCACAAAGCAAAATGTAAAAAAACTGACACATTTTCTCTGGCACTTTTTCTCCCACTCTCAATTTTCTTTTTTCAATTGATAGGTGTCTTCTAAATTGCTAAATCAGGAGTCCAGACTGCCATCTTTCTCTGCTGGTAGGATGTGTGGAGCTGAGCTCCACCAAGGACACCATCAGATAAGATGGTCTGTGAGTGACCAAAACCTTGTTTCAAAGCCTCTTGTGACTGATGGTTGTGTCCTCTAGTATCTAATTTGTCATGAGATCTGACTGAAGTTTATCCCTACAGCTGAAGGTTTCATACCATCTGCTCCTTCAACTCTTCCACCTCTGTTTCTCTCACTCTCTGATGTTTAACAATGTGCTCTAACATGTGCTGGTTTTAAACATACCCACTCCCATGGCAGCACTGTGAGAGTTTGACTCTTTACCTGCTCTCCTTTCTTCATAGTTCTGGAAGGAGTATATTTTTTTCAAACTTTTATATCTATGTTAAATTTGGTTGAAATCATCCAATATTTAAAAACAAAAAATAGTTTGGCATAGGAAACAATCTGAGTGCTAGACATACATTCCTACAGGCATTCACATCCAAACATATGCAGCATGAAACAAGGGTAACACATCTCAGAGGCACCACATTCTGTATAAGTCAACACTTCTGGAGATGCTGAACATCTGTGTGAACACTGAAAAATTTTAATTTTCTTGTGTCTTAGCAGTTTCCTTATGATAAGCTCATTGTGATGCAGGTGAATGTTGAAAGAAATGAAGTCAATGACTCTGTGATGAACCTTTGATAAAGCACACTTGAAAGTTCCCTCCCCAAAAATACGTGAAAATATTAAGTAGTGAGGTAGAAGGGTCAAGCTCATCTGATGGACTGATATCTGATTAAAAGACAGGAAATAAATCCAAGTATAAAAGCTTGGTTATCACAGCAGAGAAAATGCTGCAAGAGGTGACCACTGAGATCTGTGCTGGAGCTTGTGCTCTCCAGTGTATCAGTAAATGATCTGGAAAGAAGAAAAAAGAGGAAAAGTGAAGCCTTTGCTGAGGAGTAATAAAAACTAAAATTGACTGTGAAGACTTGCAGGAGGATGGCTGAATGAAGGGCAATAAAACAGCAGGTGAAATTATCTTTCGATCAGCTGAAAACCTGATACACGTAGAGGAAAATAACCCCACCTATACATAAAGAGTGACAAGTCCCACATGAGATGCTGCTGTTCAAGGATTAGATATTCAGATCAGTGTAAGTTCTGTGAATATGGCTCACTGTTCCAGGGCAGTCCTACAGAGTGCTACAAGTTTTTAACAAAGAAAAAGAAAAGAAAGAAAAACCAGGAAAAACCCCCAAACATGAAAGGAAAGCAAAGCATATCTGTAAGTCAGCAAGTAAAGCATCTAAATTTTACAGATCCAGTCTTGTTTTCTCTGGCACCAGAAAGCAACCAACAAAAGTACTGTTGTTATGGAATATTTTCTGTACAATGAGAAACTAAACAGACTAGTTATTTGCCATAAAGAAAAAGGATAAGACACATAGTGATTTCAAAAAATATAGGTGACGCTGAAAAGAGAAATTATTTCTTGTACTCCAAAAGGAATGGCTTTCAAATTAAACCATCAAACTAAGGTTTGAAAAGAAAGAAGAGGCAGAGTTTTCCACACAGTGCATAATTAAACAGCAGAGCTTACTGCCACAGGGTGTTGTGGAAGCCAAGAGTATAAATTAACAAAGCAATTAGACAAGCTCACAGATGAAAACTCCATCCCTGGTTGCTAAACATCAAGATGCTAATCCACTTCAGGCCTGAAAATCCCCGTTTCGCATTTGCTCTGCTCTGGTATTTTGTTCTCGAGCTGCTGTTTCTGCTTGACACCAGACATGGGATTCAGGGATAGATGGACTTCTGGTTTGGCCTGAGAACCTCCCTTATGGTCTTAATTGCAACTCAGAGAAACAGAATGTGAGATAATCAAGGTCACTTTTGATATGGCCATGAAAAGTGGAATCAGAACTCAACAAGTCTTACTTTCTTAAGCCACTGATATGCAGCTTTTTTTTGTTTGTTTTTGTTTTTGTTTGTGTATTTCACTATTCTGCAAGACCTGCTCTCATTCTTCATAGGTTGTAGACTGCAGCTAAATACCTTCAGGATAGTCTGAGAGTATTTGGATGGGAGCCTGGCCTTTGAGAAATATGTGTGAGTATAAACAGATCAAACAGAATTTACCACAGCCTTGTGCATCGCTTCTGAATTTTGGTAGGCATCTCAAGAGGCAATCATCTGGTGCTACAGGGAAGGAACGGCTAATAGTGCTCCGAGGCCACTGAAAAATTTAAATTCCTCCTAAACCTCTAGGGAATTGATTGGAAAATATGCAGTTAAGAAAATGTTCTTGGAACTCTGGAAACAATTTTCTTTATACCAGGTCGCCTAAGAACTAGAATGGAGTTGAATGTTACAAGAGTTTTGAAGACAGAGATAATAATTGACATTTCTCCAGAAAATGATCATACCATTAGTGCTATGAGTGGCTTCAAATGGGAAGGCATCTGCAAAAGCTGGAGTGGAGAATCTTATTGAAAATAAGCTACTTTCTAATAAAGGAAATAAAAGGCACAGGTGGTTCAGACTAAGGCTGCAAATCAATGAATCTGTGATCCAACTGCAGATTTTAGTCAATGGGAGTGAACCTATGTAGAGGAAAGTGCATGTGGACTCTGGAGTCCACGGAGGGTACTTTTAAATTTAATTATAGCCTAAATACCATTTTTCATTGGGAAATAAAAAAGGCTTTTAGAATGTCAAGCCTCATTGCTGGTGCTCTCACATGTGCCGGGGGATATTGTGACGACAGGGAAGAGACTATGGCCACTGTGTGCTAATTATTTCATAGCCAGTTACAACCAATATGGTGCATACAGTGTAAATCAGGAAAGAATTCTAAAGGAAAAAAAATTTAGCCAAAGAAAAGATATTTGTAGAGGGGTTATTCTGTTAAAGGGCCTAACAGCTTAATGCAACTTACTTCTGAGCTTCATCTGCTCTTCATTTCCTAGAGATCTGCAACTGCCCTCCTCAGAAGGAGGAAAGTCAGTCAGAAACAGAACAACTGGGAAGGAAGAAGGAGGCAGGCTTTGTGGGAAAGACAGTGGAGATTCCATGGCCACAGATTTCCTATGTGTCACTCAGGCATGATTGGGGATTGATTTTTAAATGCAATAGTAAGAAGCGTAAGTGGTTACTGAGTAATTTGAGAAATCAAGCATTGGAAATGCCCTTGTGCCTCAACCCTTATATTAACTTCCCCAGTTAGACATTCCACTGTCAGTCATGCTGAGTGTGATGTGCCTGATATACTCAGGCAGAAGTCTCTGGGACAGACCCACATCCATGGGCAAAAGGGTCACAGGACAACCCTGGCTTTGTGGGACTGATTAGACCATTCCTCATTGAGCTAAATTATGCTGCTGGCTGAGCATGGACCATTCCCTAAAATACATATACAGAGAAGTGGGAGGATGTATCTAAGGATTGTTTACCTTTTCCGGGTGAAGTTTGTGATGCTATCAGTGTTTTTTTTAAAGAGATGTTTATGTGTAGGATGGATATACAGAGAAAGCCTTGGACTGAGTTATGCACAGATGAAATCATGCAGAGCATTCAAGGTGAATCACACAGAGTTTTAAGATAAGGCAGTCAACTTGTGTGGATTAGGTTTGATGTCAAAACAAGCCATGCACCTTCCCAGTGCCATTGAGAACCTCAGCCTCTACCCCAAGTACCCATTAGGGTTCAACAGGGTTAGGGCTGGGCTCAGAGCAGCACACAGCCAACAGCTCCAGGGACACTGGATCTGGAATGGGTGTGTTAAGAGAGGCATGGGCCATGTGTGGTGATTGGGACCCTGGAATTAGGATTAGGGTTAGAGCCAGAAAAAGACAGCAGAGTCAGGACAGTTGTAATTCATGTATAGGTGCAGGAATTCTCTGACATCATACTTTACAAGGCTCACATCTGTGCAACAAAACATCTCTGGTCTATCTGCATTATTAACAGGGAATCTGCAGCTTCCCCTATGTAAGACACATGTGATGACAGTGTGGTGCTACTGTAGCCATTAAAGGGGACATATCCCAGGAGCTCAGGGCTGATTTAGCCCTCTCAAACTCATTTTTTTTTCCTGCTGACTACTTTTGTTGCATGACTGAATGGAGGGGTCATGGCTGTGGCATTTGTGTCCCCTGGAGACCTCGGTCTCTGTCAGCAGCTGGCACAGGCTGCTCCAGCTTCTGCCGTGGGACTGGACCAGCACACAGAGAGCTGAGGTCAGGCCTTTTTTGCCTTTTGGGGCTGGGCTGTGCTGCTGCTCAGCCACAGCTGGGAATGTGGGTCATGGTGTCTTGCTCCGGATGCAGCGCAGGACTGTGCTTATTGAGGAGAGGTTAATCTCTGTGTATGATTATGTCTGCAGATTGTGTCAAAAGTTCATGTCTAATAATAGCCTGCCTCCAACAGATGTTCCAGGAATTAATCAGCCCTCAAGTGTTTGGTTGAGACTTGATTTCTCTAAGTATAAATTAAATGACATGCAAGGGTGGCCGGTTTAGACCAGGAAGTGGGTAGCCATGGAGCAATTCCCTGTGTCTTCACCACACAAATCAGACACGGAAAACCACTCATCAGATCATCTGCTCCCTTGCAGCTGACTTTGAAAAACTGTCTGCTAAAAACATTACCTAGAGTCTTGCTCAGCCTGTGCTTTAATTTGCATTTAGTGTGATGCATTTTTTATCTAAATTAATTCAAATCACCCACCTTTACCACCAGTATCTTTGACAATGGATTAAAAGCAACATTAATCTTAAAAAAGGAGTAGTCAATGAGATCATTTAAGAAAAATACAAATGAATTTAGGTTTCTGACTGTCCTAAAAGTTCCCCCTCAGCAACATCTCCATTCTCTAAGAGTTTCCAGCAGTAATTGATTTTGTAATACACCTTAGAGCACATCAATTTTGTGCTATTTGTTGTAAATGCCAAAGCTGATGCATTACCCACATAGGCAATGTCCCTCCTTTTAAACCAGCTGTGGGAGTTTCCATTGAACTTGGCTCTGGCAACACATTTGACTTCTTCCCATTCCCACCAGGGAGAACACGCAGTGACCCAGTGGTTCACAACTGCTTCTCCTCACAAGACCTCGGCCAGGCTCACACTGAATTGTTCAGTGGGGCCCACAGCTCAGGCAGCCCCCAGCTCTGATGACCCAGACAAAGCTCATGGCGGCCCTGAATGTCCCCTGGCAGCTCCCCAGGGCTTCCACACCTGCCCACGGCCCTGGAGCCTGGGTCAGCACCCAGGGGTGCTGCAGCTCCCCGAGCCCTGCCCAGCAGAGCCATGCCCACCCCTGAGCTCACACCCCAGCCTGGCGTTGGTCCTGCTCTGACCCAAGAAGGGGCTCAGTGTCCCTGGCTGCTCCTGGCTGAGGGTGGGGTAGATCTGCCGTCCATGTCGTAGGGATCCCCCAGTGCTCCCAGTGCCAGGGGGCTGCCAGCCTGGCTGCACCCTCCTGGTGGTTGGAAATGTCAGAATGTGCTGGTTTTGGCTGGGCTGCAGATAATTTTCTTCACAGTGGCTGTTACAGGGTTGTGTTTTGGATTTGTATTGGACACAGTGATGATAATATAGAGATATTTTTGTTACTGCTGAGCAGGGCTTATACAGAGCCAAGGCCTTTCCTGCTTTTCCTACTGCCAGACTTGTGAGGAAGCTGTGAGGAAGTTGGAAGGGTGGGAGGAGACACAGCCAGGACAGGTGACCCAAACTGACCAAAGGCATATTCCAGACCATATGACATCATGGCTCAGTGATTAAAGTTGGGGGAGGAAGGAGGGGACGTTTGGAGTGATGTTTTTTCTCCCTAAGTCACTGATACGTGAGATGGGGCCCTGCTCTCCTGGAGATGGCTGAACACCTGCTCAACCATGGGAAGCAGTGAATGAATTCCTTGTTTTTCTTTGCTTGTGTGCATGGCTTTTGCTTCCCCTGTTGAACTGTCTTTATTCCAGTCCATGAGTTTTCTGTCTTTTACCTTTCTGATTCCCTCCCTGACCCTGCTGGTGGGGGAACTGAGTGAGTGAGGCTGCCCGGGGCTTGGCTGGGGTGAAACCACCACACAGAGCCAAGGAAGGCCCTCAAGTGATGCCAGTCCTGTGTTCCAGTGCCTGACCAGCTCTGCCAGACCCTGGAATCAGAAGATTTATGCTTTGCCACATGCCAAGAACCCCAGGAGAGGCCCGCTGGCCTCCAAGTGTGTCTGTAATTCCTTTCCTGCCGTGATTATTTTCTCATTAGTCCTTGGCAGGCGATTGTGAGCGCTGCCCTGAGCCACATTTGCAAAGCAGGGGCCTGGGGTGTCCCTGGCTGGGCAGGGCCCAACCTGGTCCCCATCCCAATGTCCCCCCTGGAGCTCTGCCACCCCTGACACAGCACCTGCTGCCGGGAGGGGAAGGGACAGTGCTCATGGGGGGACAGGGAGACGCTGTGCTCTGGCAGGATGGATGGCAGGTCTGCTCCCTCCGAGTCCGACCTCAGATAAATCCTCATCAGGGATGCATGGCCAGGCTCCTCCTTTGCCAGGGTATAATACATTACATTCTTAACAGAGGAAAAAAAGTTAATTACTTTCCAGATGCATTAGGGGAGTAGCTGTGAGTGCTTTCCTGTTCATCTTTTATTTATTATATATTACCTAACTGTTTAAAAATTTATTGTTGTGATGACTGTAATTGTTTGGGTTACAACAGACCATGCTTACTGTATGTTTTATTTGCAGAGCCTCTACAATATACCTTGCAAGACAGGAAACTGGGAGCCTAAATGTCATTTTGTGAGCAAGAAAAATGCTTCCCTCTGCCTCATGAGCATTTAGGGCCAGACTTATTCTTCGAACTTAATTTTTGTATTGCTGTGTTATGAATTTCTGGCCTGAGCACTTAAGGGCACTGATTTGCAAAGCCAAATAGGAATCAATATTTTCCTCTTTACAGGCAAACTGTCACATAAGGAAATTACTAAATATCTGCATGTAGTGGTCCAGCCAGGTACTCACTCCACAGGCATACTGGCATTTTTCTCTACTGTTGAAAAATGCTTAGCTTATGCCCAATTCAATATTATAATTACTTCTAATAATTCCCTTAGAATTAAATCATCTGGAGTCAGGTTCCCCTTTTCTTGCATCCATTGGTACCCTCTATTCCACAAGATAATTAATGTCCATATGTAAAGAAGAAGATTTACTTGTATTTTGAGTAAAACTAACCCTTAAAAAAGCCAAAGAAGTGACCCACTAACATAAATCTCATTTTTTCTGTTTGTGAATATTTTCTGTATCTGTTTAAACCCATTTATAACTTGACATATTTTTTAAAATTTATTAATTTTTCCTCTTCTTAATTTTCATGCATTTTAGTAACACAGTTCTTCTTAAAGCCTCAGAATATCCCCAAATAGAAAAAAAAAAGATTCCTTAAAATAAAATCTGCTTCATCACCATCTTGTCATCCAGCCTACGAGACAGTGTTTCCACTGACTTCTCTAAGCTGTGGATAAGGCCCCATATGTCTTAATTACAGAGCTTAGCATAAGCTCTTTGCACAGAGAGAAGCTTTGTCACTGTGCTGTTCTGTGCTCTGTTATCTGTGGGAGGCTGGTGCCTGGAAAACAGTTTTGACAAGGACATCACTGGTCATGTAACAACAGACAATCCTGGCCCAAAGACTCTGCAAGCTGTGCAGGGAAGATGGACAAAATGTGGTGGGGGAAGGAGAGCCCTGTGGAAGGAAAGGACCTTGTTTGGGGTTGTATCAAAGATTTGGAACAGAGCTGCTGTGCTCCAGAGAATCAGCTCACAGACTGATGAAATCACTCCATTTTGAGAGGAAGCAGAGTCTTTATTGAATTTCTGTGACCATGTAGGTTCCTTTTCCAGTATATTTTCTGAACACTGGTTTTGCAAACCGTCTCCAAGTTTGAACCAGGTTGCTGAATCCTCTCTTCAACCATTTCTATTGGTGTTGGATCTTTTTGCAATCATTTGCTGGCTGGTGAGGACCAAAGACTGCCATTGCATAATATTTCATCTTTGGAATGAGGTTGTGTTGGCCCTCTGTGCCACTCATGTGACACTATCTGTTTCAAGTGCTGAGGACAGCAGAGTCTTTTTGAACCTGGAGGTCTCAGCTGCTTCAGGTTAGCCTGCCAACATTCCAGGGATATCTTTGGTTGTTTCAATGCCAGCATGCACTTCCTGGGCATTAACAGGAATTTGAATTCTTCCTGCCACTACAGATAAGGCTGTATTACCCTCAAGTGCCACAGTGACTGTGGAGCAACCATCCCTTTTAAAAGCTAACATTTTCTGAGTGCAGGTTGCTGGTTTGCCAGTAAAATCACAAACCCCTCAATTATTTTTGTCCTTATTCTCATTTTCCAACCAGTTTTCATGACTGTTAGGATTTACTGTTCTCAGAGTAGACTCATCTATTCCCCCACAGCTTCAAAAAGCAATAACTGCAGCAGGGGAATCAACCACTGCTGATTTCTTTTGATCCTTTCCTCAGGAGTCCCTGGTTTGCTGAACCATTTCTCAGGGCTAAGTCTGCTTTTCTCAGCAACCTATCCAGGAAGCCTGAGCCAGATGCTTCACAGTAATAATGTTGATGCTTTCAGTAAGAAACACTTTAATAGTGCATGTAACCTGAGGCTGCCTTAGGCATCAGCTCGTTGGAGTGTCTCAAGGCCTCCCAGATGTGAGCACAGACTAGGACAAGAAGTCATTGAGAGCAGCCCTGAGGAGAAGGAATTGGGGGTTCTCATGGATGAGAAGCTGTACATGAGCCAACAATGTGCATTCACAGCCCAGAATCCAAATGTATCCTGGGCTGCATCAACAGCACTGCAGCTATCAGGGCAAGGGAGGGGATTCTGTCTCTCTGCTCTGCCCTCATTAGACCCCACCTGCAGTGCTGTGTCCAGCTCTGGGATCCCCAGCACAAGAAAGATGTGGATCTATTGGAGCAGGTCCAGAGGAGGCCAGGGAGATGATCACAGGTCTAGAGAACCTCTGCTATGAAGACAGGCTGAGAGATCTGCCATGTCACCTGTTCACTCTGCTCTTGGAAATCACTTTGCTCACCTATTACTCAGCCTCTCTCCTGGCTGTGGGTCTTAAAACAGCACATTGCAAATACCACATGCTGGGTAACAGCTTGCAGTCACTCTGCGTTTATACATCTAAAATGGCTCTTTTGTAAGTAAGCAATTTACAAAGATGCTGGAACTGCAGACTTCCCAGTGAAAGCCTCTTCCACACCTTTCCTGTCTTCCACCTTTCAGCTACATTTCTTGCAAAGACAAAAGTCCTAAGTATTCTTAGAGAGCTCTGAGATGTTATGCTCTCCAGCAAATCTCAGCTCAAGAGAAAAGTACTGAGACAATTTCTTTTCTTTATTTTTCTTTTTTCTCCTCCTAATTCTGAAACGTTAGCTATTAAAAAATGTTTATAAGGGTTTATTGCTTGTGGTGTTTCTTTCCTGGAATGCAAAGCAGTTAAAAAGTAGTTTAGGATGCCTTCTGGAAATATCATATGTGTTTTCCAGGAAATGTTACGATAGCTTGTAGTGCCATAGTGCTTGGTTTCCACTAACTAATAGTAATAGCTTGATGTTGTGATGACTCTTGCTAAGAGAAAATACAGCGTTAACTAAAGCTACAGTAACATCTCACTGTAGTGTTTTAAAGAACTCCTTACTGAACTAAATGCCAGCACAGTTTATGCAAATGTACTCTGTTCTGGGTATGTGCACCCTACGCTTCAGCCACCTCCTCCCTTGGAAAATCTGCCTCATCTCCCATGGGAATTGACCCTGGCACTGTGGCTTGTGGTCCCAGTGAAATTCTCCTGTTGTATTAAGGTCAGTAATGACAACACTGCATCACTCTCTAGCAAAATACTGACTTTGGAAATCATGAGCCTGATAAATCTTTCTGGAACTCTGTAGAATCTCTCAGAGATGTTTTATTAGCAATGTGATGAAGGTAGTATAATTCCCTCCCACTTCCACAAATCTGAGGGGGATACCTGCCTTCCATAAACACATTATAAGTCACAGCATTAACAACAGTACTCAGCCTACTTTTACACAGTTTTGCTGGCTATGTGACATCATCCCTGTAGTTACATCACTGCAAACAATTACAGCTCTGACAAGCTCACTGTTACAGAAGAAAAGAAGCAGAAATCCTTTGCAGCACTTACTGTTTTTCCCAAGTGTGATAACATTTTTTTGATTTTATGGATCACGCCATTCATCTTTACAATTCACACATTTCAAGGAGCTAGCCTGTAGTTCCTAGGAGCCGACATATTCTCCCTCCTTTTGGAATAGAAAATATCAACTATTAACTGTTTTGTGTATGCAGAAAGAGAAGTCTGGCAGAGTAAGAGTGAGATGTACTGGAGTATAAGAAATACTCTAAATGGAAGATGTTTTCTTTAATTATTCTAAATTAAGTTTTGGTAAAATAATTCTAAACCACATGAGAAATGTTACCCATAGAAACAATACTTTAAAAAGAGCATGACACCTACCACTTGCCTGCCATGAGATGAATCCTTTGCCCTCCTGCACATACTTGACCACACACATGCACACACACACACCCACCCACCCACATTTACACAAGTTTATTTGGTAAACTTGTGTCTCTGGCACTGACTTAAAAAGCAAAGAGCTCAGTGTAACCACAATTACATTAAGTGAAGCCATAATCAGTTACATATTGTTTGCTGGTCTATTAAGCTGTATCCTCTGGTCTTAAGCTGCAGTTTTGTAATGAAAGGTGGTGCATCAGATTGAAAAAATGGGCATTGCAATAGATTATGTTTGTGTTGAGAAGCATTGATTACTTATCATCTGTGGTGTTTTTTGCACCTTTGGTGCCACTTAAAAGATACCTTAAAGTGTTTAAATTTTCATGCAGGAGCAGCTGCCAGTTCCATATAAAGGGTGCACCTCTGATGCTGAGGGGATTTTAAAAGGCCTCATGGCTTCCTGTATCCAGCTGAGATTCCAGCCAGAAGGAGGAGGAAGAGGAGACAGCTCTGTATATCACCCCACACTGAGACACAGCAACCCTGGCTGATAGATTTACTTTAGTGTGAGGACACTTATTCCTCAGGGGGTTTTGGCTAAAAATGATTAAGAGGGACAGTGGGTAAAAATTCAATCAAACTTCCTTGTTAGCTTGTGAATCAGGGAGGTCTTCCCAGATGGTGATAAAATAAAGCAAGGAGTTGTTTTTCTAGGCAGTTCCTCTAGAGACAAGAGCTTCAGTCAGTCACTTGTTGCATTGAGAAGGCTTGAATCAGTGGAGAGGTAAGTCTGGGATGTGTTGGCAGAGTTCTGCTGGGCCTTGGGGTGAATGTAATGGACCTGCCTGTCCCTGTGTGTCTGGAAGTGAGAGAAGGAACAATGCCAGGCTGAAAGGAGGAAATAAGGGGATTAAACAAAGAGCTCTAATTCTTGAATTAACACAGTGTGCTGTGTCTGCCCTGAGAGCTGAATACAATGGCTTTCAGTTAAATACATTTTTCTGCTGAGCTGGTTTTTGGGATGGCTCATTGTAATGACTTCCTAAAACACTGAACTTGAATAAATAGAAGGGCTCTCAGGGACTTGCTCCAACAGAGCTTTATTTCTTCTACTCTAACATTCATCATGTTCTTTCCCTCCAGTAATAGTTGCTACAGGAGCCAGTGGAAAGCAATCCCTACCATATAACAAGGCATGACTTTTGCAGCCCTTACAAACTGCCCTGTAGCTACAGCAGGAAATAAAGGCGTGTGCCACAGGAGTGTTCTGTTACCTTATATCTCTCATGTCATGTCAGAACAGAACCAATCTTGGATCAGAACAGAGGAAACCGAACTACCTGGATAACTCATTCTTGAAGGCTTTTGAGGCCTGGATATTTACAGGGGCAGTAGTGGTGAGCAGTGAAGGAACTGGATGTACATAATGAAAAATTAATTGCAACAAAGTAACGTAGAAGACTATAGAAGTTAATGACCCCCCTTCTCAGCTTAAGTTGTTGCAATACAAAGGTATTCAGACCAGATTTTGTGCAGGAAGTAAGGTTTGTAGTAAAAGCAGCCATTCTGTAAAACTGGATTGCTTCCAGGAAAATTTGCAAAGGAACATGAAAGCAAAATGCATCTCCAACACAAAGGGCAGCATTCTGAGGTTAGCAAAGAACTGTTCTTTCCTGGATCCCCTAATACATTTTCAAGCCTAGGTATTATAGCTGACCAGCTAAGAACATGTAATCCACTTTAATTGAACATTTTACTGCATGTTTCCTGGAGCTATGGAGCAGTAATGTCTTCACAGGAAAGATAATAGCTGTGTCTGTACTCTCAGGGGCAGCCCTCAGGCCTTGCTCAGCACCAGGCTTGTCTTTCTTGCATACTGGAAACTTATTATTCTCGTTAGGTACCAAAGGCAGAGTGTGACACAATAGGTTTAAGCTGCTCCTGGAAAATGCAGGTTAGGTAACAAAAGGAGGGCTCTAAAGGGAAAGAAACCCAGGCAGCTGAACACAGTACAGCTGGCTGATTAAGCAGGGTCTTCATGGGAGATATTTGAAATTTAATCCTAATATAAGTGATTTTTAGCAAGGAACATCTGAGGGGGTGTGTTTTTGTTTAATGCATTCTGTGGCACAGAATTAAAATTTCCTTGGTTTACCTAATCTGGGTGAGGGATGGGGGAGGAGAAGGTGTTCAGTTTGCAAAATCATCCTTGGATTCTGTAGGTCGAGGTGTTCCCTGCTTTGACTGGTAAAATAGAAAAGCTGTCCAATGAAAACAATCAAAAACATTTCTGGCAATATCTATCCTTTCTCCTTGGAAAGAGCACTCCCAAGTGTGTTACCTGCATAAAATTTACCAGTTGTTGTTCTCCAGAATAGCACTGCAGCCTGTTGAATTTTTTTATTCTTCACCTCACTGAATTTAACATTGTTGGGCTTTGGGTGTTCCCTTTTGTTTCTTTTCACCTGTGGAATTTTTTGCCCATCAGTTGCTAAGGGACCATAATGACTGGGTACTTAGAAGAACAAAAGAAGAGATTGAGCTGAGGGGAGCAGGTATTGTCCAGCTAGGAGAGTTTTTCTCTCAGCAGGGTGGGGATACCTTGGGGTTTGGGCTGGCAAAAGGTTTGGCTGGAGGAGGGGACTGGCAGTCTCATTCTGGGCTGCCAGGGAGAACGTTTGGAAGAGCTGCTGCTGGACCTCGAGGGGAGAGCTGTTTCTTCTGCTGCGGAAGGAGTCTCTGTCCAGAACCAGGACCTGTCACCATCTGTGTGGGTGCCCGGGATCCCTGAGTTTGCCTCTCCCTGCTCTGCTGGAGGCAGGGCTGCCGCTGCCCCGTCCCCACCGCTGCTCCAGAGCTGCTCTGGGTTTCACGGCGCTGCAGCCTCTGCACCCCCTGCCTACCGAGACACCGTGCCGTCCCAGCCTGCTGCCTTCCTTTCCCGAGAGCCTCGCCAGGACACCGAGATCGACTGCTCAAGGGGGGTTTGTGAAAGTGAAGCTTCTCTTCCATCTCTCCGTGTCCCAGCTGGGGGGGATCTGCCATTGCCACGTGCTCTCTGAGCTCGTGCCACCAGCACCCCCTGCCGGCTGTGACCATCACTGCACCAAAGGTGCCTGCAAGCCAGCAGGCTCTCACTGGGTTCCTGCTTCTGGTTGTTGCTAAAGCCATAGTAGTGGTTGTTTTGTTTACTGTATAATAAATACTAGTAAAGAACTGTTATTCCTATTCCCATATCTTTGCCTGTGAGCCCCTTAATTTCAGAATTATGATAATTCGGAGGGAAAGGGTTTACATTTTCCATTCCAAGGGAGTCCCCTGCCTTCCTTAGCAGACACTTGTCCTTCAAACCAGGACAAAAATGAAAATAATAATTGGGGAAAGAAGTTTTTTGAACTCTTTGAATGGTTTGCATGCTGTATTATTTAGTGGTAGGAAGAAAACAGGCCCAGCTGGGTATTTATTTTGCCTTGAACCTCTTCCACTCATTCTCTACAAAGTTTTAAATTTGGGGTTTTTTTTAGTTTACTCTGTGGAAATAAGGGTGAGGAAGAGAATGGCAGCGGGAAGGAAGAGTGCTAAAAGAAAAGAATCGAAAATGACAGCAAATGTGAAGAGTATTTTTTCTATTTTTTTTTCCTTTACAGGAACTCACTGTCATACCAAGAGTGATGCATCTTTGGTGGTTTCAAGTTTGAAATCAACAGTATGAAAGCAATTAAAATATTCATCCCACTGATAATGCCTTTTACCAGGGGATCTCAGAGCACTCTATCTTTATCCTGCCCTGTTCTACAGTGCAGCTATTTGAGGAACTGAAATCATCATTGCCCGCCCATGCATTTTAGCAATCACATAGCATTTTTTTTCAATTTTTTTTTATTCTTAAATGCTGCCTTAAGGCAATACTAAATGACTGACGTTTTTTCCTCTCATCTTAACCAAAATGGAATCTTAAATCCATTTCCAAGAAGTGCTGGCATGCCTTCACATTTCTGCATATACGAGGTGTTTTTATGATAGGTCTGTTTGCTATCCTAAGTAAGATAATGGTGGGAAAGATATACACTATCAATCCTGTGAGTGAATTTAAGAAGTTATTTGGACTTAGGTTGGACAATTCACTAGCTCCAGCTCTAGGGCTTCTGATGCAAAATAAAAAATGATGCAGGCATAGAGTACAAAGCATTTGTCCAGATAAAACTCCTGGTTCACATTTTCTCATGAGTTTTATGGGTTAATATTCCAGTGTCAGTTTTTATAACAAACCAGATATTACCCATATTCTCACAGCTAGTATAAAAGGAATATACATGCATCATCTCTTTGTTCTATAGTTACTGTGGCAGAGATTTAATGGTATATTCAAGTCTGATCTGGATCCAATTTTTAATCCTGGAAAATTCAGAAGTGCAAAGCTCTAGTATTAATGAGAGTGGGAGGTTGCCACCATGGCTTCAGAAAATACATGAGTGTTGCTTTATAATTATTGCAATGATTCAGGCCGTAATATCAACTAGAGGATTCTTGAATAAAGATTAACAGCAATTATTTCTTGTCCCTTATAGAAAGATTCATGACAAGCAAAACTGACCAGTTTAGGTTGGATAAAATCTGAATTAGATTTCATTATTTGCAATAGAAACTGATTTGCCCCAGAAAATTCTGAGATAAAATTATAGAATAATAAAATACGTGAAATAAAAATGTTTCTCTAGTCTAGTTCATAAGATGATCCACCCATTAATGGAATTCTCCATTATGAGAGGAAAAAATTGTATTTAGATACACTAAATGTTTCATAATATTTCAGTGGAATGAATTTCAAGATGATTGAGATTTATGTAAAGTTGTCAGTAAATAGGAATTCTCCTCCCTCACTCAAAAAAATGGAACATTTATTTCCAGATGCTTTAAATAAATGGGGCATATGAATCCTTTCATTTACTTTGAGCACTGTCTGACACAACAATAAATTACTTCTTTGGGTCTGAAAAGATGTATGTAAGTAATGGACCTGGAGAACAATAGAAAAGCAAAGCCATCTAAACAGAAAGGGAAGTTGTACATATGGTGTACTCTAGAGCCAGAACTAGAGCTCATTTCCTGCTCTCTGTTATTCAGGAGTGCAAGGGAGAAGAAGGCCCAAACTCATGGAACTGGGAGGAAGCAGCTTCATGCAATTATTTATTTAGCAGTTCCATCACTACCACTGCAGACAGCTCCTGCTTGAGGCAGCTGATGGGGCAAGGAGAGGGAACAGAGCAAGGGGAAAAAGGAAACATCATCTTGATTTTCCGAGCAGGCAAGAGTGATGCAGACACAAGGTAATGGGGGACTGGAGTGCTCTGGGTGTCCTGGGGCAGGATGGTGGCTCTTCTTCTCCAGAACCACCATTGCCCCTGGAGATGTTGCAGGTGCTCATCAGGGCTTTGGGAAGACATGAGCATGAGCAAGCAGAGAGCCACTGTACCTTTTCCTGCAATGACAGAGGGCACTGGACACCAGTGACTGCTAGGAAATTCCCTCACAGTGGTGAATCTGAGGCTAAGCAGCAGGAAAAATCCAAACTTTTGCCCTTCTGTTCTTTGTCCTTGTCTTCTCTGATTCCAAAGAGTCCTTAAAAAAGATGGGCATGTCCCAGATTTGAAGTGAAAGGAAACAAGGATCTGGCAGTGACTTTTTTTAGAAAAGCTGATGCTCGAGTAATGAAAACAACTTTCACCCAGCTGAGAGACAGCAAAAGAACAGTATTTATTCTTGATTCCTTGCATGTGATCTCGAGTTCTCTGTGCCCAGATTTCTGATTTCTCCATGCTTCCATTTCCCACCTTTCAAGTGCAGACTGCAGCAGCACAGGCAACCTGCAAACTTCAGGTAAAATTTTTGTCTAGAAGGTATAATCATCTTCCACACTGTGTATCATTAACATGTGGGAACAGGGTGTATCAGAAACAGACCTTGCTAGGATCTAGATCATCTCTGATTGAGTTCTCAGCTGTGACACTGAGCCACCAGCTGACCTTATCTATCACTAATGTGGGCTATGCTGTGGAACTTATTAATGGGGTTGCATGCACATTATAATCTAGAAATTCTGGGTTATCACTGATGCTTGCAGCTGCCATGGCAACAGAGTTGGTAGGCATCTCTTAAAAAGTCTTTTTTTATTTTTAAGGACTCCTTGAAAGCAGGAGGCATTTGTCATCCAGCATGCACAAACAGGTTTAGCTATGAAAACAGTTTGCCTACAAAATGATAGACACTGTCTCCCTGTAGTTTCTCTATAGCTCATATTTTTAGTTCTATGTTTGTGATACTGCATTTAAAAAGAATTTCATTAGAGTCCTTATTTTTGTGGCATATAACTAAGCTAGACTTTCAGGACTTTCCAGTGTTCAGGTTTTAGCTTTGCAATTCTCCTTGATGTTACTGGGAGTTGCCTAAAGCCATTTTCCTTGAAGACTTTTGAAAATGTAAGCCTAACTGTCTTTGTCTAGTAACAGTGAAAAAAATTTAAGCTAAATCAGTGGAGAAATAAAAGTTTGTTTTTTTTCAAATGAGCATAGAACTACTGAGCATTCATCCACAGAAAAGAAAAGTTTTGATGCTGTATAGCTCTAGTATTTTACTTTGAGGAACATTTGCTCTATGTTCTCTCCTCACATTCCTGGAATAACCATTGTTTTCTGTCTTTGACAGGATGCACTTCTGTAGATGTGTGTTCACCAAAGGAACTATTAAAACTTCGAGCAAACCACCACAATTTGAAATACAGAGTCTCTATCTGGCAGTCCTAAAGCCCTTCAAAAACCTGAAACCTTTAAGACAGTACCAAAGAGATGCAAATTCTTGTTTGCCCTTTTGAAGAATGAAGACACTGACAAGTTAAGCCATATTAACTGGCTCAGTAAGCCAATCTCCAACTCTGCCACTGGCCTGAGATCCCCCCTGAACCCATTTCTTGGGATTAATCACAGGATTATCTTTCTTTCCTTCTTAAATGTGCATTTAAAGGACTGGTTAGAGACAGTGTGGAGTGTTCCAGTTGAAAATCTGGTCCAAATTTTCAGAAGATTGGATTAGAAGGGCATGGTTTAAGAAGAGTTTGGAAGTCTGCCATTTATCATCCTTTATTTGTGTTGTAGATCAGGACCTCATTCTGCTAAGTGATCACTTGCAAATCAATTGCAGATGCCTTAGTGGGAAAAAATGACACACATTCTCTAGAAAGGCACGATTCATAGCACAGCAGAGGTGGAAACTCCTGCTTTCTGCACAATTCTGGAACCTTCACCAGTATTAAAGCCTTAGTGGCAAGTCAGCTCCAGGAGCCTGATTTTTAAAACAGTCTGGGTATCCTCAGAAACTGAAGGCTGTGCTTAAGGAAGTTTTATATTTTTCATGAGCCTTTCCTCAAGAATAGAGCTGGATTGCTGAGTAGTGGGGTCCAAAGCAGTCAGACCACGTAGTAAACTGATGATACCCTTTTTATTTGTCTGAGCCTTTTCCTTTTCTCCTGCATCCCTCTGTCCCCTTGGACCTCACTTGCCTGACCTTTAAGTGCCAGTGGGATCACAGTCAAGCTGGTCTGGCTATAGGCCATTTTTACCATGGATTCAAATAGATTGGAAGAATCAAGATGTTCAAAGCCTCATTTATGTGTGAAACAATAAAGTTACACTCTGAACTGCTTACACAGTAGTACCAGGATAGCACTTGGAGGCCTCTCTGACAGGGGATTAGTGCCTGTTAAGGTAGGAATTAACTTGTGACTGCTGATTTACCCTGAAATTTTTGAGTCAGATGTTCCACAGGTCTTATTTGGTGTTGCCTCTTGACTTGATGGAGCATACAGGGTCTCTTTATTTGCAGCTTTTGCAAAGCAACCTGTTTTTCCCTCCTGTTAAAATTCAAAACCATATATGAAGCAGGCGAAGAGTTTCTAAATACTTTTCTAATAGAGCAGAAGTACAAAAACCCTTCAAGGGAGCAGGTTTGATACTGCCTTGCATGAAGCAATCTGCTTCTCAAAAAAGGAAGAAAAAGACAAAACAGAACCCTGGAAGATGAACTAATTAATTTGGACAAAATTAAAACTGGAAAACACAGGACAAAATGCACATTTTGTGTCATCCATCCTCCATCCTTAGCTGCATGATCCCTTCTGTGGACCGAGGTCTGATTTCCCATGAATGCAATGTCCAGGAAAGGGACAGGGCAATTCCAGTGATGATCTGGCAGTGGGGTGTGCAGTGGGAGTGGCAGCCCCTCAGGCAGGCAGCATTTGCTGATGGATTCAGCACTGTGACTGTGTGTGCCAAGGCTGGCTGCCTCTGGCCCTTGGCAAAGGTAGGTGAAAAATATGACATGGCTTGCTGTGAAAGGACTGTAATGAATAATATAAAAATACTGAGTGGAGCTGGGGACAATAGAGTAGAATGATGTACCTGAAAGCAGGCTCAGTTGTATTTGCTGCTTATGGAGGAATTGCTGAGGATGTTGCCTTTGTCTTACATGTGAATGTCCTTGTTCATGTCTCCTACATTAATCTTATTTTTAACCATCTTATCAATTTGTTATATAACTGTATCCCATCTACCTTTAGGGACCTCTATAAGGTTTAACAGTCCTTTAAAACCAATGAAAGAAAAAGTATGCCCAAAGGTTACTCAGGTTATAGATGAAGTAAATTACTCACTGGAAATGGCACTGTCTTCTGATTTTTGAAAGATGTTATGTGGCTGCAGCCCAAATAGTGTCCTGCCCTCACTTTTGCTGGGAAGAAATTCACCTCTGAAATTCTACAATCAAAAATATTCTTTCTTTTCTTTATCTGGGAGTGTTAGTGAGATCCTGGTTCCCTGTGATTCTTATTCCTCCTCACATCATGGCAACATTTATGCAAACAGCCAATTGTATTGGGGTTGCATGGCAAAGTTTTGGTAGTGAGGGAGGCTAGGGAGGTGTCTTTGAGAAGATGCCAGAAGGTTCCCTCATGTCCCACAGTGCCAATCCCAGCTGGCTGCAAAACAGACACAGAGCTGGCCAAGGCTGAACCCATCAGTGATGGTGGGAGCACCTCTGGGATAATGAAGAGGATATTTATGGAGGAGGTAAATCTGCTGTGCAAGGGCAGCTAGAGAGAGGAGTGAGGAGATGAGACAGCAGCAGCCCTGCAGACACCGGGGTCAGTGGAACACGAGTGGGGAGGAGCTGACATTTTAAATTCCCCTGCAGCCCATGGAAGTTCATGGTGGAGCAGAGTTCCACCTGCAGCCTGTGGAGGAGCCCATGCCAGAGCAGGTGGATGCACCCAAAGAAAGCTGCAACCCCTTGGGCTTATTTTTGGTTTTTTTTTGTATTTCATCCCTAGATACTAATGACATCCCATAAATACCAAGAAGAATGCTTTCTATGCCCTGGGAGCAACCAGGAAATTCGAGGCCAGCAAGCTTCCACTTTTCTGGTTGTTCTCAGTGGATTTATGTGGCCAGTGTTATGAAAGTGAATGGGAAGCTTGAGGGTAAATAAAAGATTTCGGATGCACACATCGTTTGCATTCAATGGGAGAAAACATCTGTCAATACTTACAGAGCTGTGAAAAAGCACTAATCTTCAGAAGAAAAGCTGGAAGGGGATGCATGTGAGAACCAGGAGGAGATATGTGGAAATGAGATGGTAAATTTGAAGCAGAGGGCTGACATTTTCTGCTTGTGGTTCCCACTATGCATGCAGAGAGTTCAGGCAAAAAAAAAAAATTCATTTCTCCCTACATATGTCCTGGAGCAGTCTGTGACCTGGATTGTTGTGTCTGCCTGCTAATGGAAAAAACAATAGAGCTGCAGTTTCACAGCAAATTGTACCAAGAGAAAAGTCACAGTACAAAGCAAAAGAGTTAAATGGCTGTCAGGTACATGGTAAATCATGCAATGGCACCAGCCAACAGCCAGGTACATCTGGCCTAAAGGACCCATAAATTGGACAGGGAAAGAATGCAGATACTGATATGCAGAATTACCAACTCATCATCAGCATGATGGTGAAGCAGAGAAAGTCAAACTGTTTCTTCAGAGGCACTGCCTTGCATGATGCATTCAGGAGATGATGTGAACTGACAAGTTAGTGAGTGTTTCACCCCTCCTCTGCCAGGGCAGACTTTCTTCCTGTTTCTCAGCAAAGACAGCATTGATTTGCTGAGCTCAGAATAACCCTGTGGGTGAGAGCTGCTGTGCTCTCACACACAGCATTTGTCTGAATGTTGTCTCTTATGACCATATTTTGAGACAGAAAGTCCTTCTCACTTAGACTGGAATCCAGTACGGTCAGAGATGCCCTGGGCTGGAAAAGGAAACAAAGAGGATCAAAGGAGGTCATAATGTGTAGAGTTTAACAGAAAAACTGTCATGGTAGGTGAAGCCAGCCCACAGCATTGCAGGGTAGAGCATCACACCTTTCAGGGTCAGCATAGGTAGCCCTGACTGGTGTCACAGGCAGCTGGTCATAGGTAGCCAGAGGTGGTGAACTGGCACATCAAATAAACAGTGCACAATTCCCTTTGCACCCCAAATAACTCTTCTTTAGCACAAGGCTAGGTTGGCACAATTAGAAGAGAGATCCTCTTCTCATCTGCCCAAACACCTTGGATATGTGTGTCACAAAAAATCAGTTGGGTTAACTGGGTAACCTTTCTGCAGTTCAAGCTCCATGTGTTATCAAGGTTTTGATTAAAATGGGCAAAATTGGATTGAATGGAAATAATTTGGGTGGCAGAATATCACTAATGGGTTTGTCCCAAAGTGTCAAGGTTTGTTCACAAAGGAAAATCTGCTATTTTTTCTTCTCTAGTACATCGTCTTGCCAGCACAGAGCCCTGCAGATTCATTCCTCTTTGATTTGCTCTGATTTCTGTCAAATCACCACATTACTATAATATAATGTGAACAACTGTTTGTCTGTAAAAGTATAATGGCCAACCCTTGAAGATAATTCTAGCTAAGCATCAAGCATCATTTGGCATGTGTGTCAGGTGAAACTACCATATGGTGAGGACCCACCTAGATAAATCTCTATACTCCAGGTTCTGCACTGCCCTGTGAAAAAATATCTTCCTATCCTGAGGACAGACAGTACTCCCTGATGTGAAAAGAAGCATGGGCCATAATATGTAGTTTGATTTCACAGTTGTGGAACTGTGGAATTCTAATAAATCCTTTTTACATCTCTGAGTTGTTCTTAAAATGCTATTTCATTCTGCAGAGGGTTAACATGGATCTTGTGTTGAGAGGAGCAGGTGGAGTCTGAGTGTGTGTGCACGAGCATATGCACAGGGTGCTCAGAGGTTGGGGTTTTGACAGAGAGGGGTCTATTTATAAGGGACAAGGAAAATATGTTTTCTTTGCTCCCTTGAGGAGCAAGTGAGCAGTGAGTGGGTGGGAGACATGGGGAGCACGTCTGTCTCTAATCATCCATGTGCTGGTGGTGAGGGAGTCTCTGAGAGCTCTTCTGCTGCTGCTTCCCTGGCCCAGCCTGTGTGTGCTGTGCTGCACTTCTAAAGTGTCCCTGCTGCACCCCCAGCCATGGCTTGTCCATTTTTACTGGGAAAAGTGGATGCTCCAGGCACCTCCACAATCACAAGCATTGCAGCAATACAGACAAAGAATTATGACTCAGAAGTGTGCAAGAAGCCAGTGACCTGAAATAATTTTTCTTGGTTTGTTACTAAACCTTTCTTACTACTGTGCCCTTACGGACACTACTGATCTTCTATCCCACACTCCAAACTCCACAATATTAATTCCTAAATAAATGCATTCTTTTAAATACGGAATATGGACTTCAGCAGCACAGATGGGGTGTGTACTGATAACTGACTCAATGGGGAAAGTGTCCTGTATGGCTCTGTAATCCACAGATTGGAAGTGCTCCAGAGACTTATCACTTGCAGAAGTTGAATACTTGAGGCAGCAAAGGACCACTTGGAAAGAAGAGCCTAAGCAAAGAAAAGAAGCAACATGCTGGAATAAGCAAGGATAAGTAGGGAAAATGCAGTACAGGGAAAATCCTGATTGTCTGAATGTGCAGAAAAAGGAAGATGAATTTTGTTCAGGCACATTCAAACTCCTCAGCTAGAGTAATTCACATTGAAGGAAAAAGATCAAAGAAAACCAGTGAAATTAGTCAGCTGAATTTTAATGTGCTACCAAGTAAAGACTAAGGAAAGTCTTACAAATGATGGTAGAAACATTTTATAGAGATCAAAGTTTAGCTAGAGATAAAAGACAGAGAAACAAACTATCATTTTGTAATTTCCTCCCCACCCTTGACAACATTTGTCATGTATTATTTATGAAGAGACCAGTAGGTGTTTTTTGGGGGAGAACATCTGTAATGTTTTCAGAAAGCATTTCAGCTGCAGTGGTCTCTGGCAAGTTTGCTATCAATTTCAACAGCATCTGAATTGGGTACATGGTAAATTTAACAGTGAAAATAAACCAGACACTTTTAGTTCCTTATGGTGTGTCCCAAATAGCTTATAAAACACAAATGCTTCTTCAGTCATTAGGGATGAACAGGTCCCCTGGCATCCTAAATAGAATGCAAAGTGTGGATCAAACTGGGTAATAAATTGAATTAATGTGGCAAAGACATAGGCTGGTGTCAAACTGATGTTACAGGACTGACTTATATTGAACTACTCCTTGGAGACAGCAACACAGAGAAATGGCTTGTGCTCCATCTCCAGCACAGCTACCAGGCACTCTGTTGCCATGCTACAGTGTCTGGGTGGCATCTTACTGAAAAAAACCCCTGCTTCTCTCCATGCCAGTCCTTGGTGGGGTGCTAGCAGGAGGCTGAGTACATCAGCTGAGTGGGTTGTCTTTCCCCAGAAGCTGCCTGGATGAGAGGAAGGTGAGGACATGCCACACAGCAGTGTCCCTCCCTCACCATCCCACTCCTGGGATGACTCCTTCACTCTGCATTCACTGGGGGAGAGAGTGTGGAGCTGAGCCATGTGCTGATGCCTTTCACATCCCTCCGTGCCTCAACTCTCATTTTCTGCAGAAGAACTGAGCCCATTTAGCATTTAGATGTGCCTCTGGGGAAGCAAAATGGAAGGTGGGATTTGCCAGATGAAACTTCACAGGAGCAAATTTAAAGAATGCTGGGAAATCTTTTGAAAGGAAATGTGGAAGGTAGTAAACAGCTAAAAATTGAGCAAAACATGGAAACAAAGCAGAGAAGTCAAAAACAACAATAAAGGTAGGAAAAAAGGGGTAGAATGAATGAAGGTTAAGAAAATATTCCCATGATTTAGATGAAAGGATTGGCAGTGGTCAATGACTCACCTTCATCTGATACTCTTCCTTATTCTCTGTAATCCCCAAAATCAGGAACAACAGTTTAGAACTCCCAGTCTTGGAGAGATGCAATGCCAGGGGCAATGAGAACCAGACCCATACATTCAAATCTAGAAAGTCCACAATTTGCACTATCAATTTTTGACCCAACCAAACATGCATTTTTATGGCTCCTGCATTCACTCTCCACACTGGAGAAATTTTAAAACCGCTGCAAATATTGAGCAACTCAGAGGTTGGATGGTACTTGAGAAGCCCACATATTTTCCAGCCCTCAATGTTCTGGATGCAGTGCACTGCACCACAAGCACTTGACTAAAAATGGCAGTTGTGTTTTTCTATGGCTTCATGAACTCTGATTGGAAACACACTTTACCTTCAGCCCCTTTCCAGAATTTTCTGGGTCAGCTTAGGCTCACCTTGACCAATGTCAACACCAAACCTCTCCTAGAGTTTCTCGAGTTAACTGTGGAGCACATGCTGGCTGACATGGAGAGAAGAAACACCATAGAAAGATAACTCATGAAAGAAAAATCAAGCTTGGCCTGTCCCTTATGCTACAAAACACAGTTCTCTCTCTGCTGTGGGCTGATGGGTATTTGCAGTACGATACAGATGTGCACTTTGGGAGTTGTGAGAAAAGCAGAGAACCTGGCACGGCAAAAGCACTAATGGAGCTGCTGCCTTTGTCCTGCCTGAAGAGGAACCCAAATTCAGTTGCTTTAGGTTCTTTTGCAGGAGCTAGAAACCACTGACCCAATAAAACACCATCAACTCCATGTGACAGCTGCTGCTGCCTCTTCTCACCTTCTCTGTAACACAACACCCTGGAGTGACAGGCTGACTAGACAGAAAATCCAGAAAGGATCTCTTTCTGAGCATTCAGAAAAACCTGACACCTCACTGTTATCATCTCAATAAAATGTTGCAGGAAAAAAATGATCAAAAAAGGCCCTCAAGCCTCTTTTGCTACCAGAGCAGTTGCTGCCCTGAGCAGTGTGTCCTGGTGGCCCAGACGGTGCCAGAGCTGTGCACGTGGCCCCACTCTGAAATGGGTGAAACACTGATGGTTTCACAGGCCTGTTTCACTCAGCTTTTACAAAATCCACTGAGTGAACGGTGGTGGAGCCTGAGACCAGCACCAGAGCTGCTCTGACAAGGATGGATCCAGGGTGGGGCCAAGGAGGCCTCCTGAGGCATTGCCATCCTGGATCCGGCCAAAGCTACAGCAGAAATGTTTTCTGTGGCACTCACAGGCAAAGCCTCAGACAAATCTTTAGGTGTCACTGTAGACAAAAGCCTTAAGCTACTTCCAGGAACCTGTTCTGGCTCAGAGATCTTAGACAGGAGAGTGCAGCCCATCTGTCTGGCCATATGCAGGCAAAGACAAGCTCTTAGGATGGAAATTCTGACCTGATCCCACAGGGCTGGGGTGAGCAGAAGAGATGGACCAGTGGGAAATTACTTAAAAGTGCACAACTTCCAATAAATTAAAAAGATATCCAACCTACAGGAAATCTTTTGCAGGTATGGCAGCATTAAAATCCCCTTTATATTTACCTGGACACTTTTAAAAATTGTTTAAAAGAAGGTCACAGTGTCATTAGAAGGAGGCAAACCTCCATTTCAATTGGGAAAGAGCACATGAGGAAGACCTGGAAAAGAAAGTTATCCTCTTCTTGCCAACCTGCAGTAACCAAGTACCACACACATCCAGCCAGGGAGACTGCAAAAAAGACCTTCCCCCTGCAGTGGGCTGAGGACAACTGACATGGATTGATTTAAGCAATATGCTATTAAAAACTCTTCTGAGTGATTGCAACCTATTATGTGGCTTCAGCCTTCAGCACATTTAAAATGCATATGGTTTAACTGACACAGCATTAGAGGTGCTGTACAGCCATTGCTGTTGCTCACACTGTGACAATCTGAGCCCAGAGCTGTCATTGTGCTACTGCCTGTACAGACACACCAGAGGAGGAGCACAGAGACCACCACTCATGGCACTGAAATGGCATCTCAGCTTTAATGGTACCAGTCAATTTGTGCTGCTGCAATGGATGTCACCTTAATCTGTGCCTGAGTGACCACGGGGACCTGTGTTCCAGGCCTGGTGTAGTAACCATTCCCAACAGTTCCAGAGATGCACTGGTTCTACACCACTGCATGTATCAAGGCAATGACTGCAGTCTGCTACTCTACTTCCCACCCATTTTCTCTCATATTTCTGGCTGGGTCCCTGTATCAGCTGTGAAAGCAGAGGACATCAGAGGACACACTACTACTACTACATTATGACACACTGAAGAGAGGAAGACATGGCTATATTTAAATCAGTGTTCCATAGAGAGTGTTCTGCGTTGGCAAATAAGTCCTTATACATTTACCTGTCATAAGATTGCCATATATTATCATAGTAATGGTGATGCATTTCAGCAATTTTTTTCTTCCTTTGCTGTTCACATGCTCCTAATTCCTTTTCAGCTTGGTTCCTCTTAACATGCAAATTGTAATTTGCAAGCTTAAAATACAAATTCTGTTTGTGAAGATAAGATTCTGTAAATATTTTATCTCCCCTGGAAGAGAAAGAGATTATTTTATGTCATCCTAAACAAATTATTTAGATAATATCAAGTCTGCTCCAGGTTAAAATTTTGAGATCTAAATACATTTTAATACGCCATGCTTATATCAAATATATTATAAACATTTGTGCTATTTTAGCTGTTTTAGAATACTTGTGCTAAGAGACATTCTGCAGCTAGAAAAACAATATTAAATTATAGACAGGAAAAAAAAAATTAAATGTCTTGAAAACAGGCTACAGCTGTCCTTAAAGGCCCTTTCTCTGAGGTGACACCTTCCTGTCCCCATGCTGCCCAGCTCACAGGAGCAGCTGCAATTTACCTGCCTATTCAGTGGGATTTCTTCCAGTGGAAGGCAAACAGGGCATGGATAAAGGGGTTGGTATCCACACCTCACACCACAGCTCAGCCTGGCTTGCTGTCAGGGTGTGGAGAGAGGGTTCATCCAGGCAGAGCAGACTGAGTGATGGGAAATGGTCTCAGGCTGAACTGTCCTGAATGTTAAATTTGCACCATCCAAGCCAGGCAATTCGATGGTGTGCACTGAGAATACCAAGCACTGAAATACTGAGTGTGCTTCAGCTGTTTGTCAGAGAGTAGGAGGAGGAACAGAGTGAGGGAATGCCTCTCAAGGACTGGAAAATGGGTGAAAGCATTACCCTGGTATAGTCGTGACAAGGTGGGGGAAGATGAGAAAGGTGTAGAGCTGATACCCCTCCAATTAAGAGGATTAGGCAACCTCTAGAAGACAGTAAGTCTAAATCAATACCAGTGAATATTAAATCCTGAAAAGAAGGAAAAGAAAAGGCAGGGGTTGTGGTTTCAGGCTCACCACGTTGTCATTGAGCTCCAAAGGAGCTGGGAGGCAAGAGCAGCTGCTTCTCACATGGACAAATGCCCACCACAGCAGGACAGCGTGATCCTGGCTGCTCTGACCTGGGATCACAGCAGCAGGACCAGTGCAGCAGCATCTCCTGCAGGAGGTTAGCCTGCCATGATGAGGAGCAGCAGCTCTGCTGAGTTCCCAGCTCAGCTGGAGCAAGAAAGCAAGGGCTGACTGGCTCTCACAGTGCTGTGATATCTCTTGGCAATGTTTTGCTTCTCTGAGACCCAAAGGTCATTGAATCACAGATCCCAGTGAGTTCAAAGCAAGATACTGAGCACCAACATCACCAAACATGCTGTTACTGCTGAGCCTTAATTCAGGAAGAACTTCTGTCTAGGAAGTCCCTGCTTTTGCTGGAAAGCAAAAGTGGAACCACTGCGTTCCACGTTGCCTTGCAAATGTGAGAGTCTGCTGGACAAGCTGGAGTTTTGGACAGCGCCTTTTATTGCCGTGGAGGAGACCACTGCTTTAACCAGGGCAGCTGTCAGTGGCCATGGGCCTGATTCTTCTCTAGACCTGGCTGCAAGTGCTGCTGGTACAAAGGGGGCAGGAACAAGAGCAGGGGACTGGTGGCAGTGGCACTGCAGGGATCAGTGAGATCAGGTGGCTGCAGTGCAGTCACACCTGGTGATGTGGAGAGGGGAGTTCTCTCCTCAGGTGGGGAGATGTCCCTGTCCTTAAAGCTAAGCTAAGGATAAAGGTAAGAACAGCCTAAAGATTTTGCCAGAGCACTAGTCCAGCTGCTGTTGGGAAATGAAGAGGAAAACTGAAAATGTTGATATTCCTGGAAAAAAGATGTAGCAGTAGCTTGATCAGAAAATATTGGGATAAGCCATGGTCTATATTAAAGGGGTATTGATTAAGGGGCATTGATTTTGGAGGCCATTAGATTATTTCCCTTCTGTGCAATGGGGAAGCTTAGTGCTTTGGCATGGCAGTCTGCAGTGCCTGCAGAAGTATTTTTGGGCAATTTTTCATCCAATTAGAAAAATAAACCTGAGTATGGCTGCCTTGGGTGGAAGTGCCCATCTTTAAGGAACTTTTGTTGGAAATTCACTGTATGGTTGCATTAAGTTGTAGCTCTAAAATAATAAAAGTAATTAGTGCATGTTATGAACTAATCACCTGCAAAAAAGCCTTGAATGAGAACTTTAATGCAGACTGAATTTTTATGATTATATTATATAAAGCTTGAAAACAGAAGCTTACAGAGTGGAACTGCTGAGTAGCCCTGAACTACAGTGCTATGACCAGCTAATTGAATCCATATTCCTTGGCATTCAGGGAATCAATAACTATTAGATGCAAAGGGCACTGCCTTAAAAGCCCAGTGAGTGCTTCATGCAAGGGGGAGTTTGTGTGATGAAAATGCAGCTGTGAAATGGTAGGAATATGTGCCAGGCATCTGCAAGAGGATCATGTCCAAAACAGTACACTAAGGACAAGCACAGCCAAACCCTAAGAAAACACCATTATTTATAATATTTTCCTGATTTAGGATGATGAACACTCTGATGTGCCAGCCTCAAAAATTGCTGGGTTCAGAGATCTGAAGCTGAGCCAAGCAATACTGTTGGACACGAGTATCTTTAACAGGGTGTGAACATGCCAGGGAGTAACTGGGAGAGGAGAACTTATTTATAGCAGCAGCAGGCTGTAAAGCACTGGTGTAGCAAGACTGACTCGTGACTTGTTCCTTACCCATGCATGAAAACAACACCTTATGTTCCACAGGCTGCTGCTGAGGAATAACCCCAGGGGCAACCAAGTGGTGGAGAAAAACCCAAGAACCTCCTTGTGGGAGCAATATCCAGCATGAGGTGGTGGTGGCTGCTCCCACCCCTGAGCTGGGATCTGGGTGCCCTGTGAGGAGATGGACCAAGGTGCACCCTCAAAGCTGGTGCCAGAGCAGTGTTAAACACAGTTACTTGTCCTTCTGAGAGAAAGCTCTGTCAGTTCTTCACAAAGAGCCTGCTGCAGTTGTTTTCACATGGCTTTATATGTTTTTTTCATAGCTAGATGCTGTCCCATATTTCTTCTAGTGGCAGGGTCAGATCAGGACACTGTGAGATTCTCTGTGTGTGCGAGTGTGTGAATTTTTCATGCTGGCAGAGGAAAAGGGAGGGAGAGAGAGAGAGAAATAGGAATGAGAAATACATGCTTCAGGAATCCCAGGGAGATGAATTCGTGCCTCCTGCTCATTTTACTGTTTGCAGCTACCTTGTGTGAAACACCAAGTCTTGCTCACATTTCCACAGTGGGTCTGATGAAGTCATTTAGCACATGCTAACTGCAGGCATATGAGAGTTTCCATTACAGCTACTCCCATTCACATCCACCGATATTCTCAAGAGATTTATTAGATGTCAGTCCAGGAGAGGAAGGAGCTCTAAAAGCTCTTGCAGGTCAGAGTCCCTTCAGGATTACCTGGTATATGCCACTGGGCCATTTTTTGGTTTAATGCTTTGTCTGTGACTGCTCTCCTTGCTTGTGACACTTCATCTGAGCTGCTGTACTGAATTGTTTTCTGCCTCTGGGTTGCTTGTAATCGCTTTGCTTTGATTGTTCATTATTTGTTTGATGTCTGTGGCAAGCAAACACACTTCTACTATTTTTTTTTTCTAGTGCTCTCTGCCAGGTGGTTGAGTTGTGTAAAAAATGAAAAATACAAACCCAGCATGTTATGAGTATTTTTCAAAAACATTCAGAAATTTTTAGAAAACTCAGTCTAATCCTCTCTTCGGCCTGTCAGGCCAAAATAATCCAGGAAAAAAAACCCTCTTGTGATAAAATAAGTGATAGTTTTAGGATCAGCAGACACACCTACCACCATGCAGTACTCAGAAGACTGTATGAGAATAAAACAGAAAGGGAATCCTTAAATATTCAAACTAGGGCAATTCATTTGGACAGCCAGCAACTCAGACAAAGTAAACAGCTGCTCTCAGCAGCAGATTTTGGGAGCATCCAGCCATCCACGGGTTTTCTCTGCCTGTGGCACAGACATGCAAATTCAGGCTGCTGCTGCTGCTGGGAGAGCACGGGGTGCCCGGGGAGAGCAGCAGTGCTGGGGCAGGCCAAGGGCAGCAGCCCTGACCCCATCTCTCCCCTGGCAGTGGGAGCCTGACCCTGCAGGGTATTGTCTGATTCCTGGGCTCAGCTCCATCCCAGCTCCTCTCCCTCTGGCCTCATGCCCCGTGTCTCCTCCTACAGTAACTCTGGCTTATTTCCCTGGGAATCCCTGCAGCTAAAACACAACATAATCTATCTCTTTGGAAGTCATCCTGTCCCCATCCCAGGTTTCACCAAGTGCCAGACTCTGGATTTTGTATGCATGTAGCCCTTGCAGGGCAGAATGGGAGGATGACAAGGTTTATCCTCTTCCTCCAGGACAATTAGAAGTAAAACAAGAGAGAGAAGAAGCAAACCTGCATTGGACTTGGTTTGCTTCACTCTGCTTCTGAAGAAAAGAGGGGAGCTGGAGGGGTAGGAGGGATAGGGCCTGAGGGGGAGGAGGGAGATAGAGGGGAGAAGTTTTGGCATGTTGTCTTGCCAAAACGTGCAGTGCAGATGGGAAGACACAGATGGAGCATTTCTACTGATAGCTCAAAAATCAAATATGCAGGAAGCCACAGCAATTTCCTTGTATCACTGTATTGGAACATTCTGTAGCAGCAGTTCTTAAAGAAAACAGGCTGTCACTTCAGCAATGCTTTGGGAGCCTGCACATGAATACAAACAGTCACCCTAAAAATCTGCTGCAGCAAATCTTGCCTGGCACAATGAGCTGATATATTTTGTTTCAGCTCACATTATGTTTCCTGGCCCATCTGGGAGCACAGAGGATCTAAACCATGCTCCTTAGCAGGCTAAACTCACCCATGGCAGGGCTGCAGAGCAGCAGATGTGTGGGAGCAGATCTGCCTTCTTTGTGCTCAGGTGCAGAAGCAGTCTGAAAACCACAATAAATGTTGCATGCAATAGTGGCTCTGGCATGCAGGCAGGGATGGGGGAAAGGGATCCAGTAAAATGCCATAAAAAATTCTGCAGGTACTGTGTGTCAAATTCCCTTATTAGAAGCACTGAAATGACTGAATAGTCCCAGCAGCACAATTCCTGCAAGGGCTTGCCAAACATTTCCAGTCTAATTAGGCTTTAGGAGAGTCAGCAGGAGGCTTGGATATCCTCTCTGTTGAGAAGAAATCTGACTGGATTCTCCTTTGCCTCTGTGGGAAAGTAGATGTTTCCAGCCCCAGCCTCCTGGTTTCCCTGGGGTCACAGCCTGTGTGAGTTCTGCAGCTGAAGGCAGGGCAGGAGTGAGGGAGCAGTGCTCTGGCTCTGGCTCACAGCACCATTTCTCTGTCCCCAGATGGAGGATGTCTCCCTGATTGAGGCTTTAGAGGAGGCTGGTGTGGCTGGGACCTTCCTCTAACAGCAACTAAGTAGAGAGATGTAGAAACCCCTTCAGCATTTCCCTCACATTCCTCAAGAGGAAGATCTTGGGGTATTTTATTTAGTTACTTTCTCTTGTTCTCTTTCTCCCCTTTTACTGTAGGAGACCCAACTTAAAGCTATGCAGATGTTTGTTGTGTTCTGCTCATAAAAAAAGGTATTCCTTATCCAGCTGCCTGTGTTTTTGTGAGGGCAGCTGTCACCATCACATCTAAGAAGAAAAAGAGCTTTTGAAAATAACTTACTTCTCAGATTTTTTGAGTCCCAGCACAGGCATTTTCTTGCCTCTCACATTCTGATTTTTATCCTGCTGCAGTAAGCAAATGGGAGTTGGAGAAGTCATTAGTGCCTAATTTAGCCTGGCAATTAGACAAAGTCTAATGGGCTGCTCTCAGGTTCAGAAGCTAGAACTGCTAGTTGTAGGCTCTAATTCTGACGTCGACTATTTTTCTTCTGTGGCCACAATGAATTCCCTTCTCTCATGTGAAAATTTACTATTCTTTATAAAGCTTTATGTTGGGGTTCATGGCTTAGGTTTCATAAAATGCTTTAGAAAGGAAAGGTAGAAAACATTAACTTGACATTTTAATGTGTGTCTGAATAGCCTTCAACCCTCTACTCTGGTCATTTCAAAATCTCTGTCTTGGGTGGGAGAATTCCTGATCTTAGCAGACTCACAATTATGTACTCAGCTACAGCATTGGTCCAAAAGACACATTGCTTAATGGAACTGAATAATGTGCCAACATTATACAGCAACAGCTTTGGCCAACTGGAGGGACAGATGAGGTAAAAAAGGTAGCAGTGGTCACCACATCTGTCAAACATCATTTTCCATTGATTCTGTGGGTAATTGGAGTCCAACACAATGATGAGATATGGAATACTTTGATATACAAAGTCAGTGGTCTCCTTTTTTTCCTCTGCATCATATGAGCTTTGAGAGTGCCATTGAACCAGGACTATATTAGATTTTAAAAGCTCCTTGAAAAATATCTTTTTGAAGAGTTTGGGAGAACAAAACAAACCTCTCTCAAATAAATGAAAGGCCCATAACATAAGTTTTCACTTAAAAGCTGCAGCTGAATTTTCACTTGAAAGCTGCATCTGAAGCTCCTGCCCCTTGGTTGAATCTCTCTCTGTGAGAAATTCCTCTTCAAGGAAATAAGATAGGAGGAGTGATCTGTGCTTTCCTCTCCATCTGGGTTGTGAAGGACTCTGCTCTCTGCTTTGAGGTGGGGAGAAGATAAAAACTACAAAGTTACCATCTTCATTTAATGCCTGTGACATCAGCCCCAGAGAGACTGTCACTCTACAGTGCCACCTTAACCAACACATTTTGGTCACTGAGTCACCCCTGTGGCTTAACAAGCCTTGGACCTCAGTGATTTTGTTGTCAGGAAGAGAGATTGTCTGAGCTAAAAAAGGGACTAGGCTGAGGACAGGAGCAGAAACTCCAGACATCAGACAGGAAGGTGAATGTTCTCTTGTCCTGGTTGGTGATCCAGGGGGAAAATGAAGGTGCTGTGTCACACACAGCGATGGCAGATGACAAATACTGTGGCTTTGCTGAAATCTGTCCTTGCAGAGGTAGATAGGAGCATTCAGGCCTGCCAGGCAAGGACTGTTAAACATCTGACTTAAGCCTAACATGCCTTTTCAGAAAACTGAAGAGAAATCAGAAATTTTGAAATTATGTCCAAATTATAGTTCACTGCCTAGGTCACTAAAGCTCACTGTCCTCAGAGACACTGAGAGTGAGGAGCAGCTGAGCCATCTGGGCTGGTTCTCTGCAATATGGACATGAGGAAACAGGGCCTGTGCAGATCAGAGGATCTTATGCCACAGAACAGTGGCAAATGAGTAACTAAATAATAACCAGCAAGTCTCCCAAGAGATTCCTGCCCTGAGCCTGTTAGCCAGGCCTGTTCACCTGAAATTCAATGGGAACTAGAAATAAAGACAAAGCAATTCCTGTGAGTGTGATGCTGGGGGGAGACACTGCCTGAGATAATATGAGTTTCCATTTCACATCTCAGTTCAAAGCAGTGGTGGTACAGAATAATTTAGATTGGAAAAGATCTTAAAGGTTGTCAAGTCCAGCCATAATGGCAATAGGCATGATCTAAAGACTCACAATCATCTGTGACCTCTGATATTCCACACTGAGAAATGTGGAGACTTTCATATGCAGCCAGATACTTGAATGTTCAAAGACATTTCTACAGTCATTGTTTGCAAGTCCTACAGTCAAAGGAAACCTCTCTGGCACGATTTCATTTCTGATGCTTGTTCTGACCAAGGGAGCACAGAGAAATGAAAACCAACAGATTATGGAGATTTTCAACCCTTGTTTTCATTTGCTGGTATTCTGGGTTAGGTTGGTGGTTTTTTTTTGTTTTTTTTTTTTTTTTTTTTATTGTCTTTGGGGTGTTATTTTATATGTAATGCCATAGAAGAGAATTACTTGTTTTGACTAATTACATGGTCCTGTGATCACTGGCCTGTTCAACATTTTAAATTCTCTGTTTCAAAGTCTTCCTTCTACAGTGGTTTAATGCAGTTAAGCAGATATGTGACAGATATTTGTAAGAAGCATGAAAGTGAATAAAATAGGAGAAGTCAGATAAATTAGGAGTCTAGGGATGTTTGCATCAGCTCTTCAAGAAGGCTCTGCTATGTGAGGAGTTTACTGCCTGGCAGTTTATTTCTAGTTAGTTTCCCCCACACGATTCACTGCTAACTGTGATTAGCCTTTACTGTGATTAACTTTATAAACATGTGGTGAAGATTTACTTTAAAGAGCACTTCTTCCACATGTATTGAATATATCATTCTTTTACTTTCGGTAAGAGGAGGCATTTCAGACAACACATGAATATTCAAACCCTCCTGAAAATGGAATGCCTCTGAATTAAAGTATTGTTTTTCCACTCTTTCAAGGACAGGATACAAATTCAAAAACATTTTTATCTTTGTCTTTTGAAAATAATCAGATGTTTAGATCAGTGGTTTTGGGAATAGGCTATTAATTGTATTGCTTTAGGCTCTTCTAGGAGACAAGGATGGCAAGATAAGGACCTAAAGAGAAGAGAATCTGGTTTCTAGGACAATCATACCAAATCCAATTTATAAGCTGTTAAACATATGAAGGGCAAGCTGGAAAAAATCTTAGGAAAATTCAATGGCCTATGCCCCAAAGCCATTGGCTTTTGATCTTTCTTGGAACTTGGAAGAGAAGGTATTGTCATGGTTGATACTCATGGATTGTTGTTTACAGCCCAACAAACCAGATAGAGTGTTATGATGGAAATTAACACATCTCAGATTTTATAAACATTACAGATATCACATTTACTCCCAGGAATCACACCCTGGATTTTGTACCATCATGGGACAAAATGCTCTGGCAGTGGATGTTATCTGGCCTTTGGTTTCCAGTAGCATAGTCACAGCTATTTATAAGGTACAATGGAATTTTGCCCTACATCCTTGATATAAATGTCAAGTGCCCTGCAGTATTGTGCACTGTTCCTGGAGAAATGATCCATTAAAACCATCCGTATGAGAGGAAGTATTCAAAACACTCCAGAAAGAAATTTTATTCTTGTAGGATAATAGAGAAAATTGGCTGACTTGCATAGACTGCATAGACATGCAGCAAAGCTCAGCTCTTCACTAACCATGTCCCCGTGCCAGAGCTGAGGACATCCTGCCTACAAGGGGGGGACAAAACTTTCATTTTACTTTCTACATCAGACCCTGCTTTACAAGTAAGCAAGGCTGTGTAGCTGGACAGAGAGAAAATGTGTAAAGTGCATCAATAATGAGGAATTGAGGCCAATAGAGATATGCATGAATTAAAAAAAAAGGTTACCAGATGTAAATGTAAAATTTGAAAGAGAAGAAGCTGAATTCACAACACTCTGCATTTCAGAGCATTAGAAATGTTGTTGCTTAAATTGTAGAGGCATGTTTCCAACTTAATGTGGTCTAAGTGTTCCATTGCTTGTGTGCACGTTGGATAATGAAAGGATTTGTTTGAGAGGAGAGGCTTTAAGGAAATGAAGGCTCTGTATGTTGCTCAACTTAAAAGAAAAAAGAAAATATGGAAATAGTTGGTTTCTTATAATGAAAATATCTCACCAACCTGCACTTTCAGTTCTACCAGGCTGCAGTTCCAGCTGGAGTGGGCCCCCTCTTCCCTCTCAGCCTGGCCTGGAGGATGTCAGCATCCACCATTCAACAGGAGTTTTGCCACTGGATGTAGAGAGAATTTGGTTGTGCTTTCTGTCAGTGTGCTTCAGAAAGGGAGTTAATTCCCTCCCCGTGAGGGGCCTGCCAGACAAGATATGGAAATTCCTTACAGTGGGCTCAAAGGCACTTGCAAGCCAATCCAGCCTTATGAATTTCTTATGGGCAAGACACACCCAGTGGCTGCTGCTTCTTTCACATCCTGCTTGATCTGTTTGGAGGCTGACTGAGGTCATGCAGAGACACTTTCAGCTGCTTTGCACGCTCTGTGCAAAGGGACTGTTCTCAAAGGAAACCAACAGTGATTCTTGCCTCGGGAAGAATGGAAATGGTCTCTCCTTTTAAGTTCACACTGTATTCAACCACCTAAAAACACAGCACTCTCACTCATCCTGGGAGGACATGATTTCTGAAGCTCTTTTCCCAGCTGTTTTCTGACTTTAAAAGGATTCTAACTCACGGCCCTCAGCCATGGTAATGAAAATAACTGATCTGGTTAGAAATGGTGCCAGGCAAGCTTCTGGATTTAAGTAACTTTGCTTCATAAATCTGTTTAGAAGGGGATTAGCATGGCCCAGATTCAAAGCAGAGAACACTCCTGTCCACCTGGATATAACCTCTGAGTGCTCACACTGACCTTCCCCTATGTTCCTGCCCTGACACCCTCTGTACCCTGAGTTGTACCTCCCTCTCTACATTATTTTCCTTTAAATTAAAATAGGGTGGAAATCAGGTTCATTCAGGCTCCTGTTATGTGCTCAAACTTTTAGTGAAGCTGAAAGGGTCTGAGACCACCTATAGGCTGTGGAGTAGATGGGCTTTGTGCACTGCCTGCAGTCTTGGCCCCTCAATTATCCAGCGCAGGGATTTTTCCAAAGTACACATCAGCCTTCATTTGGGTGGTGTGGTTCCTGTATCATTAAGAGTACAGGGACTTGGGAGAGGAATGAGAGCTGGTTGGCCCCACTGAGTCAGGAAGCAGCCATTCTCAGAGCAGGCAATCCAGATGCATGTGAAAGTCACATCTCCTTGGCAAAGTGATCTGTCAGAAGTTGCCCTCAGATATTTTTCCCCTGCAAGTAAATGCGACCTAGGACCTTCAAATCCCCTAGATACGTGTTTATGAGTGTATTAGAAGACCAAAGGGCATTTTCTAAGACCTATCCCACCTCTTAAAATATCCAGGCTTCCTCATCCCCTAAGAAGCTTATAAATCACTGCACTCCAGCAAGAGATACAGATGCTTTTTATTTTTTTTAAATTACAACCACTTTTTGTCTTGCATTAAAGCCTCTCACATTTGCAGAAACTTTCCACTTGAATTACGAAGCAGATCACAGGCCAGAAGAAAACCATTCCCAAAAGAAAAAGGCAACATAATGGAACAGAAATTAAAATACACATTCAAGTACAAAGCACTGAGAGTGGTCTAGAACACATCACGCACATCGCTTTTAAAAGTAACAAGTGAGCCCTAACACCCACACTCCAAAAACTGCAGAGCATCCTAATATCTTCCAGATGTGGACTTGATTAGAGCTAAAGTTAGGTGGGTTACCACCTGCACTTTAAAAGCAGTTCTTTGCCACAGACTGAAGAGGGTGAAGATTTGCTAAAGTTAAGGGAAAGGAAAGAGTTGAACCTTCCCCTGGCAAACACTCCACCAATGAATACGTGCACATTATGGGCAATCAAGAGAACAGAGTAGCTCCCATTATGAATAGTTTCTTTATTTCTGACTGAGGCTGGTAGAACTTCTTACAGGAAGGTTGTAGCAGAGAAGGTGGCTGAGTACAATCTCCTATTTCTGCCTGGAACAAGCAAGTGCTCCCTCGAAGCATCGAGGCACAAACATCTGCATAACAGCAATAACCAACTCAGGTTTGCATCCAGGCCTGGCTCGTGTGCATCAGGCATCCCTAATAAAACCTTGAACTTTTCTGTCATGGCTCAATAACCTGAGCTTGTGCAGCTTCCTTGTGCAGAAATCTGAATGTTACCTGGGGCAGGAGCAGGTGTCACACAGCACTCAGACAGCTTCCTTGAAGGTTGTGTTTGTCCTGGAGACACTAAAATAACTCCTGACTATTCAAGCAAGGATTCCTAGATGATATAGTTGCCTTTGCATTGGAAAACCTCCAAGCTCCCTACCAAGATGAACCCTTTTGGAGTCAGTGAAAGTTGCTTGCAAGACTGCCAGGGCTCTCCCTGTCTGTGCAGGTGACTGTGGCTCCTGTCCTCTGAGCACTCTCGAAATTTAAAACATTGGTGTCATTCCCTGAGATCATATCTGAACACTGCCTGACTTCCCACGATGCTTAACCTCCTGAAGACTTGCTCAGCTTGTGCTGGGCTCACTGTGAGCTGAGATTGAGTTCTTTGAGAGGAGAGCCTTCCTTGGTTCCTCCAGAAGCTGGGCTGGGCATCAGGCTGGGATATCCTCAGGTCTTTCCATAGATTCAGGGAGAATTCCTCCTGCTGTCTGTCAAGGAGGAAGTTCTAAGAACCCTTGCTTTTACCTAAGGTAGAGGATGAGAGGAGGCAGCGACCACTCTTCCTCGTTTTTTATAAGATAAATTTGAATATAAGTGGGTCAGAAATCAATGGAGAGAAACACAGCGAAAAATCACCACAAATTTCCACCAAAGCCTCAGACATCAGCAGTTGCACTGAATTTGGTGTGGTAGAAGAACCTTTCTGAATAATTACTGGCAGCTCTAGAAAAGTACAACATGCTCTGTACATCATGTCAAAAATGCCCCTGAGCAGAAAAATGGCTGCATTAGTAATAATATTGGTCATATTCTGAATTAAATTAAATCCTTAATTCCTTAGTAAACTCTAAAATTTCAGCATTTTAAAGATAGCACAGGACCTTCCTTAAAGAGTAGGTGTCTTTAATATGAGTGCATTTTATTAAATATATTTGTCACTGTGAAAGAGCTGATGACATTTGTGAGCAAGTAGACAGTAAGAGACATCTGGCTTTCTTCTCCATGCATTGCCAAGGGATCAGCATGCACATCTCAAATTAAATTTGAATTTTTCAGTAATCGTCCACCATCAGAGAGTCTTGTATGTGGTGGCTCATCAACTACTTTATGCACATCAGCTTTTTAGGAACTATATCCATTTACATCATCTGAGAAGAGCTGAGAATGTCTATGAGCAAACAAAATCCTGTTAGTCCTCATGTCTCAGTTAAGAATTTAAAATACAAGTGACTAAACATGCTGGCATCAGTTGTAGAACACCTGGCACGGGGATTGGTCAGAAGCTGGTGAAAGAAAAATAATGTACCTTGACTTTCAGGGCAACTTTTGGGATTTAAATTCTTTGGATAATAATTCTTGGGATAATTCAAACTAATATGAGCCAGCTGTTTCTGGCACTGCAGACTGAAAAAATGAAATACAGAAAGAATAGAATGGCTTGGAGTCAGAAAAGTAAATTTGCTGTGAGGTACCTACTCTGCTCCTGTCTAGAACTGGTGGGAGCTTGTTCTGATGAGACCATTTAGCTCCCAGTGTCTCTTGCAAGACTGGTGGTGTAAAGAACAGCAACAAAGATGGAGAGATCTGAAAACTGTGAAAAGAGAAAAGAAAGCCAAGAGGAACAGTTAATCTGTAGTTTGCCACAGTTAACTCACATGACTAAAGTTTACTTGGAAAATCAAGTGGACAGGCAGGGAAACTCTCTTCCTAGGTACCAAAAGCCTTAAAATGATAACACTTGGATAACTATTCCTACTATTGCATATCTCTTGTCATGACTACATGTCCTTGCAAGAAATATGTTCAAGATGAAATGGTGTATGAATAACTTAGAAAGGTAAAACAAATTTTCAAACGGCAAAGGGGGACAGGAGAGGGGAAGATAAAGAAAAGTGATCTGCAGAATGTAATGAAGAATGGAGGGGAGCACAGAAGTTTTCTGCACCTCCCCTGGCAAAATACAGAGATTAACAAGGAAATAACTGAAAATTATTAGCCTGGAGAAAGATGTGGATAACAAAGCAGGTTCAAGGAGAAGCTTCCACCAGTGTGCAACTGTCCCAGTAGGAAAGTCTGTGCACGACTTCATGGCAGCAGAATGACTCCATTTATTACAGCTTAATTTATTGGCTGCTGACAATGGAGTCTGTTCAGAGCAAATATAGTGCAGCCTCTATCCTCACAAGTAGTCAGTTTAGCTAGAAAAAAATTAATTAAGGTCTTCCAGATTTCCTTCAGTGTATTTTAAAGCAAGGGTCATCAGTGTCTCACTCTTGCATTCACTGTTTTTTATTGGCCATGGCTCAAAGGAAGGAAGTTGCTTATTAACAAGCTTGACCTCCTTGTTTGCCCATTTTTCTTGCAATTCCTTCCTCCTCTTCCTTCCCAGAGGGAAGTGCTTAGGCACAGACCCGAGGTTAGGCTGGAGCTGCTCTGTCCATGTCCCACAGGAAACCCTTTCTGTTTCACAGAGTTTGGGTCCCTCCTGGGGCATGGTGTGAGAAAACAGCAGAGAGATCAGTGAAGGCCATGAGCCCTGTGTAAGGACATTCCTCCTGCTCTGCTCGTTGTAGTGCAATCCTGCAGCCATAAAGTTCATGGCTGTGGTTTTTGTATTGAACGTGGGGACTCTCTGTGCATACAAAATACTATAAAACATTCTATACTGCCCAAACTGCAGCAACACAGCATGGAGAGGAAGGCTAAATGCCCTTCAAAACCCATGTTTATTCATAAAGTTTTAATGGCAAGGGGAAGGGCTGCTTCAGACCTTTATCACCTGCAGCTGAAGGGTGACCCATAAAAAAACTTTTTCTGTAAGAGCCTGAATGAGAGATGCGGGACTCCAGGCGGCTCTTCAAAATGCAGTTTATTCAGTCCAAGATGTTCAGGGTCGTGGGTGACAGAGCCTGTGCCTACAGCTGTCAGCTCCAGCTGCAGGCAGGCCTGGAGACC
>VZTR01005867.1:0-47503 GCA_013400775.1 Chaetops frenatus | reverse complement strand
TGAAAATCTTTCTGCTAAGCATACATATCCATGAGACTTTCTTGTCATACTTTCATCCTTCCCAACACTCTTCATTTAAAGGAAGATAAAATAAGTTGTATCCACCAGAGTTCATCTTGCTGCCCGTTGCTGAAGCTCCTCTTCACAAAATCAGGTTTCATGTGATGTGGGACACCTACTGCAACCCCTGCAGGTGAAAATGGAGAGTGTTAATGACATTTATTGCACTGCAGTCTGTATGAAGGGGTGCCATGGAAGAAAGACAAGTATGTCTAGAACCCTTTGCTACTCATTACCATGTGGCTGAATTTCTGATGGAGAACATTACATAGTCATTCAAAAGGCAGTAACTCAGGTTGTAACAAAGAACCTGAGACATACTAATAAAAGCCCCATTTCTATTTTATAAGTCACATAATAGATGTCACATTCAGTGCTTCTTATGGTGAACAGGCTACTTATTAAGCATAGTCATAGTCTATGACTTTATTTCATTTTAAAATTGCCATCTTTTCCAATTATTCTAACTTTTTAGAATCTTCTCCCTTTTAAATAAGGTTATTTTTAGTGTGAACCACAAGTTACAAACAGCTGAAGTTGCTATAGAAACAGAAAAGGCACTTTGTAGAAGGAAAATGCAGGAAGAAATGTTGTTCACTATTTATCTTCTGCAGACAGTAAGATAGGATCAATAATATAGGTGTGTGTATGTGTATCCATATATATATATATAGATATAGATGACTTTCTTTACTGTATCTATGAACTCTTCAGTGCTTGTCTTTGTATCCTAACATTTAGCCAATTTTTGGCACTTCTGCACTGGAAGTTTATTATCCTCAGCTTTCTGCAAGTACCCTGTAAGTAGGTGCCCTGCATGCATCTCTGAATTCAGTTGGCCAAGCCACTGCAAACCAAACTGATGTGATGCTGCAGCACAGGACAGGCAGGTGCCTTGCATGGGGTGGTGGAGGAAAAAGCTGTTCAGCAGTCTGATTAATATCCCATTATCTGACCCTCCTCACATACCACACTGGACATTGATAATAGAGGGACTTATCTGTTTTTTTTTCCTCCCAACCTTTTCAGTCCCCACTGTACAAATATTCAGATTTTCCTTTAAAGGCCCTTTGCTTGTGTCAGTTGTGAAAATAAAGTTCATGCTCTAGCAACTTTAAACTAAACAAAGGTAATTTTCAGTCATGGGATTTGTGCTGTGTCTGAAGTCTCTTCCTTAAATGCTGTGCAACCTCTAAGTCCCATCTATGGGGAGGATGATATGGGTGAAACATTATATAATTTTCAGCCATTGGGAATCAGCCTCAAAATCCAGTGTAACAGCATGGATTACTGAACTAGATTCAAAGGAAAGAATACTGCATAGATTACACTTCATGTATTCATTAGATTGTAAGAAAAAATCTTCAGGTGTTTCACAGTCAGGCTGTCTGGAAGACTGGGCCTAAAACATTTCTCACTTCTGCTCTTAAACCTTTATTTAACTTCATTGTTCTTGGTAATGACTCAGCTTTACAATCATTCTGTGTTAATAAATGGTCACAAAAATAGCTACTAGAGATGATTTAGGAATAGTTAATCCTTCCCTGAGGAAGGAGAGCCTGGAGACAAGGGAATGAACTGGGTAAGAACCAAGAACCATTCAGGCCTAATTTGGATTTCTTCAAGGCATTTAACTTAGAAACACATGATGTTTTGGTCTAAAAGTTTATATTATGTGAAATTAACAGAACACATATTAGATGTCTTAGGAATTAATAATGTCACATCTCATCCTTTATGTGGTCTGTTATTGCTAGGACAGTTCAAGGCCTTTTTAATGAACAAGATCTTTCTTCTGCTTCAGAATTCATTTCTAATGCTGGCAAACCCCTTTGGACCAGATTTCTGAGCACTTAGGGGTCCCAAAGAGGAGATTGCTTCTTACTGTGATTGCCAAGGGGATTTTGGAAATCATGCCCAGAGTTTTGCTGCATGTTGGTTGCCCAAATACCTTTGTGAAGTTGTTTCTTTTTTTACAGATTTTCATCAACAGTGAGCTCCTGTTTTCCCAGCTCTCTGCCCAGCTGGGGTCATGGTGTCTGTTTTTCAGGACTGGCTTGGACTCACAGCTCCAACACAAACTGATGGAACCTTCTTGGGGTATCTGGAGCTGATTTTAAGTCCAGTCATTCAAAAAGTAAAAAACCCACATCATCATGGTTAGCAGTGTACTCCAGGTGTGCTGGGCACCCTGGCAGTGCCCTGGCTCTCTCTGAGGGCAGGACTGAGACAGATCTCCTCAGGCAAGATGTTTCCTCTGGAAAGAAATCTGGTGGGATCTTCTGTGATCTCCAGGGAATTGCTTAGTTGGGATTAAACCCTGTGTCAGGCTTCAGTGTGGAACATGCCCACCCCCTATTTTAGACATAACTAATAGGGCAGCCAAAGGCAGAGTTTTTACTTTCCACCATTTTTGCCCCAGTCCCTGGTTTATAAATAGGCCATAGTCTGAGGAAGCTTTTGGAGCACTCTGATATAATGAGAAGTACAATAGAAATCCTCATGAGAAAATTAAGGTTTTTAAATTCCAGGCAGTCTTTATGTTGTATAGTCTACCAGTAGGCATAGAATGACAAAGGAGTAAAATACTGAATTGCAGCTTATTAAATAATCATTGATCTCAGAAACTGAATAAGGCAAGGGTGCTAGAGAAAAATAGTAAATATCCCTGTAATTAGAGAGTACAACCTAATGCACACTCTCCTAGGGATAGAGGAAGCTCTCACAGACTTCTTGAAGCCTAACATTTCTAAATTTTAGATATTTACGTTGCTCTGCTGGTCAGAGTATAGGGAAAAAGTTAGTCCACACCTGCCTATTTATACACACTATTAGACTTCCAAGTGGTTCAACCTTACTTACTGCATATAGAAGCAAGTCTGAATTCAGAATTCAGGTCAGCATCGGTAGAGGAGACATAATTTACATGTGCCTTGCTTGGCACGCAGTCTTGAGTAGGACTATTTTCAATTCTGGTAATATCCAAGCAGTACTTTGCTTTTTAAAATGCATGTCACTCTCTCTGACTCCAGCTACTCAATTCTTGAATGCATCCTTGTTAAAGACAGCAGATGGTTTCGGTTCCACAGGATGAACTCTCAGAGGTGCCTTTAAATCTGGGTGAAACCACTGCCTATTTGGCTGAATTGTAATGCAGGCCTCTGTGTCTTTGTGATGTTTTTCCAACCCTGCCTGGTTCTCTTACACTCTCTGCCTCTCTTTAATGCTGAGTTGCCTTACAACAAGAGTAAAAGGCCAGCAACCTTCTCCAGACCAGTCTTATGTCTCTAATATTCACTACAAGAGATAGCCAGCTAATTCTAATGCAGTGTTAATAGTCAGGGCATGAGAGGAAATGACAGGAAATTAAAGCCAAATGCAGTGAACTCAGACTTTCTCACCAGGATCAAGTGTTTGGAGATGCCTGTTCTATTTACAGCTTGCCCATGTGGTGTTCCTTCCTCTGTTGAATTGCACCTTTCAATCAGCTGCAGCACTAAGTGAAACCGGAGAGGGATCCTACCTTTGGAGGCCATGTTGCTATTTAAATGGGAATATTTTGAGGAAAAAATGGCCAGGAAAATGAAAAGTACATAGGAGATTAAATGATGTTTTGATTTTCCAAATAAATACCTTTTCAAAACTTCTTTAATATGTAAGATCAAAAACAAGTGGGCTTGTGGGAATACACAGCTCTTTAGTGGTGACCTTACAGGAACCCTGCTCTTTGGGACACAGGTGCTGGGACCTTTCCTCCCAGCTGCCTCTCACTATGACAGCAACCATAGAAGCAGCATTATCATGCTATTCTGCCTGAAAATGCCTCTGAATTTTTCTCTAATAATATCCCAGCTGGATTGTTATTTTCTATGAAAACTTTATTGATTCGCAGCAGGCCATTTGCAAATGATAGATTAACTCGAACCTCATTAATATACAAAGGATTGTTAAAAGGGAATTACAGAGCACAAGATCTATTTCCCAAACAGAAATACACACAGTGGGGGAAATCAGTGAGCAGTCCAGCAGCCTGGGTAAGTAGTCTGTGCCTTTTGTATGACATGAGCTTAATACTGGTTTCTGAACAAATTTACGCCAGAAATAACTTGGGTGGGCAGAGGTGGAGAGAGATTCTCAGAGATCAAAGGAAGTGCTTTAATGTGAGTAATCAGATCAAAGAACTTTGGCTATCTTTGGTTGAGATGGATGAGAGGGTTCCTTGGGGTAGGAAGGAGATGGCTGGCTCTTTCCAGGAGGTGGCCCAATGTCCATCAGGGTGCCCACGTTTCCCTGACCTGTGCATTAGGTTATGTTTTAGCAGATTTTCATGAGGGAGCCTGTTCTTCACTGCATTGTGCCAGCCTTCACTTTTTTGCATGGCTTGGGGAGAGAGCAGCAGGTGACCCAGAATGGGTCTAAGGAAGCATGAGGGGAGAGGAGGGACTGTAGCAAGCTCCAGAAGGGACAGGAGCTCTCAAGGGCAAACTGGCAAACCTGCAGCAACCAGGTCTTGCAAGTGCAGCCTGAGTGATATGAGAAAATGGAGCTGTGCTTTAGGGTTTCTGCTGGAGGCTGCTGCCATAACCTGTGTCCTGGTTGGGCTCACCCATCTTTTTTACCTCAGTAAGCTCTTTATTAATTCTTTGTGGCAGGAAGCAGATTCTGCTTAAATCACTCCCTCTGTAGAAGGTGTTGCCACTTTCCCAATCTTTGAGACTTGCTGTACCCTACAACTGGGACTGCCACTTGCAAATCATCCTTGGAACAGCTGTAGCTGGGAGCCAGCACAGTAAGCAGATGTTGGGTTATTTAACAATATGAACCATGCAGAATATGAGAAAGCAGTTTAACTCAAACTTTTTATTCTTCTAAAATGGGATAGTAAGTATGATCCTGAGCACAATAGCTGATTCCTCAGGGAGGCACATTGCAGTGTTTTCTGCATTCAGGAGTGTCAGCCATTCCATTCAGAAATTCATTTAGTCCTGCCAAACAAGATTCCTCCCTCCTTCTGCTCCTTCTGCTCCTTCTGCTACTCTCTAAACCCCTTTATGAAACCAAATACCAGGTCAACTCTTTCAGCAGAGCACTGCTAATGAACCTGTGTATCCTTTCCAGGACAGCCTTCTCTCTGAAGAAATCATTTCTGGTTCTCAGTTGCTATTCCTTCCATGAGACTGCACTAACATTGAATATTCTCTGGTGGTTCCTGTATTTAACCAAAGAAATTAGACCAGACTGTGCCAATAGTCTACTTTCATTGTTAAATATTACACCATTCTGGTGCTGCTCACAAATGTTACAAGGAAAGATTTAGTGTTGTCCCAGTCAAAGGTCTTAAATCTGTCAATCTGTGGAATCCTTCCCAGGGGACAAAGGAAGATTAACTGAGAAAAGCAGTCCTAATGCCAGTCAGCTTTGGTTTGCTGTGGGAGTGGGGTGATGCAGTAGTGTGTTCATGATCTGAAAAAATAAAAACTAAAAAATCAGCCAAGTCACTGATGACAATTTAAGCAGCATTAGATAAAAAATAGTTTCCTAGGACAGTGCAGGAAACAATCTCCCTTGCTGATACCTCAGCCTTAACAACTACCTTTTGAGATGTGACATGGCTAATGCTTAAGCCATCTTATATGTGTTCTGTTAATTCCATATAATACAAACTTCTTAACCAAAAATGTCATGTGTTACTAAGTCAAATGCCTTGAAGAAACCCAAACCTATTACACCAACATGGTCATCTTTATCACCCAGAACTATAATCCTATTTTCAAGAAGAGATGATGACTGTATTTCAAAGAATTAAAGGAAAAGACCTGTAAGATCACCCAGTCCAACCATTAACCCAGCACTGCCAAGTTCATCACNGCACTAACATTGAATATTCTCTGGTGGTTCCTGTATTTAACCAAAGAAATTAGACCAGACTGTGCCAATAGTCTACTTTCATTGTTAAATATTACACCATTCTGGTGCTGCTCACAAATGTTACAAGGAAAGATTTAGTGTTGTCCCAGTCAAAGGTCTTAAATCTGTCAATCTGTGGAATCCTTCCCAGGGGACAAAGGAAGATTAACTGAGAAAAGCAGTCCTAATGCCAGTCAGCTTTGGTTTGCTGTGGGAGTGGGGTGATGCAGTAGTGTGTTCATGATCTGAAAAAATAAAAACTAAAAAATCAGCCAAGTCACTGATGACAATTTAAGCAGCATTAGATAAAAAATAGTTTCCTAGGACAGTGCAGGAAACAATCTCCCTTGCTGATACCTCAGCCTTAACAACTACCTTTTGAGATGTGACATGGCTAATGCTTAAGCCATCTTATATGTGTTCTGTTAATTCCATATAATACAAACTTCTTAACCAAAAATGTCATGTGTTACTAAGTCAAATGCCTTGAAGAAACCCAAACCTATTACACCAACATGGTCATCTTTATCACCCAGAACTATAATCCTATTTTCAAGAAGAGATGATGACTGTATTTCAAAGAATTAAAGGAAAAGACCTGTAAGATCACCCAGTCCAACCATTAACCCAGCACTGCCAAGTTCATCACTAAACCATGTCCCCAGTGCCACATCTCCAGGGCTGGTGATCCCACCTCTTCCCTGGGCTGCCTGTTCCAATCCCTGACAACCATTCTGGCAAAGAAATTTTTCCCCAATATCCAATCTAACCTTCCCTGGCACAATTTGTGGCCATTTCCTCTTGTTCTGTTGCTTGTAACTTTGGAGAAGAGACCAACACCCACCTGGCTACAATCTTCTTTCAGATAGTCTGGGGAGCAGTGAGGGCTCCCTTTAGACTCCCTTTCTGCAGACTCAACAGCTCAAGTTCTACATTCTTAAACTTTCAAAACTTATTATTGACCATTTGCATTCATTTTTCCTCCTATTTCTCACTTATTAGTCAGATGAATTATTGCTGTTTTCCTATATCCTTGTAGCTGGGATGAATTTTAGGTCAAACCAGTCCTTTTTTTTTTATATCTTTGGTATGGTGGCTTCTTGGCAGGATATTGACTTGGCTATTAACAAAGTGTTCTTGGTATTCATTGATGTTTTTATGTTGAATGTACATTCTCAGTTTGTTTGACTTGCAAGATGATAAACTTGGGAAAAATGGAATTTTTCAAGTTTCAGATAGACAAGATAGAAGTGGCACATTCATTTTTATGAAGAACACAGATCCTGATGGCTGGTTCATCATAACAGCATTTTTTTTAATGTTTACAATTAACTGCTGAGTTGCATCTTCATTCAATCAATTTCCTGGGCTCAGTCTGGGAGGTTGAGGCCATCAAGTGTTGAGTTTCTCTCTGTCAGAGAAGCTCTCCAGGAGTTTCTGTAGTGGTCATTTCAGTTCAGCAGCAAGTGCCTCCCAGTTGTTTTAGTGACAGGCTGTTCTTTGCTGCTCTTGTCCAATTATTAAACCAAGTGCAATATGGCCAAGGAGGCCAAGGGCATCCTGGCCTGGATCAGGAATGGTGTGGCCAGCAGGAGCAGGGAGGTCATTCTGTCCCTGTACTCGGCACTGGTGAGGCCTCACCTCGAGTGCTGTGTCCAGTTCTGGGCCCCTCAGTTCAGGAAGGACCTTGAGACTCTTGAGAGAGTCCAGAGGAGGCAGCGAGGCTGGTGAGGGGCTGGGAGCACAAACCCTGTGAGGAACCACTGAGGGAGCTGGAGATGTTCAGCCTGGAGAAAAGAGACTCAGAGGTGCCCTTATCACTGTCTACAACTCCCTGAAAGGTGGCTGTGCTCAGGTGGGGGTTGGTCTCTTTCTCCAGGCAGCAACTGACAGAACGAGAGGACACAGTCTCAGGCTGTGTCAAGGGAAATACAGGTTGGATATTAAGAAGAAGTTTTTTACAGAAAGGGTGATAAAATGTTGGAATGGTCTGCCTGGGGAGATGGTGGAGTCACCATCCCTGGATGTGTTTAAAAAAGACTGGATGTGGCACTGGTGCCATGGTCTTGTTGAGGTGTTAGGGCATGGGTTGGACTTGATGATCTTGAAGGTCTCTTCCAACCTGGACACTCTGTGAATTCTGTGAATTCTGTGAATGTCTAAATAAGCATTTCTCTTTACGTGGCCTCATAAAAGATTCATAAATTCCTACAGATAAACTCCACAGTCTTCAGAGAGAGTGAGCTTTGTTGTTCTGTGCTGTTCAGAGCAGGGAGAGGAGGTGCAGAGACCTCCTCTGCCAGGGAAGGAGGACATCCAGAACATCGAGTGTTTTGGATGTAGATAAAAGACTCTCTCACTGCAAGAGCCAGACAGAGCTGGGAGGAAGTGAACAACTTTGGATGGGGGAACCTCAAGCAAACAGACAGATCTTATTCTTCATGTGTCATGACACAGCTTGTAACATGTTTATATACATAATACATCTTCTGGAATTCTCACATTAAAGTGAAGATGTATTTATCTGACAGCTGAAAAAATAACTGATGTGCCACTGCTGTGTCTTTCCTGGGAACTCAGCTGTCCAGGGAACAGGAAAAAAAAGAAAAAATATTTTAATACAATAAATAACTTAAGCTTATAGTCCTGCATACTGCATGATGCAAGAAAACAGACGGAGCCAAGTGGGCAGGAACTGTGGGTTTCTGTATAAGATCTAAAAAACCTTTGGAATCACTGTGTATCAATAATTTCCACCCAAACTCTTTTAAAAAAGTTAGTAAATTGGATTGGCATTATCACATCAGTGTGTTATTTTGCATTTTATGCTGTGGAAATAACAATATATTGGTCTCAGTTTTTATAGTGGGAGGTACATAAAGAAGACTCAAATTCTGCCATGCAGAAACAAAACTAAAACTGGGCAAAATTGTTAGGATGTAGTTGTCTGCCTGAACATTCAAGAAGATCAGTTCTTATCAGCTTTGGTAAAATCCCTGGTACAGTTGTTGCCTCCATCCAAAGCAAAAAAGAGGCTTCGGTGTCAGAAAGTAGGTTCCGAGATCCTTCAAAATCCCAGAGTGTGTCACTGAATTGTGTTGAGTAAATGATTTCCCTCCAGTCCATATCTTTTCCTTTCTCTTCCTTCCTCTCTTCCCTGAATTATCTTCATCCTAGATGCGAAGAATTTGCTGCTGACACTGAAATGTCCCTCAAAATCTAGCTTTCTTGTATTTCTAAATGAAAGTCTGTATTTTTTTTGTTTCATTTGTAAGAAAGTTTTGTCTATTAGAATATGAATGAAAGGGGAGAGAAAGAGGGAAAGAAATAAAAGAAGAGGAAAGAAGGAAAGGAAAATAGAAAAATATTTAAGATCTTCCAGTCAGTAGGAAACAGACTGAGAAAAAACATAATGACATTCCATTTTGTCAATAAAACCTTAACAAACACTAAGAAGGAGAAAGCACAAACTGTCTTTTACAGAGGGAGAAAGAGCACATAATGTTTCCTACACCACACAGGATTTCTGTGGAATTTAAGCTGAAGAGGCAGTGGAGCTGATGCCCTTATTTAGTGGAAATGTAGAAACACACTGCTGGAAGGTCTGATTCTACAAAAGAACAAGAAATCTATTCCAGAGAGTGTAGGTAACACTGAATATAGATGTTATAATTACCAAAGAACCCATACTAAAACAATGAAAAGCATATTCAATCTGGCACAGAATATCAGTAGCTGAAAGAGTTTCCTGGGAAAGAATAATAATGACAGCAGTGATCATCATAATCATCATCAAAATGTATATAGTGAAAAGGAAAATAGAGCTGGATGGTGTAAATATGGTGATTTTCCTCATTAATATCCATACACTGGATACATTTTCTTTTCTGATTGTGTATAGCTTTGGGGTTATTTTTTCCCCCTTTCATTCTTTCTCTTTAGTTTCTAAAGAAAAGACACACAAACTTCTCATCATTCAGGCACTGGGGAGTCAATTAGAAGCCAAAGGGACATGCTTTGCTGGTTTTGTAAGATTGGTTCTGGGTCCAGTGCTCCTGACTCCACATCCTGCACAGGCTCTTGAGTCCTGTCTGCAGGCATTGATTCTGTTCTCCACACTCCTTGCTGGGCGTTGGGAGGAAGAAATTGAGGACAAAGGAATTTAATTCCTTCTTCAGCAGCAGTAGAGCTCCTTGGGAACTTGTGAACACCTTGCCCCAGCTGCAGCCCCACTCTGTGCAGGGCTGCTCCTCAAGGAGCAAGAGCAGAGCTCACCCTGCAGCTTTTGAAGTTTCCTCTCCACTGTGACAGAATTTGTGGTGAATTTCACCCCGGGGACTCTGCTTGTTGCAGTATGAAAACGCACAGGAAGGACCTTGTCTCTGCTGCCACAGAAATGAGCATTTTCATCCTGCCATGCACTGTCCTGCTCTGAGTAAGGAACAGCAACAGTGGCAGAAAGGAATGGCTTGAGTTGCCCGACTGTCAGGCTGACTGTGCCTTGGCACTCTACAGCAGACTGCTGCAAGATCAGATCTCCTAGGCAAGCAAACAAGAAATGTTATTTGAATAATTCAGAAATGATCATGGAATATGCTTAGTAAGCCTTTCCCACATCAATACTTGGCAGCATTCAAACATCATTAACATTATTTCCTCTTAACATTGAACGAGCTGTCAGTTTTTAAATGGATATATTGTCTATCTAAAGTAGAAAAAGGGATTGATTTGCAATTATTTATTTCAGATCTTAAGTGGTCTGATACATAGTTTGATATTCTTCCAGTGATTGAGTTGTTTGTCTCTATATGTCACAGATCAATTCAAAATGGTGCAGGCTCCAGAAAGGACTGCTTTTAACCAGATTGATCTTGTATGAATCCATGTGTAGCTGGAAAACTCCAGAGTGATAATTCTCTCTGGACATACCTTGAAACACAGACTGAATGCAGAAAACATCAGCACTTGGTGAGTGCAGGACAACTGAGTTTTGTCACAGGTGAATTAACTGCACACACATCAAAGTGCTCTTTCCCACACTTTCCCAACTTCATATTGCTCCCAATTTAGTATTGCTAACATTAATAACCTATATTGTTCTTGTTTGGTGCAAAAATCTTCTCTTAAGCTTTCATTACTTTATTCACACACAGAAATACACACACACACACTGACTGCAAACCCTTCTCTTCAGGTGCTTCTCTACTGAAAAGTTTTAGATTTGTTACTGCTCAGGAGACAGGAAATTTTAAGCACAAGTGAGCCCAAGACTTCCGTCATTAAGGGTATTAGAAACTAAAATATATTAATTGGGGTGAGCTTTCTCACCTTTGCACAGAGCATACCTTAACATCAGACAGAGATGCCTCATTGTGAAGAGCAATGATTTAAGGCCCAAGAGGGTATGAGAAGAGGTCAGGAGATACAATCATAGGAGACCTCAGTTTGTGTGAAGCTTCTTCATAAAACTACTCTCAGACAACATTAAAAAATAAGAGAGAGAGGGGAGACAGGTTATACCTCTGGTTTTTAATGAGCCAATTGCAGATGCTCCAATTAATCTAATCAGCATGCAAACAGGCAGATTTGGAGATTTCAGTCACCTAATAGGACATTGGAACTATCTGAGCCAGTTCCTGTGTCTTCATAGTCTCAGAAATGAGATCATGGCTGAAGCTGCTCTGCCTTTAATAGCATGCCTGAACTTCAAGCACATTTCATCTGGCAAGAGATGTGAATTTATCAGCCCCACTGAGCTAAGCTGTCTTGTACAGGATTTCAGACAGTAAACAGATAATTTCACAGAGTTAGGAAAGGGTAGAGCAAGGAAATCCAGCCACAGAAAACCTGCTAAAGCTGGAAAAGGGGAGAAAATGCAAAGCCCTGATATGAAGACCTGAAGTTCTGCCATTTTGGTAACACCCATTAGCATCTGACAGATTTCTCTGAAGCAACTTCACTGGAAGTTCACCAGTTCCTTTATAAACAAACACATCTGCCTGTCCTGTACTCGCTGTGTTAATTTGGAAGAGCACTAATATAGCTTCAAACTATCAAGACAACCCAAACAATAAACCTCAAGATAATCTAAAAAATAAGACTAATAAACATCGAGAAACAACAAGTTCTACTACAGCAAATCCTTGAGCATAAGGTTAAAACCTGCTGACTTTGTGTGGAGAACTGTAATGCATAAATATCTATTGTATGAATTGGAACTATTTTCTTGTCAGGTTGGGGAATCCTTGTCTGGCAGGGATGAAAGCACTTCATCTACGTGAAAATAGCAGAAAATAGCCACAGACAGGCAATCAAGGCTTTATCATGTTCTGAAAACTAAATTTTCTGGAACCAACAAGTTAATGTAAATAGCAGCAGCTGTATTTAACAGATTTTGGGCTGCGTTTCAAATTTGCTAAGATTTCTGACAACTTTTCATTTTCAATATATAACCTCAAGCAAATGAAATAAATGTGATTTTGAACAGAATAGAGGAAAAATATCTTATTACTTAGAGGTGATCCTCCTACTATTCCCATTTTATTATTTTCATTTATGTTATTACAAATGAAGAAATGCAATCACATTGTTCAAGAACACTTGTTGTGTGGATGTATTGTGGAATATGTTTGGCAATAAAAAGATACTGATACAAAAAATAAAATCCCAAGTGTAACCAGGCAATTCTCAATATACTTTCCAAGGAATATCTTGATTGGATTTTATCTTTGATTAACTCCTTGATTTTTCCCAAGATGATTTAATTTAATTTTCTATAAAGATTTTTAAAAATGCAACGGAGAGGAAATGTTAAGCTTCCCAGAATGCACATAAGGAATATAAGTGCAAGTGAAAGTGTGAAGTTGTAGACAAACTTGGTCAAACTGAGTAATCACATGCAGTGGTAACCTTGATTTAAAACTCACTTTCAAGTGCCAGGACTTGTCAAGATTTGCCCTTTATGTCTATAATTTATTCACCTATTCATCTGTCTATCTATTAAAAATATTGTAGTTTTTATATCTTGTACTCTCTATTACTATTCTCTGCTATGGCCTGGCATCAGAAAATTTTTAATTATTTAAAGTTCTCTAAGGAAAAAAAGTTAAATATCTTTGAGGCCAAAAGGAGTAGGGGTCTCCATTTACATCTTTTTATTGTTTATTATAGGAAAGGGAAATATTTTTGATCCACATTATGTTTTCTCAGAGCATTTAGCACTCCCCACAGTCCTCGTACACTTTTCTCTCTCTTTTTTCTATGTCTCTGTGACCTTTCCCACACTTATTATATAGATGGCTAAGTGAAAGCAAAGAGCTTCAGAAGCAATTGCATCTCCATGGTGACAAAACCACAATGTCTCATTTATGCTCCAGGATTCCCAGGTAAATGTTTTCAGCTCTTTTTGTGGTGTGGATTTCAGCTGTGTGTGAGGGGGGTGAGTTTTCTCCTAACCCATCTCTGACTCCTTAATGCCATAATATTAAATGCAACAGCTTCAAACTGTATTACACACAAACATGTAATATGTATAAGTACACAGAAAAAAGATCCCAAGGTCATTCCAGCTTCTGCAAGAATTTTCAAGGACAACAATCTTCAGCTGTTTTGTGCACTGAAAGCACAGGAGACTGAGATGTTTCATTTCCTCAGAAGGAGACCCGAGGTAGCAGGATACACAATTTCTCCCCAGCATTTTTCCCATAAGACAGTTTGACCTGGAATGAAAAAAACAGGAAGAGGGAAGTTTCGCTTTCCCTGCTTCTATTCTGGCTTCTTTGTCAGCTCTGTGAAAAAGCTTCCCAGTCTCTCTAATCTGACAGATTGCAGGGATTTTTCCATGATTTTAATTAGTGAGAATCTGTCCATAGGGGAATAGGTGACAGATTCAAACCAGAGAGCAAATAACAAAATATGGGGGCAGTGTAAATGGGTACTGACCTAACATGGATTCTCCTGGATGGCAGCAGAAAATTAAATTCATATTTTACATTTTAACAAACAAAAGTCTTTTGGTGGAATCTGGTATCAGAAAATAATTAAAAGTTACATCCAATCTAATTGTTTTTGCTGCCATGTTTTCCCTGTCCTTTGCAGACAATATCACATCTACATCAGGAAAAAAAAACGATTGAGAAGACAGAATTTAATATTGTAAAACACATGCCTAAGGTGGCCAGTCCTCTCAGTATTGCAACTGAAGTATAATTAGAGAACCAGCTATGACACTTTATAAAGGACTTGAGGTTCAAACATGTGCTTGTGGTTAACACACTAAACAAACTTGTGCTTTCCTGAGGAAACCTGAGTGCTGAACTCCTCATCTGGAATGCAGCCCACATGTAAGGAGTCCTGTCACACACCCCTCCATCACTGTCACTCCACTCAATTTAAATTTGCATCTCAAACCTGACACGGTGTTTTAAGGTTTGCAAGAAGTGTGGGCAGAGGTCAAAGAGATCTACTGTTCAAATTGGTACAAGGTTATCACTTGATCAGGTTTCCAAATGATTTTTTAAGTTGACCTTTGAATAAAGTTTTACAGACTTTAGGAGTAAAAGTTAGGCTAAAGCTTGTGTGCTTCCAAGTGAGCAGGAAGTGAATTTAATAGTGTATGAATATATATTTATATGCAATTTCTTGTCTATGTCTAACAAATCTAGAAAGGCTAACTTTCTATATGATTTAAACTGCATTGCCCAGTTTAGATTACTTTAAAAATAATTTATTCAGGTTTAGAAACAATTTTTAATACTCACACTAAATCTTTAGGTGCTTAATAGTAATTAATGTAGTTTCTATGGCACTTTGTTTATCTGCTTCTCAGGATTTAATTTCCACTTTAGGCAAATGGAAGACCAGCCAATTTTCAATTATAAAAAAGTGAATGAATGGGTGAAGTAAAAGGGAATGAATTGCTGAGTGCACAAATGCACAACCTGCCAGAATGAAGGCAGAAATATAACACCTGGCAAAGATTCTTGAAACATGCAGCTCAAGACTTGAGCACCCAAATTCTCCTTTTAGAAACAAATGCATGTGGGAGATGCCAGTGCAGGCTCCAGCAGTGATACCAAATCACTGGAAGGTTGGAGCTCCTGGTGTAGAGGACAGGTTTTGGTAGTTAAGGAAGTGAAACCTTGGTAAGTAACAGATAGGATAGATTTAAATCAACAGAAAGTTCATTTCAGGAACAGGAATACCAAATTTCATAGCACAGACTTTTCCAGGCAAGTGGACAGTGTACTTAAAATGAGCTTTAAGAATCATAGAATCAGGGAATGGCTTGGATTGGAAGGGGCCTTAACATAGTCTGGATCCAGCCCTCTGCCATGGGCTCTCTCTCTAGGCAGTGCTGTCTCTCTCCAGCTCTACTCTCACATATGGCCTGGAAAAGTTTTTGAAAGTTGAAACTGAGAAAGCTCACAGGTTCTCAGGAGAGAAGGCTTTTAAATGTGTGTGCTGGCTTACAATCCCCAAGGCAGTTCAATAGGAAAACCTATTTCCTGGAATGGCTTTTGTCTCTCCATAGAATTTCAGCTCTGAGATATAAAGTCAGCTAAGATGGAAGTGAAAAAGGGAATGTGTGTAGAAAGGCAACCTTCTGCATGTGCAGGTTCTGTGATTATCAGAGAGGCATTTATGTGCTAACAGTCTGCCTGGATATTCCAGGGACTTCTGCCAGCTCCCACTGCACACAGAGCAGCTGTACAGGCACGGGCAGTGTGCAGAGCATCCCCTGCCAGCTCCCACAGCCATCAGCAGGGGCAGAGCAGCCCTAAACTCCACACCTGGATCCATTGGATGGAAAGGAGCAGCACAAGAGCAGCAGAGAGAGGGATGGATGCTGACCCTAAACTTGCAGGTCTCTCTCCTGCCCAACTCATCTATTCAGGACATGCATTACAATTATCTCACCTCAAAATCCCCCTTGCATTCATAGCACCAGAAAACCCCATCCAACCCACCCTTGCACTCTTCCAGGGATGGGCATCCACAACTCCTCTGGGCAGCCTGTGCCAGTGCCTCACCATCCTCACAGGAAAAGCTTTTTCTTAACATTTACTCGAAACCTACTCTGAGTTTGAAACCATTCCTGCTTTCCTATCACTCCATGCCTTTGTAAACAGACTCTCTCCAACTTTCTGATAGATCCCCTTCAGGTACTGGAAGGCTGCAACTAGGTTTAGGAGAGAGAAGAATATCCAGGTGTAGCGGTTTCACATTCACCTGCTCGCCTGCTCACACCAGGCGAGGGTGTAGTGTAGTGGTTTTATGAGAATAAGGATTAAGAGAAATGCAAAACAGGCCTAAACTTCAAAGATAAAAATAGTTTATTAACAAAAGACAACAGAATCAAAANTTCAGCTCTGAGATATAAAGTCAGCTAAGATGGAAGTGAAAAAGGGAATGTGTGTAGAAAGGCAACCTTCTGCATGTGCAGGTTCTGTGATTATCAGAGAGGCATTTATGTGCTAACAGTCTGCCTGGATATTCCAGGGACTTCTGCCAGCTCCCACTGCACACAGAGCAGCTGTACAGGCACGGGCAGTGTGCAGAGCATCCCCTGCCAGCTCCCACAGCCATCAGCAGGGGCAGAGCAGCCCTAAACTCCACACCTGGATCCATTGGATGGAAAGGAGCAGCACAAGAGCAGCAGAGAGAGGGATGGATGCTGACCCTAAACTTGCAGGTCTCTCTCCTGCCCAACTCATCTATTCAGGACATGCATTACAATTATCTCACCTCAAAATCCCCCTTGCATTCATAGCACCAGAAAACCCCATCCAACCCACCCTTGCACTCTTCCAGGGATGGGCATCCACAACTCCTCTGGGCAGCCTGTGCCAGTGCCTCACCATCCTCACAGGAAAAGCTTTTTCTTAACATTTACTCGAAACCTACTCTGAGTTTGAAACCATTCCTGCTTTCCTATCACTCCATGCCTTTGTAAACAGACTCTCTCCAACTTTCTGATAGATCCCCTTCAGGTACTGGAAGGCTGCAACTAGGTTTAGGAGAGAGAAGAATATCCAGGCAACATGAAAATGCTGTTTAGCTCTTCTGAGTGGAGGTGGGTGCAAGTTTTTGGCTGCAGGGTGAGAGTCTTTCTAACAACAGACCAGTTTTTTGTGTGCATTGACAGGAATCTGGAATTTTCACGTTCACAATCCAATTCACCTTCCTTGAAAGCCTTGCATCATACTCTTTTGCTTAGAAATAAGTACACAAACAGGTCAAAATCTGTGGTGTTACCCATCACAAAGCCAGACCTGGAAAGTTTATCCATCCTCTGTCCCATCAAGCTTCCACTGACATACTGATTCCCATATATTTGTTGTTGATTTACATGAAGTTACAGAAAAATCAGCTGCTTCTGCCATGTTATACCAAAGCCCATCATGAACCCCTGACCAAAACAATTATCACTGTCTTTACTAAAGCCAATATTGTTAATTTCTCTCTAAATACGTGTTTTCACCACCTTCTAAAGCTGTCATCTGCTAAGTAAGCATTCTGCTTTGCTGAGTAGAGACTATTAGGTGTTACAGAAAGCTATGGCATTCATGGTTTCACTCTCATTGCAAAACACTGTTTCCATATTTCCCTTCTTCCTTCCCTCCTCTCTCCAGAATATACACAGCAATGAGCTGAAAGGTCTCTGTTTTTCTTGCCTGCGTGGCATCAATCAGCACTTGCAAAGGATAGAGTATCCTTGGCTCTGCTTGATTGAGATCTGCAGTTCCACATTTACATAATTAACACAAACATCCATATTTAATCTGTGCAGATGAAGACAAAGTCATGACTGCTTAAACACCACAGAGCTTGGCAAGCTTCCAGCATTGCCAAAAAGGCTGTGCTCGGGTGCTTTATCCTGGGTGGGATTGCAGCTATTTGGCCAGTTCTTGGCACTTGTACCAGGCCTCCCTGGCTTTCAGATTGGAGGAGGATGGAGCAGTGAAGCTGCCCACAGATGCTCCCTTACACACTCCTGTAATCTCCTAATCACATGAATAAGCATTGGTTCTGCTTTCTTCCTGCTCTCACTTCCACTTAAACCCAGGCTGGTGGTTTTGGTGGTGCCAGGTGGAGCTGGTATCATAAAGGCCATTTTAGGAATCTGTGTGTCTTCCAGGAAGCTGCAGAGGTGAAGTGGAGGCACCAGGTTCATCACCAATATTTCTGTGCTGCTGCCACAGGGGCCCAGGAGGAGCTGGATCCTGGCTGTGTGGGAACTTGGATTACACAGTTCTTGTTCTTGGCAGCTCCAAAGAGAGAATCTTGGATTCCCCCCTCCTTCTTAACTCTGTGCATCTGACAGAGGTGTCTTCCTTCAGCTCAACGTGTCCCCAGATCCCCTGTGTGAATCAGAAGACTCAGGGAAATGTCATCAAGTGAAGTGAGGTGAATTCAAGCCTAAATCAGGAATAGCTCTGCTCAGAAAGGAATAATTTCCTTTTGTGAAAGAAAAGGAAGTCTTGACCTATATTTCTGCTTCTGTCGGAGCAAAGACTAAGTTCTGACATCTTAAATTAGAAATAGACAAGTGCCTGCTAACTGCAGGATGGTCTGGTGTGGCTGGGAAGCTTGAGCAAGCAACAGGATACCTGGGTGTCCTGCCCTGTCCCACAACCCAGTGGAGATTTGGATCACCAGAAGCAGCTCTAAGTGATCACTTTGTTAATTTGTGCCATATGTGGTCCCCAGAGAGATGCTCTGCTTGCCAGCAGCCATGAACCCAAAAGAAACAAAGTATAATCTCTATAAAATATATAATATTGCAGATTATTTAATGAGGAACACTACTGAATGGGCTATGATCCAGGTCAATAGGCTAAATAGGAATAAATAAGGCCCATTTAAATAAATATCTTAGCTCTGGGTACCACAAAAAGCTGGCTACCCTGTAGAAGGGCATTTATGTAGTTCATGTATCACATGGCTGGCTAGGGAAGGATTACTCCTTAGTGCCCTAGCAGCTGGAAAAGTGCCATGGAGATGCATCCTCAAAAACCTGAGAGAAAAGGGAGAGAATATCTCTCCAAAACTTCAACCATACTTGATCTCTGAAATCTAGCAAGGTTCCTCAGGCAGAGATACCAATCAGCAAAAAGGACTTTCAGCTTTAGTTACAAGGATCACATTTCTTGTCCATTTCTCCTATTATTTTACCTGTTTTTCCCATCCTTCTCTTTGAAAGTTTGACATCAGTTCTAGTTAATTTTTCCTTTGATTTACCATTAAGCTTTTCTACTGTTTGGGCCCCTGAGAAGCAGCAAATTTATCACACACTACAATCACAAATTAGCATATCTCCAGAAAACAGTGCTTGACAGCTGTGAAAAAGACCAGTCCTCTCAGGATATGTTTTGGGAACACTAGGATATTGAAATTTTCCCACTAGACTATCACGGACTATTGAGGAAACTGGCATTACTCAGTGTCTTGTTTCACGAAGATATTCCATTCAACAGATAAAACTCCCCAGCAGGAGAACTGTTGGCTGCATTCTGTGACAAGTCCAGACTGGGACAACAGCTTTTGTTCATTGTTACATTAATGACAACAATTAAGGATGCCCTCTTAAGGTCTGATATTCTTTCTTTAAGTTAGGCTAAGTATAACACTTTCATTTCCACTTTAATTATTTCCTTCTTTAAAAGATATAATTGTACTTTTAATGGATGTGCACAGGAACACAGTTAGTAATTCCAGCAATCTGGATACATTCAGAAACAACATTATTTTCTTTCCTAAAGGCAATGTCTGAGCTGGTATCACAACAGACTTTGCACCCCAGAGGAAAATATTCTTTGTAGGGGTTTGGTGTTCTCTGCAGGGGACATGACACCAGGGACTGGGACAGAATCTCTAACCTGCTGCTTAGAATAGATGAACTGTATTTTGTTCCCCTGGATAGCAAGACAGAAGAGTCAGGAAGAAGCTGTTCCCTGTTTTCTGGCATCATTAAAACCAAAAACATCTTCCTTTGGTTAGAGGACCAATGGTTCGAGTGTATTTCCCAATATTTGTGCTTCATTCACAGTAACAAACAGGAAAGCTGTGCTTGGATGTCTGACAGTGAATATGTTTCTTAATCCAGCAGTTCATGTAGAAATTATTTCAGTATATATGTGATGTGGATGGGAAATGGTATTAACTACTCAAAGTCTACAATTTTTTAACTCAGCACTAAATATTCAGTACATGAGATTAGGTGATACAACCCTGCTATTAAAGTAGCTGAGGGTCTGCCTTGCAAAGGGAGATATTCAATAGATTAAGTGCTGGTTGAAATTTTGCTTCTTTATTCAGATTCTGAGGTCTTTAGGGCAGAGAATATGCCTATCTGTATTCTCTAGAGCAGTATGTATATTTATGGTGCCATCTAAATGCCTCAATGCAATGATAATGTCAAGCTGTAATTCTGTTGAGCTCTTGGTTGAGGATCAGACCACCCAAGTACACAAGGTCCCAAAATGCAGTTCTACCATGACCTCTCCAGGCTGAAGGATGCAGTTCCTTCCATCTACACCTCCTAAACAACACAGAGTTTAAAATAAAGATGCATTGGGAAGTGAATTTGCTCTGAAAAATGGGTTTGCATAAGTGGCTTATTGAGATGTGATGTTAATGCTCCCTCAGTGGCTTCCTCTTCAGATTGCTCAGTGCATAACTGAAAAAAAAACTGTTGTAACTGTGTGACTTTCCTGGTAACTTACCCTTGATACTGAGGACCAGTTTTGTCATCCTCCACTCCAGATATGTCACCATCACCCACGAAAATCAAAATAAAAGGTTTCTGTTTTGGGGGAAAACTAAGGGTGGTGCAGATGCAGATATGGCCTTAGGTGGAGAGTTTGGCAGTGGAAAAGTATTCCCCAAGATATCTAATTTGAGTGTTTAGGAAGTCAAGGACCTTTGGAGGTCCCCAGGAACACCTTCCAAGGCAGGAACCCAACTCTATGCACGGCCAGGAAATCTGCTCAAGTCAGCAAACCCACTGAGCAAGAGGATCCATTTTTTCATGATTGCTGCTGCACCACATTCAAGAATTGTCTTTGGAACCAACCACAAGCCAGCTGAGACAGGTCAGAGGATGTATGCACAGGTAAAGAGGGCCACAACCTGTTCTGGGCCAAACCTCTGTGTTAACCAATGCTCTGCTCATGGAGAGGAGATTCTCCCCATCAACTCTCCCCATTATGGAGCAGGGAATGAACTTTTATTTCACAGCCTCACCTTACAACCACACCATTTGGGCACTGCCCCATCAAGGAAGCCAGATTTAAAAATCAGTAGAGGTCAGTTGTTTTCAGTGCATGATCCACAGAAACTCTGGACACATAAAGACTACTTTTGAGAAGAACACAGGAAAGCAGTAAAACCCAGCACATTGTTGCTGCATTTGTCATGGCTATGGAGGAACTTAGGGAATGTTTTAGAGTTCAGTAAAAGAAGTAAGGGTTGGAAATCATTGTCCCAGCAAATTGAATACAAATAAACTAGAGAATGACTGTTCTGCCAGTGCTTTTACTGCAAATAAAGTTTAGTAAAACTTTCAAGATTGTGGCTAGCTGGATGATTCAGAAGAGGTTGCTTCAAAACAGGGGAAATGGGGAATAGATCAAGTGTTGAAAAGCACAAAGAAACCTGCATTTCCAGAACTTGGTGACAAATATTTCTTGGCTGATGTCTCTTGTATGAGGAGTTAATCTGAAGAGAGTCAGGGAAAAAACAATGGCTTTGTGGGATAAGTGAGGTGTGATACAGCAAGGGGCTGATTTTAGTGACCTAGTTTTTTCTGCAGTGCCAACCTCTGAGGTAGAGATGTGTGTTTTTCCACATCCTGATGCTAATAACCCAGATAATTTCCTCCAGGCTGGCTCCATAGTCTGTTTTATGGGCACAGTATGTCCTTATCTTCCTGGAGTGATAAGACGCCACCTGTTCCCCACAGTGAATTCCGGTGGAAGATGTTCTATGCCTGTAAAAAAATATGTGCATTTCCTGCAGGAATAATATGACTTAAGTTTAAGGATTGTATCTTGAAAAATAGAGTTTATTATGTAACTGCATAGGTTTCTTGCTGCCTCTTGCAAGACTTAATTATTCCCAGATGAAACAATGGCTCCACAAAAATTAATGACTGCTTCTACTTCTGTATGGTGACAATTCATTTCTTGTGTTTCTCTCTTGTTGTTTCTAGCACAGGTGAAGCTTCCTTTGCTTCGTGTAATGATGAGTCTGGTTTCTTCTGAGGCACTTTCATCAGAGCAACAACACAAAAAATGTGAATTGTATCCAGATAGGTGCAATACCTCTCCTGGTACCTTGAATCTCACAGATAACTTTCAGAATTGAAAGAAAGCATAAAGCATTCTCCTACACTGGGAATTGCTACATTTTCCGTGCTCTCCATGGACTCCAACAACCTCCACTCTGTCCATCAGACTTGGGTCTGTGGTGCTAAAGCTGAGTGACCCCTCTCATCCCTCATTGACCCCTCTCAACCCCTCCTGCACCACAGACCCTTTTTTAACAGCCTCCCCTCACATTTTGAGTCCTGCTCTGGGCTCCTGAAGCATCTCTCTCGTGACAGCACCCCTTAACAGGATTAAGCAGCTGTATTAAATCCAAATTGAATTGTGGACTCATTGTGCTCACATTTGATTCTATTAGAGATTGTATTTGTTTCATTTCATTATTTACTGCCAGAAAATGAACAACTCCCTTTTAGCAGCAGGCATCAGACTTATGGAGCTGAGGCCCAGCCAGCCCAATCAGAGTTAGGCAAACTACAGACTCCAGAGACAATAACACATCCCTAAACAACCACTTACATGAGAAACCAATAGGTCATTTTTATATACTTGTGTTTGAAGTGCAGGTCAGGGGACAAAATCGATGGTAGTTAGAAAACCAGTGCACTCTAAAAAATATATAGATAAATTCATAGAGCCAAAGATTTGGATTATATTTTAATTTGGTAAAATCAATACCTCCATCATATTTCTGGAAGGAGAAGACAAAGACTAATGAAACTGACACAATACATTTTCTGTAATGTTATTGAGGTGTGAGTTGGAAAGAAAAATGTTGGAAGCGTCTATAACTCATACATAACATATATGAATTCCTTCATCAGCTTTTACTGACTTGTTTATTGCAGAAATCAATACAGCAAACAAACAAATATTTTCAGTATTCTTCTGGCCATTCCCAACAGTGTCTAAAAGTAGTGTGTATCAAACCCTCCAAAATATTGCAGTGTTGCAAAAAATAATGCATATTTAGCCTGGCAAAAACACACCAGGTGCTTTTAAAAGTACAATATTGCTATAAAATGAACATTAAGAATAGTGATAAATTGACCCAACAACGATTGAAGCCTAAAATCAATCTTTTTTAGTTTTACAAGAAATTTTGCTCAAGTTCTAGATTTCTCTGAGTGATTTTGCTCAGAAGTTTTATCTGCAGCTACTGACAAGGACCTGAGGCATCCCAGGAAATGAACCCACAGCACGGCCCAGGAGTCTCCTTCGGTTGGCAATGCCTGGTGGGACCTGCAGGACAAGGTTTGATCAAAGCACTGTGAGGTTTTGATTGGAAACAAATTTCCAAATGGAGTTTCCCATGCATTAATAATCCATGTTGTTGCAGGGTTCAAATTTGTTGAACTCTGGTTGCCATGCCAAATACCTTCCATTATACCACTGGTGTATTACTTGCTTTTTTCCTGAAGGAAATAATGAGTTTGATACTGAGGATGAAAGGATGTTGTGTCTATAAACTGTTCTCATTGTTTTGGAAAATGTAGTGTTTGATGCACTCAGGACACAGCAAGATTTAAGACAGCCAGTGGTCAAAAGGGAGAGGCACTGAAGTGAAAAACCAGAGGCAGAGTTAACTCCAGTACAGAGAATTTACCTGGCTGGTGGAGCAGTGGAGTTACCAACTCATCTGTCACAGGGCTAAGAGGAGGGATAACCTTGCTTCACAGTGCATGCTAAAGCCAAAGGAAGAACCTTAAATATGTATTTTCTGGTGCCAGAAAGTCAAATAAAATCTGTTTGAAAGACTCACTGTATGAATGAGCCATTCCCATCAGGGTTGGGAAGTGTGGGGCAATAAAAGCAAAGTTTATCTCAGACTCCAGCATTTGTCCTGCCCAAGAAACGTGGCCAAGCACTCGTTGCATGAGCAGGGTTGAGACATCTCTGCCTTAGAGCTTCAGGGGAGGTGGAATCCAGAGCCCAGCATGTGCCAGGGGGATGAGCCACAAATCCTGCAGGGACAGCTGAGTCTCACAGGGAGGGACACACCTGCTCCACGCCAATGAACCATCTCAGGCTCATGGGAAAGGAGAGCTCCTTGCAAAACTGCAAACTCTAGGAGCAGCTCTTGACCTGAAGAAGGGGGAAAAGGCTGAGGGAAAACCCCCCACCCACTGCCCAATGCAAATGTCCCTCTTCGGATATGCTGGAGAAAAAATATCCACTGTTGTTCTCTGTGGAAGGCCTTGCAAAGTTTTAAATGGATGTGGGCAATTTTAAAGTCCATCTTGATTTATGAAAGCTGTCTTAACAGATAATGATGATGTAAACAGTGCAGTGCTCCTTTGCAACCCAGTTTTATGGATGTGAGGTGTTAGCAAACACTGATAAGGGAGTTGGGAGCAGGAAAGCTCCAAAGCTGTTCCCACTTAGGTTTTACCCTGCTATGTTACCCTGAGGAACAGTGCCTATTCCCCACACATTTACATGGAGAGAAAAAGGAAATTCTTAGGCTGCTGATGTCCCTTGACCTCCCTTCTTCCCCCTGGGGCCTGTGACAGCTTCAGGGCTGTTTGCTGTCACTGCTGTCCTGTGTGCTCAGTCCCAGCCCTGCCTTACACTGTTGGGATCTTTTCCTTTCAGTCCTGTTCCTAGAACATGAATTTATTTGTCTGAAAGAGAAATCTGAGAGCTTGGCTAGGATTCCTGAAAAGTTCATGCACTTGTAATCTTAACAGTAAAACGTTCATGGAGTGGATGGGGAGAACAATGTGCAAAGCATTAATATCCCTGCAAGTACATCTGTGCAGAGGACCTTCTATTTGTTCATGCAAAATATGTGATTGAGCTAAAACCTGGTGAAAATCCCTCCACACACATTTATGAGAATCAAAGCTCTGGGTTTCAGTCAATGCCCTTTTAAGTCACTTCTCAGAATTCCACAGAAGTGAATCCCTTGAAAAACTTTAGGAATGAGGATAATGTCAAGAATCTTTATCTTTCTGCGGTGCATGTCTTTCTAGAAGGATTCAGCTTTAAAAGTCTCAGTAGATTTGGAATTCATCCCATCAGGAAAGAGGAATAAGAGAGTGACCTGTGTCTATTGCTCCTGCAGAGAAGTGCAGCATTTACAACTTAAACAACTATCTCTGCTAATCATCTATGAGTAAATCAATAATTGAATCCTTTGAGGAAACAAGCCCTGCATAATGGTATCTCTGAATATTTTTGCTACTAGTAAGGCAACAAACCAATGACATGCATAGGTATGACCCATGTTTCAAGCTCTTTCAAACAATCAGCACATGAATAAAAATCAAACTTTGAAATTCACAAAGAGTGAAATTTCATCCCTAAGCACAAGGGTTGGCACAGTGACATTTCACTTCCCTAAGCTCCCAGGAACCTTCAAAACAGTGCTTTAATGGCAATTCTGCCTTGCACAGCCTTTGGGTTGGCCTGCTCAGCAGTGAATTTCATCTATTGTGAATTATATGTGAGAGGACTTTGATTTTTCACCTAAGAAGAGAAAAGGACTAAATGAGTAGACCACATGATTCATTTCATGTAGATATCTTACTTGCAATCAGCACTTATTGTCTCTGGGGCTTGTAAAGGACAAAGCAGGGATTGGTATCCTGGAAGGAGCTGTAGACATTTGTATATAAAAAGTGAAAAACAGGAGGACGAAGAGGCTGGGGGAAGGAGTATGCAGACAAATGGATTTTTTCCAAATGCAGTGGCAAGGAAAAGGTCTACTGAAACAACAAATGACAAAATGTGTATGTTTTTACAGGAGTCATAGAGCCACAGCTGTGGAGGAAGCACCCCAAACTTCCATAAAAGAGGTATTATACACCATAAATAAGTTAAGGTTATTTTTCTGTACTGAAACTTGAAAAATATAAATATCATGTGCTAGTCTGGGCACTAGTAAAATTGCTTAGAGGTTTGAAATTGAAAAGGTGTTATGGAAGAAAATCTTAAATACTCTGGAGGTTTGGACTTTGGGTTATGAGGAGGCATTAGCCTATTCTGGCCTCTGCAGCCTGAGGCAGAAATGAGGTAAAATGGGAGATTGTCAGGGACGTAAACAAAATCCTGAAATGAACAGATTGAAGGCAGTAAGCTGTTTAAGATAGCAACTAATTTGAAAACAAGATGCCATGGACTAAAATTGGGATGGGATGGGTGGGTGCACAGGCAATTCAGACAAAATTACCTCCCAGAAAAGAGCCTTCAATTTGGCATGGATGGGAAAAGTCAGCCACTGAAGCATGTTTGTTGGGGAGGGGGTAGAGTGCAAACCTACTGTGAAAAGGAACAAGATGTATTTTTGGACAAGGATAGAACTCAAGGTTACAGCCACTAATTGGATTTTGGAGGATATGCTGATATTAGCTACTTGTAAATGGTTGATATTTTCTGGGTTTGTGAGGACAGGCTTTAACAGAGTGATGTTTTCTCCCAGCAGTTAATGTTGTTGAGTCCTTAAGTCATTTGCAGCGTCAGCCAGGGCTTGTGAAGGTTGGTGGGACTCCTTCCTCAACAACAACAACAAAAACAACAACAGCAGGCTTGGGATCAGGCTTCTCTGGCAGAAACGATGAGAGCTTTACCATTTCCTCAGGTCTGTGGGGGGTATTGCTTTTTGGTTACCAATAAGCCTTTTAAGTGAAAGAGGGCTGTGGCACAATGCTGCTTCTATAAACCTTTTCTTGTCTGAGTCCCGAGTGCCCTTGGAGCCTCCCTTCCTCAGTGATTTGCTCAGGAGTCCCTGATGCCCTTAACTCATTCTGCTCACGCTCCTGCTGCTGCCATCAAGATTTCTAGACACTGGCATAAAGTTTAACCTTCAGAGCTTAAAGAGTCATAGACCAGACTTCGATGGCATTTGAAATCAATATAAGTAACAGTGATATTTGCTTCAAAGCGCTGCACAGGAGGTAATTTCAAACATAAACCTTTGGAGGACCTGCCAGTGCTAATGATCAGTGCTCTGACACTGCACAAACACTCAGTCTTGCTGTCAAACAACCACGTGTGGCCTGCAAGGCAGGGAGACAAAATCCCCAAAACTCTGGCTCCTACTTCATAAGCTAATGGAACAGTTTCATTAACTCCCCGACCACAGGGAATGGTGTTTTACCTGAGCAAGCCTAATATATTCCATGCAGAAAAGGGCTGTGGTAAACACATACCCAAGCCAACATCTCACAAGGTGATACCTTGATTTTATTTCCCAGCTTATGAATACAGTAGAAAAAAATGCTGTGGCTGCAGTCCTCAAAGGCAACAGGTGAATTTAATGGGAGCAGTGACCACTCAGTCCTTCTGTAAAGACATCCAGAAGTAGAAACATGGGTGTTTCTACTTATTTTGTCCCCTAGTGAAGAAAAGCAGCTCGAGACTCAGATAAATCAGCTAATTTGGCTTGGTTTATAGTGAATTCTAGTAGAATATTTTCCTTAGGGAATGAGTGGACGAAAAATGTCCTACTAAATAGAATGTACTCTCTCAATATGCTCAATACCTTCATGACTTAATAGTTTATTTTCTCCTGTATGCCACTTTAGTATAGTACAGAGTAAGGATGAAGCTGCTAGAATGCATAATCTGGGCATTTCCATTCTTTGACTATTTCAGCTTTTTAAAGTCATCTTAATTTTGCTTTGATTTCTCAACATATCTTGCTTTGCAAGTCAGAGTATCTTCCTAACATAGCTTAGCCTGCCACTGTTTAACTCACTTTGCATGCATTTTTGTCCAGAAATAATTTTTTTTACTCAGGTTGAGTGGCATTTGCCAGCCTGTTGACTAAATCAGAATTATTGCCATAATCAGGTGTTACCTACACAAATCAAGATTAAATTGACATTCTGTGAAATGTATTATAAAAAATGGAAATGAAGAAACTCACTGTCCCAATTTATATTAAGTAACAACTTAAAGGGTTGCAGTCTAGCCCAGGGGAACGTGACACCTCTTTTATAAAACTGTTTTTAACCTTGTAACAACATATTTTAAGGTGGAATTGCTAAACAGGTTGGCGAGTTGACTGAAGCAAAGATATGCAAAGGTTGTAACTGTATTTTGCTACAAGGGAGACCAACCCACCACAGTTTATTAAAAAGGTCCATAGCACACCAAAATGGTCTCTGCTTTTTTTTTTTTTTTTTTTTTTTTCTCCCACTGGGTTATTTTGCTTTGTCTAGAGACATGGAAGCCTCTGATTCTGCTTCATCCTCCCAACTCAACTGCAGTGTGCAAAGACCTGAGCCAGAAAGATCTGTGCACATCTTCATCCACCCAGTGGATAGAACCAGACATTCTTGCAGTGATTAATTTTTCTTCACAGAAATCAATAGAAATGTATTTTATCATAATCCTAAAATCAATATTAAATAACTAAGTCAAGCTCTTGGAAAAATAAAGCCCCCGACTATAAATTTTCCCTAAATCTAAGCTTTGAAATCAATTAAATCCATAGTATGCCCCAATACATTTTATAACTGTTTGAACCACTGCTTTTATATTTAACACCATATTTTGTTCTAGGAAAGGGTAATAAATGTCTCTCCAGCACTGAAGGAAGCCAACAGGGGACATTGGTTGTTTGGAGTACATTCCTCCAAAGCATTTTTCTCCACTTTGCTGGAGGAACTAAATTAGCTGGGAAAACTCAGACTAACAACCAGTTATCCATCATGGTTCTTTGTGGCCTAATATCATTGCACACAATTGTTTTACAACATGAGAGGCCAACAGGACATGCTCCCAGGGACAATTCTGCCCTGAAAACCATCAGATAGGTGGCACTTTATGGCTGAGTTCAGTGACTTGAACTAAGTAGTTCAACTTGGCTAATAAAATGTGGGGGTTTGGTAAGGTAAATGATGAAGGCTGTGAAGGGCTGGGAAAAAAAACCAAACCCCACATCACACTATTTAAACAAGCAACAGTGCCCATCTTTGTTGCATCCAAATCTTAAGGGTCTTTTCCAACCTAAATGATTCTATGATTCAGTCATGGATCATAACAGAGAACTCCTTGTGAGCCAAAGAAGGCAGCAGGAAACTATTTTGAGGCTGAGCATTGTGCAGAGAAGCATCTGGCAGCCAGAGGGATGCAGCTTTGTGGATACCCTCCCAAATAGGCTGCAAAAACATTGTAAGCACTGCTACAGCAAGTGAAGTAGAAACCCTGCCACAGCAGAGAAATATAAACAGGTTATGGGAGGATCCTGAATTAGGCTCAGATAGTGAGCAGGAATGGAGTGGAAAATTAAACTACCATTCCAGGCTCTGAAATTTTTCTTCAGCTTTTAGTGTAAGTTTATGCTCCTGGAAATAGAAATACCTGGGTGTGAGATTCATCTGGCCCTGTAACACTGACAGGTGCACAGTGCTGTGCAGAAATGGCCTCCAGGATGGGTTTAGGGTCGCACACAGAATTTCCCTGCAGGCAGATCCCCACAGCTGCCTTTGAGAAGCTTTGGCTGATATACTTGTGAGTAGAGGAGCAGTAGAAGTATGGAGAGCATAATTCTGAGCTGCATTTAGGAGATCCCACAAGGATGCACTTCTTCCACAGCACAAGTAGGCCCAGAACTTCTGACCAGACGAGGAGAAATGGTGACCTGGTGTCTTGCACTCCTTTTCAGATGCCCCTGTGAAGATGTCACAGAACTGATTCAGGGTAGATAAAATGCTCTGGCATCCCTCCTAAAAGGACCCAGCATGGGGAGTGATGAGATGGAGAAGGGATGGGGGAAGTCCATGGAGGACAAGGTCTCCCTCAGTTTACATGACACAAATAATCAGATGTCGAGTCTGTGGTCCCAACATCCCAATTTCTTCCCTCTGCACAACAAGCTCCTCAGAAATGCTGTAGCTTCAGTGAGGAAGACTAGGAAATGACACCTTCCCAGTGCAGGACACACAGGACTATTATGTATTCTGTAATATTTTTACTAAACTCTGGGACAAAATAAGATCTCAGATAATTCCTTTGCAATGCACAGACTTAAACCCTGGGGCTGCCCCAGGGAAGTGAGGACACCTGTTGGCCCTCATGGTATCTCATGCTGCAAGAGCTGGTGGGGGTCATGGTGTCTGAACTCAGCCAGGGCCTGCCAGGGAAAGCCAGCAGTGACCACAGCCTCTGGTGTCCTGCAGCCTGACCTCCAAAGGTAGTGGGCATACACTGGTACCAGCTGCTGGCAGCTGCCCCTTCCCGTTTTCTTCCTGGGACACAACCTGGACAGGGTAAAAATAGTCTGAAGGGGTGAGGAAGGAAAAATACCTCAAAAATCCCATCCAGCCCTTTCCTCAGGCCACTGGCTGGATCCCAGCATTAGCAGCAGGGATGGAGAGAGATCAGTTTTCCAGGACTGGCTCCACTTCAGAGCCTGCACAGCCACAGGCAGGGATTGCACGTGGCTCAGCACTGGGATGTTTGGGCCACTGAATTTCCTCTGTGAGGGTGTCCAAAGGAGGAAGAAATGGATTCCCCTTCACACTGAAGGACTGACAGAGGGGTGGCAAATATGGTGCAGGTTAATCTCTTTGGTGGCAGTTGTTATTCTGTTTTCACTCCCAGGTGACTTGCTGAATTTGAGTCTCCCTCCCCAGCAGAGCAAGCTCCTTCCTCTGGTCAGTGTCCTCTGTCTGGGGCTATGGAACGTGGCTTTGTGTGAGTGCAGAGCACCCTTCTACAGCACTTGAGATGCACAGATCTTCCTGTTTCACCTCCTTCTGTCTTGTCCTCATCACAGAGCTCCAGCCCAGCTCATTATCGGCTGTCAGGAGATTACTATTTGCAGATAAAAGCTGCTTGAGGGAAGAATATGAGGTGGTGGGGTGGGAAACAGGGAATCCTGCCAAAGAGTGGCCAGCAAGACATGGGACAGATCCACAGCCCCTCTCCTGCCTGCTGTGGCCTGAGCTGCATGGGCAGGAGACTGATTTCAGGCCTGAAATCAGGACCTGTGCCTGCTCCTTTTCCCAGTGCCACCACCCCTCTGGGCTTCACCCAGCTGCAAAGACAGGGTCCCTCCCAAGCTGTGACAGCGGTGATATTCACCCAAACTCCCCCTGCATTTCTGCACCCTGCCTTTCTCCTGGCTTGAAGGAATGCGTCACTTAAAGTACCATTGTTGATGATCGTTACCCCAGGAATGGAGGTAATTAAAAGCACAAAAGCTTCTGGAAGGCAGTGACACTGTTAGAGCCCAGCTTACACAAGAAGTTGGGAGCAGATATGGATTTCAACCTCAGTAATGACTGAGCCATAAATAACTTTGTTCCCATAGATCAGCTGGATGACAGTCAAACTAGCTCTAAGAGGAGATGCTTTCCTAGGAAAATCTCTTACTCCTCCTCCCTGATGGATGCTGTTTGGGTTTGTACAAAAATATCCAACCTACATTTTTCTTTTTAGTTCAGATGACACCTTTGTTTCATTCATGTCTTTGTATAAATACATCAGTGCCACCTGGGAGGGGTCAGTGCCCAGAATACAAAGCTGTGGGCTCCAGACTCAATTTCTCTGGCCATGGGCAGGATACAAATTTCAGTTCCTGGCTTTCTTGAGCAGCCTCCCTCTTGGCTCCTTGGCTGTCATTATGGGGAGTAAAATAGAGCTGGGGCAAACACAGCACTGTGGGATCAACAGAGAGGACAGGGACAATAAATATAGTAAATTCTTTAGCTTTTTAAGTATCTTGTGGGAATTTATTTTAATTTGTGTTGTAGCTGTTCAGTGGGGCAGCTCTGCTTGCTGACATGAGTGCCTGCAGATGTACCTGACCACACCACCAATGCCTGAACTTAACTAGGATGGGAAACCACCATGTCTTTATAAGGCAGCCCTTGCAGTAATTAGCCTTCCTTTCCTCCATGTGTCTTCTCTCTAGCCTGTTCCACACCTGGAAGGGTTTTACACACCTCAACAGTGAGGGGCTATGGAAACAGATTACCCAGAATGGCACAGTTCACTTGGCAATTGCTAAAAGATTTGGTCCAATTGTTGGTATCACATGGGAGAATTCTAATACTGTGATAACACAGATGCTTTTCCTTTTTTTTTTTTTCCTTTTTTTTTTTTCTTCAACTTTCTGCACAATTTACAGGGTTTTAAAGCAGAATGGATGGTTAGAGATGGGAGCTTTTAACCAACATGTTCAGCATGCCACTTAAGCCCAGAAAAACAAAAGACATGGTACATAATGGATGAGGAATAGAAAGAGAATAGTAAGAAATACAATATGAAGCCTTTCTTCAAATGTATGTACAGTAATAGCTGCTCTATCTTGAAGAAAACTGGAAGACATTCATAGAAGGGCAAAGAAAATTATTTGGGGCATTTTTTGGGAAAATGTTTCTTTTGCAAAAGGTTATGCTGGGACTGTTCACCTTAGAAAGGAAACCAATGGAAGAGAGTATGATAAAGACATTAAATGTTGTCTAGCATAACAGCAGTGGCTGAGAAAATTCAAGTAAATTGAAAAGCTGCAATTTCCAGACTGATCAAATAAAATTCTTTTCACACAGGAGATAATTAAACCATGGAACTCTCTGCTGCAAGGCACTGGGAAGGTCAGGCACTGACGATTTCTGCCTGGTAAGGAGGCCCTTCAGACTTACAATAGCTAGCATTCATGTGCTTTAAGATATTAACATCTGAATTGCAAGGAACAGGTTAGGAATTGCCTTTCAGGGAGAGGAAAGGGAAGTGCTGGCCGGTGATTTCCTGCTTGTCTCTGAGACATTTTCCTCTGGGGTTGCTAGAGTGGCTTGGCCACCCCCCCATGGGAACGGGGCCGATCTGAGTCCCCTTGGGGGCTCAGATCCCTGCCCGTGACATCCAGCCACGCTGGGGAGCCTGGGGACAGGACACCAGGGGACAAGCCCTGAGGCTTTCTCATCCTTGCAGTGCCTCCAAAGGTTCTCCTCCTTTTGGTCTGACTGGTTCTGCATCTGAGGTGGTGCAGGTCTGTTAAAATCAGGGCTGATACCCTCTGACTCAGACTCTGAGCTTGCACCTTTGCACCTTTCCCGCAGCACCACGCACCAGCTCTGCCTCACTAGATTTCATTAAAAAAAAACCAAAAACATAAGGCCAAAGTTAGCCTTTTTGGAAGGTGTGACACTGTGCTTATGTGCATGACTTTAACCCCCCTGGAAGGAGTATGGCCCAAAGTTGAGGTGTCTTGGCTTTCATATGGGTGCTGTTGGAGCTCTTCATGGGCTTTGTCTGAAATCTCAGCTTCGTTTCCCTCTTCACCCAGGACTATCAGAGAAATTTCTTTTCCTGCACACAGAATCAGTCCTGCCACAGGTATTTCTCCCTGATGCTTTCTTGGCTTGGGATACACATTTGCTGGAGGTGAAATTGTGATATCCTTTTCTTCAGATGAAAACTCCACTTTAGGAAAGGTTGCCTTCAGTTTGGTTAGAAAATTGAAGATTTGAAGGAACAGTAAAAACATTTTTATGTGCAATTTTTTGGATTATGTTTATGCTTAAAATCCACACTTATGCAAGTAGATTGGGCTTTCCCAAGGAGCATGGAAAAGGCTTCAAAAACACCATAAAGGTTTGAAGGTAGCAGAGCATCTTATTAGGACAGGTGCTCGTGTCCTAGAGCTCACTGAGGGCAGGAGAGGATGCAAGTGCAGTTAATTCTGTGTCTCTTTGCAGCAGAACTGTGACAGCATCTGTGCTTGACTTAATGAGATTTAAAAGCACTTAACTCCTGTCTTCCTGCCTGCACTCCCTGACAGATGAGCTATTTATTAATTTTTGACAGGAGATGTGAATTGTCATGCTAATAGCCATGCAGCATGCTCAGTGCAAGAAGTGCTCACTGGTGTCAGGGCTGGCCTGGGTAACCTAGGAAAGGGCAGCAGAGACAGAGCTGAACAATTTCCCTCCCCTTAGGAGGAAGGGGATGGCTGAAGGAAATTATGCTCAGATTGGAAACCCCTTCAAAGTCTTCTTCTATGGAATACAATGGATTTTATCCCCTGGCATCAACATCCCTCCTCCTTTGGGTTAATAAGGGGTACAGGCAGATAAACATGCCTTAATCAAATTATTAAAGAGATGTGAGGAGCCACAGCAGCAATTCCTCCAAACCCCTGCTGTGCTCCTGTCACCAGGAGTGAATTCCTACAGCAGATGCAGCCATCAGTCCTCTCTGCTCATAGTGCCAGGTCAGCTACCTGTGCAAAAGGCATATTTGGGGCCACAAGAATAATAAAGCATATTTTCTCAGGAACAGTCAGCTTTCTCTGCTCAAGCAAAAAGATATGGACAGCATGCTGGCAGGCTGGGTGCAAAACAACTGATACCTGCAGGAATCCCAGGTTTAATTCTACAAGGGATCATTATTTTTAGCTGAGTGAAGGCCTGACCTGCACTCAGTAGGCACAAGTTCCTTTGCAAGTGGCCCCATGGGTGAGGGGTACCAGGGGTCTGGGTGATGGAGAGCAGCTTTGCCAGATTTGTCAGAGTTAATGGACAGAGCAAGGCTCCAGCTAAGCTCTTCTAGAGGATGATTGAATGTAGGGTTTTACTATTCCCAACCAGCTGAAGAGGAAATACAGGAAGACTAATCTATCTCCTTAGGCTAAAGTTAGCATTTGGGTGTACTCCATCCGGTGCCATTAAATTCCCATTTAAAATCAATTTTTTGGGACCAGGATTTCATTATCTCTTCATCAATAACCTTCTGTGCTTCATCAGTTTCTCCAGTCTGCTTTGCAACATCTCTTCAAAATCTGTTTATGTCCAATAGTCACAAAACTTTATAGGCTGCCTAGGTACCTAGATTTTTGTTTATCCTCTGGAACCACAGAGAAAATTCTCATGCTGAATCATAATGGAAAAAATGGAAAAATAAATACCAGTTGTAACTTACCATCTGAAAGAAGAAACAGTAAGAAGTTAAGACCATCTGACAATTTTGTTCCAAGTCTTCCCAATTTAATTCTGTTTTGGCCTTTTTTCTTTTTTTCCACCTACTTCAATCACATTTTAAGATAAAGTCAGTATGACCNTTTACTTTCAAGCCTGAACCATTTATACCAAGAGTTTTTCTCAAAAGGTTTTATAATTTAATCTCTTGACATTCCATGTCAGGAAATATTTCACTGGAAGTTTTTGGCTGGTTGAATTACCTGTGATTCAATGCCTAGTTTTCTAGAGGTTCCCATGTTTATTTCAAACTAATGGATATTTTATGGTAGGTGTAGTGCACCTTTATGATTTATTAATAAGAAAATTTAATATATATCTAGTTTTGACCAAAGGGAAAACAATGTTTTTGAACAAGAGAGAAAAGAAAGATCATTCTTGCCATAAATTCTTATAACTCCTGTAGTGCTGCATTCATCTTACTGATTTCTCCACTTTTATGCTGAAGAAGAGGCAACTGATAATTACATGGAGTTATGTATATTGTGTGCCCTTTTAAAATATGGTGAGCACACAATCTTGCATTGTCCTCTGTCAGAGGACCTGCAATGCAACATAAAGCTTTGGCTGCAAATAATATTTAAAAAGTGTATTTATAGGTTCAGTATTTCAAGTAAGATTTTAAAATGCATAGACAAAAGCTAAGGAATTGTGCCTTCCCAGTCACCTGTGGTAAGGGATTGGGAATTGGGTTTTTTCTGATGAGCTGCAGCTCCTCTGAGCTCTGCTTTGAGAAGGCATGACTGGGAGGATGGTGATGTGGCTAAAGATTTAACCTTTTATAATTTCTCTTTGTAGTCACATGGATAGGACTGGCATGTGGTAATTTATAAGATAAAGTACATAGAGCCTGGTTTTCTTTCTCCTCTGGGATTTTCAAGACCATACAGTGGATTTTATTTGCAATTACCTGCCTTTCCCTTGTCCTTCAATAAACTCTTTTTTTTTTGCCAATGGCATCAGAAGGAGGAACTGATAAAGTTTCATGGCAGAATTCTGCAGTAGTATTCATTTGTTTTGTGTGAGAAGAATTGGAAAAATGACAACAATTATTATCCAGAGGCACAATCTCTTTCTCTCTCCATTATGAGGAGGAAAGACAATTATAGGAGAGCATGCCTGCCACTGGCTAATTCCACACAGTATCCTACCAGAGCCCCTGTGGAGGGCTCTGTGCCACTTGTGGAGGTGTGTGCAGGTGCAGAAGCATTGGGCAGGAGTGTCTGTGACCTGTGAGCTTTGAAAAAGCAGCACTGGCACCGTTCTGGCTTTGCCATCCATGCTGACACAGCCTCTGAGTCAAATGCATGGATTTGCACTGTCTGACAGGGAAATTCCAGTGTGCAGCGTGGGTTGTGCCCTCCCCACTGCCCAGGGACTCACCTGGCTCCAAACTTGGGCACCTGGTGTGACAGGAAAGAGGGAGGGGATGGTGCTGGGTGTGGAGTGGGACTGAGAAACCATCAGGCACCAATGTGGGCTTTGCTGCCCTTCCTCAGCAGCTCAGCCACCTGTAACTCCAGACATCACTTCTCACTTTGAAGACAGACCTTCAGAAACCCTGCAGGCTGAAATGTCCATATCATCCCAACCACTTCTCTGCTTGTGTGTGGGTTTGCAGCCTTGGCCAACTGATAGTGGCAACAGTTCAATTTTTTTTAATATGGAAATCACAATTACTGTCAAAAAGTAGGAAATATCACTGAATTTTCTCTGGAGACCTTTCCCTGGTGGAAAAAAAAATCAGTACAAGAGGTAATAGTTCTTAACAGCTCCTAAAAACCTCTGGATACTTTTGAATTAATTGCCAGGGGTGAAAGTGGTTGAGCTACTTGAGAGTCCATAGAAGTTGACAATTGCTCTCTGGAAAGCATTAAGGATGAATATAATTTTGGTACAGTGGGATGTTAATTTTATCTTTCACAGTCAATGGGGACCTAAGGTCATGAAGGAACAGTGCCCCTGTCACTCACTAATTACAGGAATTCTATGAAGAATCCAATATCCCCAGCGATGGGCTGGGTGGAGAGTATCTTGGGTAAAAGGTAACACTGTGGGTTTTAGGAGACTTCTTGGGTCAAATGGCCTGTCCATCTGAAGGTCAGGAGATCTTCTCTGAAAATTAAGCCCCCAGGCTGCAAACACAAAGATGTTACCTGTGACTGCCAGCCTGGAGATCTCTATTGTTGTGAGCATTGATCCAGGGAAACTTCAGTCTCACTGCTGTTTCAGCTGTACAGGCAAGGGCTCAGTTTTCCCTCCCAGTGCAGTTATTGCCAGCTCCATGTTGTCTTGCTGGGTGTGTATTTGCTAAAACAAGCTACATGCTGGCAGACTGAGCCTCTCTTTATGCTTCCCTCCATGAGCACTGTCAAAAGGAAATCTTCAGGCTTGAAAATTGTGTTTTGAGACCTTCCTTGAATCTGTTTATCTCTGTACTCTGAGACACCAAATCTTAGCTTGAAGGTAGAAGAACAGTCAGCTCCTCCTTTTCAGTTCAGGACAGAGGATGAGGTCACAGACACACAGGGTGTTCCCCTTCCCTTCTTCTGCTTCTTCCCTTCACCTCCAAACCAACAAGGAGCAAAGACATCTCCTGTTTGCTATCAAAATCTATCTGCTGTGTCTGGAGAGTGCTGCTGTGGCAATGAGTTCTACAAGCTAAATATACATGATATAAAATATTCTTTGGAAAGAATACTCCGCTGGCTTTTGGACCCTTGTTAGCAATCAAACCTTTTTTCTGACCTTCGTTGTACAATGGGATTTTATATACCTCAGTCTCATATTCTCCTTGTTTTCTCTCAAAGAGGAACAATTCTGACCTTTTTAGTTTGTCTTTACACATCCTAACCTTACTGAAAGCTGCCACCTCTCTGTCTCGTGCCTTCTGCCTCTCTCAAGCCCTCTGATTTACACTGTTTTCTGTAGATGGGGAGAAGAGTGAGAAGAAACATAGGGTAAAACAACTCAACCTTTTGATTTAGGACAAGGATCCAAGCTCATGGACATTTTTGGTCGTTAATTTGAGAAGAAAGCATGGTTCTGTCCCAAGCCAGCTGAAAACCTCAGTGGCAAAGGGTACAACACAGAATAGATGATTCCTTACAGTCAAGCTCCCCACAGCTCTGGAAGAGACATATTGCCCTGACTTTGTGATCAGTATTCTGGGAATAGCCAGACAACTCATCAAAAAATCAGAATGGACATTTTTGGTGTCCTGACCTCCAGCTGGTGGTGGAAAGTAAGTGAAAGAGCCATAAAAAGCCTGCCTGGGCCTGTTGCTGAAATGAAGTGCATAATGAGATCTAGAGAGCTCTCACCTGATCCAATCCACGCTGAAAGCAAAGACACTTTTCCCCTGGCTTCACTGAGCTGAACTGGCTGCCAAAACAGAAATTGATCTTTCTGCTCAATGACACTGTAGTAAAGAACCCCACACGCTCACTTTGCATTGACTGCAGGCTCTACAACATCGTTTTGACAGTTTTGATTGAAAAGAAGCAGCTAAAAAGGCTCTGTGAAGAAAAACTGTGAGGCAGGGCTAGGTACCTCTCTGAATTCCTAACAGCGTGTAACTCACAGAGTGTGCCTCTGTGCTCGGCTGAGAAACAGCCTGGTTCTGAGCAAGAGACACTTCCATTCAACAGGAAAATATCAACTCTGCTGCAGGGATCTCTCTGTAATTCAGACTAGGCCTCCCGAGTAAAGAGGCTGCATATGTAAGTACCCTCTGCTAATTAATACTGCACTGTCACCCCACTAATTAATGCACAATAGAAGAGCTCTCCTGACATCTTCCAGGGTGTTACAGAATTTGGATAAAATGAAGCCATGAAAATCTGAGGAATAACAGAGACACTTCAAGGAGGGTGGGCTGAAGCCAGAGACCCTGAGAGGAGCTCTGGGCACAGAAAATCCTTCTCAGGTCACAGAGCTGAGGATGGGTGCAGCACCCTCCTCTCCCACTATAACCTCAGAGCTACAGAAAGCAGATTTTGGGTGACATAAGGCATTTTCAGAGAGTTTACTATAAATCCAACATTTCTGTAGTTTTCTACTGAAGGTCTTCTGAGTCAGCCCAGCTAATCAATGGTGTTGGTCAGTGTAAAGCCAGTGAATGTTGCAAAATAATGGGTGATAAGTCTTAAGTATTGCAGGGTTTGCTGGACCATGGTGGAAGGTGCCTAAAGAGGGCAGAGAAAATGAATTCTGGCATGTTTAGAAGATGTAGCACATGTTGGAATAATCTGTGACTTTCCTCTCAAAGCCTGTATTATTGTTGATAAAGTGTTCACCATTACCTAGGAAGCCATGAGAAGGACAGTCATCACTCAGAGCACAAACAGTGACAGTTTTTTCTTCTAAGAAACTGAATTGGAAGGCTAAGAATAAGATGACCCTCCTTTTGTCAATTCTGAGAAGAAAACAACGCAAGTGGTGGTGATTTGTGGCCTATTGCAGATCCTATGTGTCCTGTGAAGCCAAGACTTCTTTCTAGAAAGGAGTCTGGACAGTGCTGTGGACCTTGGCTGATCCCCTCTTTCAAATGGGATCAGAATCAAGGACAAACTGAGACCCTGAAGGTCCTCACATCAATGACTTAGGCCATGATTTTAATGAGTGTGCTGATGTTAATGAGCAATTGATTGCCTGTGCAACTGGACAATGCATAGTTCTGAATTTTTGATTTTGGTAAATTTTGAATTTTTGGTTTTGATACCAGCACAGAACTTTCTGTACTTGCAGGTATACTAAGGGAAGATTTAACCTGAACACACTCAGAGCCACTGACTGCTAACAAGAAGTAAAAACCACTTCCCTAATTATCCAGTGAGGTGCACCTGGAAAAACTGAAGTGCAGAAATAAAGAAAAAGAAGGCACTTTGACAGTCCCTGAGTGGAGATGAGAGCCGGCATTTGAGGACAGTGCAGAGTTTCTTGCAATCAGTCAGGAAGGTATTTGTAAAGTATTTCTGAAAACATGGAGAAATAAGGACTGCAGCCTCTCTAGAAACTGGGTTACCCGAGTTGGATGTTGTTCCCTTCAACTAACCTTAAAAAATGCTGGGATGGGCTCTTTTCTATTTTCTCCTCCTCTCCTTCTGAGAACCACCATGGTGCAGTGAGTACGAGAAGCTGCACGGTCCAGCTGTTGAGGGATCAGGTTGCAGCTGGCTGGGAGCTGTACCCGAGCATCTCCCGAGGAGAGAGGTGTGGCTGCTGCATCCCTGATCCCGTGGGGATCACCCTGCAGCAGCCCCACGCCTCGGTGACTGCGGGGAGGAAACCTGCAGCAGCCACAACAAAACGGGGAGTCTGCCCGTGTGCAGCCTGCTTGGGATGCCCAGTAGGATTCCTAAAAAAGCAGTCCCCAGCTGTGCTTCTCTGTCCTGCCGACCCCCAGCCCAGCCCTGCCCTTCCCTCTCATGCCCATGGCTGTCTCCAAGAAAAGGAAGCTGAGAGACTGAGGAGCTTTTAATGCTGACAAATGTTGTCCACTGCAGGTATAATTTGTTGCCTAAAGTTGTAATGGTCATTTTATATACATTTTCTTGAACCGTCATCTGTGAACAATGGGCTTTTCCACAGAAATGCCAGTTCAACAACCCTAAGGCTCTTCTAATTTACACCATCAAGCTGAACAGAGAATAATTTAAAAATTAGTTTTCCCTCTCCCTCTGTTTCCCACCCCAATACTGTTACTGCAAGCAGAGACCTCAGAGTGGAGACTCAAAAAGCAGCTGCATCCTGCATCTTCAGTGCCTGTAGCTCTGTCCTCGATTCCCAGAATTAACTCAAATAAATTATGCATTTCTACATGCTTACCCAGGAAAAGCCTGCACAACGACACTGCAGAGTCACTCAAAAGAGGAAAAAAATCTGACCCTGTAGTTCTGTGGATGACAGCTATTTTTTGCCTTTTGGCTGATACATTGCCACTTGGAATAATTTACTGGGAAGGAAATTATTGAAATTACTGGAGTGCCAGACAAAGAGGGGAAAAAAACTGAAGGAAGAAAAGGAAAATTCCCATCAACATCACACTACAGAGCAATGAAAATACCTCCCACCTGCAAACTTCCCAAAAATATTTCCATGGAGCCCTGGCTTCTAATTTGGCTTCTGTTGGTAGTGTCAGAGAGCTGGAGTTTGTTGAAAGAAGACAGACAAGAGTTTTAGGGAGGCAGTATTATGAGCACTCTCAGAAAATTGCAGCAGGTGTGAGCATTAATATTATTTTCCTCTACCATGAACCTTGTTCCCTTTGCACATAAACCACAGCTTTCCATTTAGTCTGCACCACACAGGCTCTGTGGTGGTTTTGAACTCCAAGGATCAGCACAAGGCACAAATGAGCTGGGCAAAATCCTTCTGTGTAGCTGTGCCAGGTGTGTGGAGGGAGCAGTGATAGCTGTGTTTAAAGTTAGGCTCCAATTGTTCCTTTTCCATGTGCTGACTGTTATTCACAGGGAGTTACATCTGTCCTTGTCAGGGAGAGCCCACACGTACCATGGGCTCCTCGTGGATCAGAGCTCAATGCAAGGCCCTTCAGGATGAAGTGATGAGCTGGCTGTAGCTTTGGAGAAACAGAAACATTCATCTCCATGCCAGGCTGGCAAGTTTTACACATTCATACGTTAATTTGATTCACAAATATACACTTTTCATTTTCTTCTGATCTTCTTTTCCTTCTCACCTGCAAAATGCGCCTTTTTGTGGATGATCTTTTTAATCCCCCCTCTTTTTTTTCCCCTCTCCTTGTTCATTTCTTCTTGTCTTAAAGCAATGACTTTCATTTTCTCCTTTGAAATCATCACAATCTGGCCTTGTGGTGTTTACTCATGCACTCTCTTCAGTTTTCCTCTAAATAAATATTTTGCAAATATGACAGCTTGAAAGGGTATTGGAAAGAAATCAGAGTCCAGCACAAAAGAGCAGATGTCCCCATCCTGCTGAAAAAAAAACCCCCAAAAGCATCCTGGTCCACGAAAGCTGAGCCTGCACAGTCATTAAAAGCTGTCACAACAGCAACTTTATTGTTCAATATTCATATTCTGTGTATTTTAGTGCTGGGACAAAAATTCATGCTACCTACAAAGGAGAAACCAGTATTTGTTTTCAGCAATGCTGCCCTTGCTGGAGCACAAGGTGAGCTGACACCCTCTCTCCTGCAGCAGCAGTGGGGAACAGTCCTGGCCCTGCTGGGGAGGCTGCAGTGGTGGGGAGTGGTGGCTGACCTGGGACTGGGAGCCTGCTGGTCCAGTCCCACCTTTTCCCAAAGTCTGGAAACTTCAGGCCATGCAGGGAGCAGTGTGAGCTGTGTGAGAGAGCTCCAGCTCATGTATGAGCCTTCACACCTGGTGAGACAGAGCTGGGAATTTCTCAGGTTTGGTGGTTTGAAATCTGTAGAAAAATGAATGATTGTAAGGGGAAAATAAGGGTACTGCTGGTCTCACATCTACCTTTCTCCTATTTTTTTCCACATGAGGGCACTTTTCTTAACCACCTGCTCTAAAACACAAGCTTTACTACAGCTCTGACCAGATCCTCATCAGCAAGCGAGGTCTGACATTGAGGATTAGCAGAAGGAGAAGAAGCCACCACAATTCCCACCCTGCAGCTGATGAGGTGAGGTGTGTAGGCTGTCTGTTGATGTCCTCTGCAATCCTGGTTGATGACCAGGACTGAGCCTGTGAAATAACCAGACAGCCATATGGCCGGCCAAGAAAATATGTAAATATTTTTTTCTGAAACAGCCATAGGACAGTGACTCTGTTTTTCACACAAGGCTTCATTTAGGAGTTAGAAGCTCATTATGGCCTGGGCATGTGGGTGTACACAACACACAAACCCTGCTGATTTGAGCATGACAAGCTGAGCATACGTTAGGGATAGAAGATTCTATGGCCAACCCACCCTCCTATCTTCCATCCCAGATGGGGAAGAGGTGTCTTTCCTGTACCTGCCTCTATCTCTATGTCAGTACATCTAAAGCAGAAGTGGAGATATGCTGATTACACATCCATAGAATAAACTGCACTTTTTTCCTTTTTTCAATTCCCAAAATAAGGTTGGGAAATTATCTTTCCATGCATGGACTTTCTGCAAGCTGGCAAAGAGGCTAAATTAACTGCATACATTATTCATTGCAAATTATTCACTCTATGCAGCACATACTGATTGTTTAGGAAATTCATTCTTTCTGTCCTAGAAATGTCACTGGCTGTAACTCCTTACCTCATCATTGACAAATTCTGTTGATTGCTTGACTAGTTGCTTTAACTAATCCAGGATTATGGTTTGCAAGAATAATAATAGCCACTTCTCTAGCACTTTGCACATGAGGATCCCAAAACATGATTTCAAAATGCTAATTAATCCCCAGAGCACCTGGGAGATGAAGTATTCTTATCCTTATAGCAGATTTGTGGCTCTTGAACCTTGTTGGGAGGTGGAAAGTCGTTCTGCTGACTCACACAAGCTGCCAGGTCAGGTGGGTCTCATTAGCTCCAACCAGACAAGGAAAAAAAGCAAACGTCAGAAAGAGAGGGGAGAGAAAGAAAGGAAATTAAAAAAGGGAAGGTGGGAAGGGTGAAAGAATCATAGGCTATGTTTGGTTTCAGAGTCTTGTCCTTAGTGTAGTTATTGAAGTGTCTGAATAAATTACAGTTAAATGGGAATGAGCCCTTCCAGCTGGACTCACTAAGCCAAATCCACCAAGACTTTCTTTACTTTTTTGCAGGGTGTGTATCCTGACTTGCTTACATGAGAATCATGTTTTGGTTGACCCTGGCTGGGTGCCAGGCACCCACCAAACCCACTCTGTCACCCCCCTCCCCAGCTGGGCAGGGGAGAGAAAATATAATGAAAGATTCATGAGTTAAGGTCAGGGAGAGATACTCACCAAAAGCCATCACGAGCAAAACAGACTGAACTTGGAGATATTAACTGAATTTATTACCAACATTGTTGTGGTGTGTTTTTTAGTTATAATGGTTTCTCCCATGTTCCCCCTATCCTTACTGTATGGCTTTCCCCAAACTGTCAATCCCCCAACCCCGCCTGCAGTGTGGGGTTCACCCTTTTCTCCCTCTAATGTCAATCCATAAACCACTCCCTAAGCCCACATGTCAATCCCTCCTCTGCTGTACCCTGATTGGTTTATTTGTTGAACCCTCCCCTGAGAACCAGACCTTTTATAAACCCACGTTCCGAGATAAGATTGTCCTGTCTGCGTCACCCCTCCATCAATAAAGGCTGTTGGAACTGTGAGCTGGCAGACCCTTGCTTATTCTTCGCCCTCTTCGCCTGGATTAACAACAAAGCTCCTAAGCGAGGCCTGCTGGGGCCGGAGTCAGCGCTCAAAGGGTACGAAATCCTCGTCACCCCCAAAGCTGCTCCTCCTGGACCAAGGCTCGTGAGCCATACCAGGCAGAAAACAGTTTTACAACATAATCAGAGCAAGATAATAAGAAGTCAAATAAATCTTAAAAACACCTTCTCCCCATTCCTTCCTCCTTCCCAGCTCTACCTCCTGTCCCCCAGTGGCACAGGGAGATGGGGAATGGGGGTTATGGGGGGTCCATCACACATTGGTCCTGACACTGCTCAGGGAGAGGAGCCATTCAGTGTGGGATCCCTCCCACAGGAAACATTTCTCCACAAACTTCTCCAATGTCCCATCCCACGGGCAGCAGTTCCCTAAGAATTGGGTCACTCTTCCATGGGGTGCAGCCCTTCAAGGACAGCTGGAGCTGCTGGGTGTTCCCTGCTGGGTGTGCAGTGACCACTTGTCTTGCACATCTGCATGTTTGGTGCCCTGACAGACCCTTGCCCAAAGATGAAGCCATTGGATGACTGGAAGAAGAAACTTTTATCACCCAAACTGGCGAATGTGACAGCCTGGCAAAGTAGGCTGGATGGCCAAGGATATCCCTTGCCTTTCTAGGTAACAGAATGGGAGCATTAAAAGCTATGTACTGAAGCCAGGTGATCTTTGGCTGATGGAAGGACTAATGGGAGAAGATGTTTTGCTGGATATACACATCACATATGAACTTCCACTGTTGTCTGCAGGGAAACTGAGGTATACAAGGCAAGAGGAAATTATTCACTGGCTGAAGTATGAGGAGATGTGAAGATTTGGGTCCTGTCTTTGTGTCTTTCGTGAACAACTTTTAACATTTTAAATTATACCTGCTTTTGTTGCTCTTTTAAGAAACCATGTGGAATGGCAGCTGAGGACTGATCTAAGAGAGGGCAGCTCTGAAAGGGAAGCATGTTGTGCTCTGCAGCAAAGGAACACAGAGCAAAACCACCAAGTAACCTCGGTTTGCTGCCCGTGAGCGTTTCCACTGAAAGCAAAGATCAGGGGCTCTGAGCAGAGGCACACAAATGTGTGTTACTCCTTTAAAGATAAGCAGAACTGCACATTTAGGTGAAGCAAACGTTACTAAGGCTGGATAATTTAATGTATGCCAATGGGGATGGTAATGGAATGTGGTAGTGGGTGCATGACTCTTACCAGTTCATTTGTCTAGAAGTGTGGAGTATGGCAACCAGCATTTGTGCTCTAAAAATGTAATTACCACCTCAAGAACCAAATCCAGACAACCAACAAACAAAGGAAGAATGGCAGGGGACAGTTCATGGCTGTAAGCTGCAGTATGTGGATGCTAATATTGTTCTGGAATGAAAGATTTTCAAAAATGGGGGGGGGNGGGGGGGGGGAATCAACAAATCAGCCCTGAAAGTCAAGGACACTCATCATTCAAGTCAAAAAACAATAGTCTGCCTAGCAGGGACATTTAGACAGAAAGAGTGTGACACACAAATTTTACACATTGCTGCAGGTTTCACTGTGAGGCCCTATGGCATTGATTTGATTTAATAAGAGCAGTAGGGGTATAGAGAACTGCTGCTTAAATTTGCGGTAAAATATCCTTGCCAGCCTTCATTGATATAAAAATAGAGGACTGACTGGATCCATATGACCTAATTCTGTTCTTCCTTGCACCAGCAGAGGAAGGAATTGCTTTCTGGAGGTTAATGGCTTTAGACTTGTATGTAAATGAAGGGAAAATCTGGTCTTAAATCTCAAAGAAGCAAAAAGCAGCGACAGGATTTAGCACAGACCTCTTCCACAGGGGCTGGCAGGGAGGGATGGTGCTATCAGAGGAGCCTTTAACAGTGCCATTCATTCTGCAATTGTCCTCCCATTTCAGTGCTGGTGAGGGTGAGGATTTGAGGAGGAAGAAGGTGGTGGCAGGGTAGCTGTGGATGGGACTCTGCAAAGGGCTCTTTCTCCCAGTTCCCATCAGGTGGTGTTTGTTTTATCCCTTCCAGACAATCTTTTTCAGGCCAAGTTCCTTGACTTACTACTCCTCACTCACCTTGGGGTGCCCCTGGGCCATGTGAGAATGTCCTGAGGGGAATATCAGGGGGAACTTGGGCACCAGTGAACCCCTCAAGCCCTGGTGACAGCTCTGGCTTTCTGAGATCACAAACACACATCCCACAAAGAGGTGCAGTGGAGCAGGTGATTGTGGAATCCTATTCCCCCATTGGCAGGACTCTTCAAAAGCTTATCAAGGTGGAAGGGACCAGGATGCTGGACCAGGAGCCTGCTTTCCCATGGAGGAATCCTGTGTTGGACCTGCAGGAACACATCCAGATTAAGTTTTGTCCCTCTGCTGATGAGGAAAGAGCAACCTGGGCAGATAGGACCAGCCATGCTGCCCATCCTCACCTTCAATTCCCCAAAGTTACATGTCCCAGACTGGCTTTTTGCTGGCTTCCCTTTGCCTGCTTGGGTCATTCCCTCTGCCCCTGGCTGGGGGTACTGTGCCACTCCTGGGTGGGCACCAGAGCTGCTCCCTACGTGCAGAGCTCACAGATTCCTGCAGGAAGGGCAGGTTCTGGTGTCCAGGAGATGCAGACTCACCTTGTGCTGTCCTGCGCCTCTCTGTCACCTGGGTAAGCCCAAATACCAACCAGAGAGGCTGAACAGCAACTTGGATCTTTTGAATCATGGAGAAATGCAGTAATTTTCCTTTCCAAAGGGCAGAGAGAACATCAGCATATTTGCTATGGATAGCAGGTATCTGAAAAGCCAAATGCAGCCCTAGTGCAGCTTTATGGGCTTCAGCAAAATTAGCCTGGGATTAATGGCAGGCAGGAACTCAAAAGTTTTCAGGTGGGAGCTCTTAAGGGCACATATGTTTGCCCCCTGTGGAGTGGATAATGTGTTTTTGATGTTTTGTTGTCTAAAAG
>VZTR01005850.1:15922-26706 GCA_013400775.1 Chaetops frenatus | reverse complement strand
ACAGGCTCAGCCTAGACAGACCAGACCTATCCCCAAGCTCTGAAATCAGGGCCCTGGGGAGGCACCAGGCAGGAGCACAAGGATTTTCTGCCCGATGGGCTGAGCTGCAGCTGCTCTGCCCCATCCTCAGGGGAATGGCACAGGGAGGGGGGTGCAAAGGCAGGGTGACTTCACCAGCAGGACGAGGACAGGCTGGTGCCCAGCTGATCCTTGTGAAACACCCTCTGGATTGTGCTGGGAACGCTCCCAGCCCTGAGCATGTCCGGCCATCCTGGTGTCCCCACTCGAGTCACTTCTAACCCACTACTGCCTTCTTACCACAGGCATGGAAAAGGAGTTTTCGGCTTCTCAGTGACCTCATGAATGCAAGACACTGCCAGTTATCCGTCCAGCTTGGCATTTACAACATCAACACCTCCCTCCCCAGTGAAAAGGGAGTCAAAGGTCCTGTGCTTCCCCGTGCCCTTTGCTCTCCCTCTGTCCTGCCCTGGGGATTGGCCTTTAGGGAAGCCCCCTCTGCTCCACTAAACTGGATTTGCAACTGAGGCCTTGTGATCCTGCAGCCAGAGAGTGCAGTGGGACTCGGGGTGATGCCTGAAGTGGCTGCCTGGGAACAGAGACCAGACAGGAATAAAAGGGAATAAAGGTGGATTTTTATTGGAAAGGCCTTCAAAGGCACCCCCTGCTCTCAAAATGGAGCCCAGGATGGGCCCCGAGTCACGAGCTCTTCACCCCTTTAGAGCTTTGGGCCATTTGCAGATCAGCATCAATTCCCCAATTCAAACTTTAGCCAATGATGGCATTTCCCCAAGCTCACCCCCCCTTCTCAAGATGTTGGGTTGCACATTTTGGGCCCAGGACAGGCTGGGTGTCCTTGGAGAGCAGCCTGGGAGAGGCTTTGTTGTGTCAATGTTCCCATGAGAGAGCAGCAGCTCCCAGGCTCCAAGGCCCTGCAGAGTCACACCCTGAGCACTGCAGGGCTGGGGAATATCAGAGTTAAAACCCAAGGCATCAGGGGGAGCAGCTCTGGGGGAAGGCCTGGGGACAGGTTCCTTGGATTTGTCACTCCAGTTTAACTCTGGGACAGCTGGGTTTGGTCCATGGCTGTGCATTCCCAGTCTGCCCAGTCCAGTGCATTCACTCTCAGAGCAGGTGCTCCACTCATGACTCCCATGAGTTTCCAACACCTCTGCTCAAAAGAAAGCTCCATCTCTCTCCCCTGATTCCCTTTTGCTGAGACTCTGCTTGGAACTTGCACCAACCCTGCCCAAAAATAACCCTGGCAGCTCTCCCAGCCCTGGGCATCGGGGCTCCTGCCCGGGGAGGGTGAAGGTTGAGATCTCTCTTGTGTTTCTGGCACATTTTGGTCACCTCTGGCACCTCTCTGTCCTCACTGGTACCAAATTTACAAAGATCCCCTTTCCAGCTTTTCCCTCCTCTCCTGAGCTCAGCTCTGCCCCTAGGAGGCCTCGCCTCTGGAAGCACAAAGGGTTTTCTTGGCACAGCCAAACCCATAAAAGTGGCCAATAAATCCAAGGAGTCTTCTTCCCTTTGGGACGGCAAGAAGATGCAGCAGAGAGGATGAGGCTGGGATTCTGTTCTGTTTGTTCCCTGCAGGGTGATTTTTCCACTGGTGTGCAAGAGGAGCTCTGGGAATTCATTTTTTTTTAACAAAGGAAAACAGAGGGATTGCTGCCATGGGTGCTCGTGGGCTCTTCCTGGGGTCCTTGCTCTGGGAAGCAGCCCAGATAACCAAAACTGGGGGCAAAACCAAGGGCCTGGTGCCCAGCTGGGGCAAATTGGCCAAATTCTGAAGATTTTAATGAGTTTGACCCCTACAGGCACCTGTGTAACTCCCCCCCATTCTCCTGGGGAGAGGCATTATAAGGAAGTTGTTCCTCTTTGAAATCTTTCCACCTTCTCTGTGCAGAAGGGGAGCTGAGTCCTGGCTGATCCAGGTAGGTTGGAGGAACTTTGAGACAAGGATTTGGCCTGGCTCTGTGGTCGTGTGGAATATCTTCCTATTTAAGTTCATAAATCAGAGGGGAATGTCCCGAAATGGTGGGAATGAGCCATGAGAGCAGCCTGTGCCGGGAGGAAACAGCAACAGGAGAGGTTTGGAGGGCTGGAAAGGCAACCCTGGCCTTGCTCTGAGAAAAAACTTCCCTGTGCTGAGGGTCTGCACGAGGCCAGGAGCCACCTGCAGTGCCCGAGGGGCAGCCAGAGCCTCCTGGGCTGGGGACATCCCTTGAGGTGAGTGCCCAGGGGGACCCCCCAAGGCCAGGGATGGGTTGTGTTAAACCAGCAAAAAAACCCCAAAAAACTCAGCTGTTCTCCCTCCCCTGGGAATGGCTGATTCCCTGGGCTGTGGAGGGAAGCAGGAAAACCCTTTCCTCAGGTTGGAACCTCCTCTCTTGGCCACCCCTTTGTCTCGGGCCAGCCCTGACCTTTCTGTGGGTTAATTGAAGATGCTGTGGAGTGCCCAGGTGTGGGGGTGGGAAATGCTGTCTAAAACTTGTTTGGAGGCCCGGCTGGATAAATCCCCGTGGAATTCAATTTAACTGAGCTGACACCAGGATGAATCACGGCAGCACTCCCAGCTCCTGGCCACTTCCTACCAACTGCCTCTGCAGGGCTCTTCCTTCTTAGAGGGAGGACTAAAAGCATCTCAAAGTACCAAAATCTTAAAATAATAGCGGGGTTTGGTTAAATTTCACCGAGGAAAAAACAACATCTGCTATAAAAATCTGCTGGCTAGGAGCAGTGGGAGAGGATCCCACTTATCAGGGAGGCTGGAAGTGCCTCAGCCCCGTCATCCCAGAATATTCCAAAGTGGTGCCTCATCTGTCTGCAAGATTAGATGGACACAGAGGGGCTGGAGAAGTCGGGATAAATAAAGGACAGAGGGAATTTGATGGAAAGAGGAAGGAAATGAAAGAAAGGCTTCCAGGAAAGGGAAGGAGACAACGCTGTATTTATAAATATTGGGTTTAAGTGAAGGCTCAGGGACACAGGCTGCTCCACAATGAAAGCCATGAGGTAGCTGTCTGTTCCCGGGATTTAACTGAGGAGTGACATCTCTTCAGAGGCAGGAAAGTGGTCAGGACTCAGCAATGAGACCTGTAAGATGGCAGAATTCAAAAGGATAAACATTATTTGATACCTTATTTATAGGGCACCACAGGGGAAAGGTAAAGGTTTCAGAAAAGAAAGAAGCACTTTAATTTTATCTGGAGATTTTCCAACAATAAAATCTAATCCATCATTCTCCGTGTGTGACTGCTCTTAATGAAAATTTAGAGGCTGTGAGTGAAATTTAGAATTCCCAGGGGATGCTATTAGGAAGATGTCTAGCAGCTATGCAAAACCTGTTAGATCAGAGCCCTGCCAGGGGCCAGCCAGGCCTGCAGTGTGAAAAGGACACCTCGGAATTCGGGGAGCTGAGGCCCCACCAGCCTCTCCCAGGGGGATTCCTGGGATGGCTGCTCATCCCAGGGCTCCCACTGGGATCAGCTCACCAGGGACACCAAATCCAGCCATGGCAGCTGTGTTGATTCCAAAAGAGAGGGATTTGGCCCATTTATGGTTGGTTTTTAACCCAAAGAACCTCGTGGTGCTGGGAGTTGTTGATTCCTCTAAAGTGCCCCACAGGTTTTTTAGCTGATCCCTGTTGAGAGCTCTCAAAAGAAGCAGAAAAAAAAAAAAACTAAAACAAAAAAACCAACATTTAATCGGAGATCATGGAATAGTTTGTGGTGGAAGGGAATTTTAAAGCTCATCAAGTTCCAATCCCAGCACCCTCCACTACCCCAGGGTGCTCCAAGGCACGTCCAGCCTGGCCTTGGGCCCTTCCAGGGATCCAGGGGCAGCCACAGCTTCTCTGGGAATCTGTGCCAGGGCCTCCCCACCCTCCCAGGGGGGAATTCCTTCCCAATATTCCATCTAAACCTACCCAAGGTTACTCCAAGGTACCTCCAAGCTGGGTTTGGACTCCTCAGCCCATCCTGGAGCTGCACAGAGCCACCAAGTGCCTCTCATCCCTACTCATTTCCAATCCTCTGCACTTGATTTTTAATTAAAGCAGATCACCAGCCTGTTTCCAATCATTTTTAATGGTCAAAAAGGGGCTTCCATTATAAAGACAATAAATGTTCAATTATAGAAGGGCCTGCATGTACATCATGAATCAGTTTAATACCAAAGTCACTGCCAATTATTCAGCTGATTCAAAATGAGACTCCATCAGAAAATGTTAAATCACAGGATAAATCTGTCCAGGGCAAGGCTTTAATAATCAAAATTCTCTGAAAGCAGAAAAAGCTTTTCTAAAAGCAGGGGGGAAGAAAAGGTTACAGCTTAAGCCAGACATTAAATAGTAATGCCAGATGTTTAACAGTTGACTTAAATTATTGGCAGCTATCAAATGTAAGATACTACTGGGTGCAGAGCTCTGCCACCAAATTTGTAATCTGGGGAATGGGCTTAAATATTCCTGTAATTTTCTGCCTATGGATAACAGGCAATTTAGATTATAGAATAATAACCTTCTAATTCCCAGCAGATGAGCACCAGCCTCCTGCAGCACCAAAAACCAAGCCCAGGTTTAATGTGGAACCTTCAGTGAGAGATGGTTTTTAATTCTGTAATTCTGTTGGATCTGTGGAATGGAGCACCAGGCACTGCTGGGACCCCTCTGCCTGTAGACAGCAGAAGACACCTCAAGAATTCCTAAAATGCAGAACAAAACACCCAAAAAAGGGTCCACAAATTTTCACGTCAATCTTTCCTACCCCAAAACTCGCTTTATTTCAATTTTTCCCTGAATTTCTGTGCTGGGAAACTCCAACAGCCCGGGATCACTTGGAGCAGGTACTGTCTGCCCGTGTGGGGTCTCAATCCCTTGGGTGGCTCTGCCTTTCCCCCTCTCCTTCCCACATCCTCCATCCCATCCCACATCACCCTTTGCCCAGCAGGATCTGGGGGCTGGGACTGGCTCTGGGCTGTGGGATCCTGTAGAACTCCAGCCAGGTGTCCTCCTGTGGGGCAGCACTGACTGCTGCCATTCGTGGGAGGGGAAAAAAATGGGATCTGGCCCCTCCTGCTCGGGCCAGGAGGGTGGAAAGTGTCTCATTCCCAAATGGATCAGTCCTGGAGCAGGACACTGAGCACTCCTGCCCTGCAGGGTGAGATCTGCTCTCTCTCCATGCTCAGCTTGGGGTATGTCAGAAATAACTTCTGTAGCGGCAGGACAAAGGGGAAACTGAAAGAGAGGAGGTTTAGGTGGGATATTGGGATGGAATTTTTCCCTGGGAGGGTGGGAAGGCCCTGGCACAGGGTGCTCAGGGAAGCTGTGGCTGCCCCTGGATCCCTGGCAGTGCCCAAGGCCAGGTTGGATGGGGCTTGGAGCAGCCTGGGACAGTGGAAGCTGCTGGGGGTGCAATGGGATGGGTTTTTAAGGTCCCCCCTCCCACCCAAACCCTTCAGTGATTCCGTATTTCTATGGATGGAGCTCTCCACAGGCACGAGGACAATCCCAGCCTGTCCCACTCACTGCACCCTGTCACAAACTGTCCCCACGCCTGGGCTGAGGCTGAAGTAACAAAACTCAGCTGCTCAGACGAGCCAAACCCCACATTTGCTGTTATTTTGAATATTTTTCCCTCCCTCCTTCCTCTCTACAGAGCTGAGAGCGTGGACAGCACGGCTGGGTTGGTTCCTGCCTCGGCACCAGCGGGAACATCCCAGCTCCAGGGCTGGAGGATGGGCTAGGAAAGGGTCAGGACACATTCCCCACCACTGAGAGCTGAAGAAAAATGTTGGCAGAGCAAAGCTTGCCACAGGAAGAAAAGGTTGTCCCGGCTGTTCATATTCCTCCACATGGGGTGAGTAAAACTGTCGGTCAGACTGAAGCGTCGGATGCACAGAGGGGAATAAAAACTCATTAAAGGGCCAAAAGGAAACCCTATTAAAATATCAAATATAAACCGGAGGAGACTTGATCACCCAAGAGCTGGAGGAGTGTCAGGGCTTGAATGAATCTGGTTTGGTTTTTTTTTCCCCTGAAAGCAGAGGAAATGCGTTTTGTGGAAAGCCAGGTGGGATGAGGGGCAGGTAGGGTGTCAAAGAGCACTGATAATATTTCAGGGCCTCGCTCGGAGCCGGGAATACGAAGGGGATTTATCCGGTTTTTGGCGGGGAGGTGAGTGCTGGCAGATTTTTGAAGGGATTCCAAGGAGGTTCAGACTCATCTGGTTCTTAAATTGAGAGCTCTTGGCCGCCGCTGTGCCGGGGCAGGAGCATCTCCACTCCTCGTTCCCGGGACACAGCCGGGCTCGGGAATCAGCGCCGGTGGCTTCTCCTGCCCTGGCCTGGCTGCTGCCCTGCTGAAAAGCCAAATAAAAAAACCAGCATTTCGTGTGTTCTGAGCCAGCCAGAGAACCATCCTTCTCACAGCATCTCGTTTCTGCTTTATGTGGTCTTCGGAGAGGAAAGAAATTACAGGGGGAAAGAGTGGAATGAAATATTTTCTTTCGAGCACTGAAATCCGTGTTAGTCCTGTCAGTGCTGGAAGGGATGGAGCCTGGTTTCCCATAGATTTGTGCCCCAGGGCTGCTGGACTTTTAAACCAAACTGTGGCTCTGTCAGGGTTTCAACCCTTCCTATACACCAGGAAAACCACATGGAGCGGGGGGGGAAAACCTGGATTTATACCTCACCCAGAGCAGTTCTTGCCTGGTCAGCCACTGAGAATCCTCTTTTTGGGGGTTTTCTCCTGTGTGGACTCTTTGGTATCTCACAAGTGTGAAGGCTTTTCCATGATTTGGGAAGTTTTGTCCCATTTTTTCCTGGATTTGAAGTTTTTTGGTTGTGGTTGAACTCAGAGAAGGCATAAATGGAGGGTTTCTCTCACACACGTCTCTTAAACGTGTTACCTTTGGGATTTGGAGCTGTTGTCCAGGTGGCTGAACTTGGCACCAGAATTCAGGAATGACATTGGGATGAGGTTATGAGGTTTCTGGGGTCATCATCCCAGAAATTTCATTCCCTGACAAAATCAGAGTTCAAGTAAAAACTTGTTTCTGATGGAGATGGAACAGACCCCTACTGCAGGCCCTGGTCTTGACCCATTTTCCTTGCTCTGCGCAGTGAGGCACTTTCTTAGCCCAACCCCTCCTCCGGGATCCTGGGTTTTTTTGGACACCAAGGCTGGTTTCCTCCCATCTCAGCAACACCAGGGTACAAACAGGGCCCCTCATTCCCTCACAGACACCTTAGAATCACCCAAATCTTGTTTCCTCCTGAACCCTGAGCTGGTCCCACACAGCAAAGCACTGAGGGGCTCCCCAAAGGTGACAGAGGGGGGACCTGCCCTCACACCCCCACGGGGAAAGCTTGAAAACCCCACAACTCTTTCCCAAAAGCTCAGTTCTAGGAAACTCTTTTCCATTTCCAGCTCTGAACATCATTTTTGGGGCCAAACAAGCCCAAGAGGCCTGAGAGGAATCAGCTCGGGTGGGCTCAGCTGCTGGATTAGCACTTGCCCCAGGTGGGATTGGAGACTTTGATCCTCAGAGCCTTTTCCAGTCCATTGATCTGTCCCAAACTTTTCACCAGGTACAAACCTTTGACTTGCAGCAGAATGGAGCAGCAGTGAACATAAACAGGACGTGGAAAGGGTTTTGAACAGATGTTTTAATGGTCTGTTTGCTGTTGTGGTGGGAGAGAAATTCCCTTGGGCTTCAGGAGCTGGTGGGTAGAATCCCACTCCTCTGGCCCTCAGCTGCTCATCCCCAGGGAGTTGAAGTCTCCAGGCAATGTCCCAGCTGCTGCAGAGCCTCCTGGAAGCAGGGATGTGGGAATCACCTGCAAAAACAAAGAAATCACCTGCAAAACAAATGAATCTGTTTGTATTTCCCGCTGTGTTTTGCGATGTGGCCGTGGGGGTGCCCAGAGCAGCTGTGGCTGCCCCTGGATCCCTGGAAGTGCCCAAGGCCAGGCTGGACAGGGCTTGGAGCAACCTGGGATTGTGCAGAGTGTTGGGATTGGAACTGGATGAGCTTTAAGGTCCCTTCCACCCCAAACCATTCCAGGTTTCTGTGATTCCATGATGTCAGTCCCAGACCTCGAGCTTGGCTGGATCTGGGCACAAAATCCACCAGGACAGAGCAGAGCAGACGGAGCTCAGGCGATGAGAAATGCAGTATTTTACACCCACACCACTAAAAATAATCCGCCGCCGCCAACTCTTCATCTGGAAAGAGGAACCACCGATGTCGCTGGGCCTTGGACGAGGCACAGCACTCAAGTCCTGACCATATTTAGCCATAAGATCATCTCCCAGGGCTTCACAGAATTATGGAATCACAGGATGGTTTGGGTTGGAAGGGACCTTAAAGCTCATCCAGCTCCAACCCCCTGCCGTGGGCAGAAAATCAGGAATTTCTGCATGAGAGCGGAGTTTTAGAGAAAAACCTTCTGGCCAAGCACCAGCCCTGCTGTTGTTTTTTTCTCCCTGCTATCTCAATTCTTCATTTCAGCCCCCAAATTGCTGCGTTGAGTTACTCAAGGTTGCTGAAAAGGTGACATGCTAAGGAGGCAGCAACAGGGAGGAAATTATGTCTCTCCAAAATGCCCCACACAGCTGAAATCAGGCCACCTATTTAGGTGTCGGGTTTAGATTTTGTCATTGTAAGCACAGAAACCTGAAACGTTTTGCCCAAACGTGTTGAAAGCCACGAAGACATTAAAGATTATTCATGGAATAAATATTCATTTGCAGGAAGAGGGTTTTTTTGGGTTTTTTGGTGGTTTTTTTTTTTAATGCATGAATATTCCAGGCAGGGTGTGCAGTTGCTTGAAGGAAAAGGTGATCATATTCTGAGTGCTGTTTAAATAGTTCCTAATAGTAAGGATATCAGGAATTAAAGGTGTCAGGACACTTCATTTTTAAGATTTAACCATGGAATAGGATCCCAGAATGGTTTGGGTTGGAAGGGACATTAAAGACCATCCAGTTTCAACCCCCTGCCACGGGCAACTTCTACTTGGGTTAAAATCCTTCCTAAATTTTCGTTAACTGATTATTATAAGTGAAAAATTCCCTCACAATCAGTCCTCAAACCTTCCCCTCCCAGGTGCTGTAACACCATCGCTTCGCCGATCAATTTTAACCACAAACACATTGCACTTGTTGCCGTGAACACCAGAAAATATCTTTATTTTATTCCCAGGTCCCGTCGGCTTTTTCCCTTTTGAAAACTCCATTCCCTGTGCCAGCAGGCACATTAAGACATCGCAGCTTTCCGTGGTTCAGAATTCCCGTTTTTCTGGAGGTCGAGTGGTGGCTGTGGAGCTCTGGTACCATCTAGTGTTACTGGGGGAAGGCTGAAAGCGCTGGATGTGGCTTTTCCTCCCCAAGGTGGCGATTAGGGTGAGGAGAGGCAGCGACAGCATCTCCTCCTCCAGCAGCTGCGGCTCGGGGCGAGCAGGTCCAGGAGGATCGGGGGGGGGAACAACTCAGAATCACAAAACCATGGAATATCCTGAGCGAGAAGGGTCCCCCAGGGATCATCCAGTGCCGCTCCCGGCCCTGCACAGAGCCATCCCCAAAAACCACATTTCCCTCGTGAGGAAGCTGCGATGAAGTCTCCTCTCTCCTGGTGTAACTGGAGTAAAGGGCAGCTGAATTATTTGGATTATCATGGAATTCTGGAGTGGTTTGGGTTGGGAAGCACCTTCGAGATCTTCTCATTCCAAGCCCCTGAACAGACCAAGTTCCCTCGGCTGCTTCTCCCATGGCTTCACCTTTGTCTCACTCCTTTGGGTGCCCTCTTAGAGCTTAATATCTTCAATTGTGTCCAAAACTGCTCAAAAACATTCAAGGTGAGGCCAACCCCAGGGCAGATTCTGGTGTGGGGGGTCTTCACTAATGAACTTTTTAATTAATTATCTGTAAGAACCAATCAGGTCCCGGCAGAATGGGTGTGGGGCTATCAGTAATTAGGTGAGCAATTGCACTCAATTTATTCACTGGCAACTAGATGTGAAAATATCCATCAGGTCCTGGTAGGCAGGGTGTGGGGATCAAAGTAATTACAGGAGAAATGGGTTCTAATTTGTTCACTAATGATTAAATGTGAAGGAACCAATAAAGTTCTGGAGGAATGGGACTGGGGGCTTAAGAACCTCAAATGGGGTGGGTTTGTTGCAGAGCTGAGCGTAGTCTGAACTTCAGGGATAAACGTACGGGATTAATATATTTGTGAATATTAACTTCCTCTAAGGTCAGTTTAAATCGAATTTTAATGGTCATACAACGCCTGATGGGGGGGGATACGCGTTAAAGGGGGGATATGTGGTGTTTGGGACTGTACCTTCCTATTACCTTGGCTAAAGGGGAAAGGAGGAGGGAAATGAGGATAAAAGCAGGCTGTGCCCTGCAAAAACCCCAGAGAGACCCACGGCGCAGTGGACTCTCTCTGTTGTGCGAATAAAGTTAATTTTCACAGGAATTTTTTTTTTTTTTGGTCCACACCGACCCGTCCTAGCGGGACTTCCCACCCAACTCAACGCGACGGGGTGGGGGAGGCTACCTGCCGTGACAGGAGAGCCACCATGACGGACACAGGAAACAACACCCCGCAGGGCGCCGGCACCCATTTGGCGGCGAACAAAGCATTTTATTTTCAACCACGAGCTAATTTTAAGGTGCGAGGGAGGGGGCCGTGCCCTCAGCAAAGAGGGCGGGCGGGGCGGGGGGGAGGCCGCCGCCCTCAGGCGGCGCT
>VZTR01005849.1:5045-26895 GCA_013400775.1 Chaetops frenatus | reverse complement strand
CCAGACTTACCAGACCAGGTTCTGCGGGTTTTCAAGGCAGACCAGCAAAGTCGCTACATAATGATCAGTAAGGACACAACAGCAAAGGAAGTGGTCATCCAGGCCATCAGGGAGTTTGCTCTCACTGCAACCCCTGATGCATATTCACTATGCGAAGTCTCTGTCACACCTGAGGGTGTCATCAAACAAAGGAGGCTTCCTGATCAGCTGTCCAAGCTTGCTGACAGGATACAGCTGAGTGGCAGGTAAGATGGAGACTGGGCTAGAGCTGATGATGCCAGTTTCTTAACTCAAAATCTTGTTAAAGGAGTGTTGCTTAATTATTTAATGTTCTGTTTCTTTGCAACACATTGCTGCTTATACAGCTTCTCATTAATACCTAGGCTGGTGAAGTTAATTTTATTCTCAGATTCCAACTGGATAACCGTAACTCTCAGCTTTAATTTGGTATATTGTATCTAGTGTCTTTTTTTGAATTTTGTTTTTACAGGTATTACCTGAAGAACAACATGGAAACAGAAACTCTTTGTTCAGATGAAGATGCTCAAGAGTTACTAAGGGAAAGCCAAATTTCCCTACTACAGCTCAGTACTGTTGAGGTGGCTACCCAACTCTCCATGAGAAACTTTGAGCTGTTCCGTAATATCGAACCCACGGAATACATAGATGACTTGTTTAAACTCAAATCAAAAACAGGTTGCACTAATCTAAAAAGGTTTGAAGAGGTGATAAATCAAGAAACATTCTGGGTGGCTTCTGAGATTCTAAGAGAAACCAACCAGCTGAAAAGGATGAAGATCATAAAGCATTTCATTAAGATAGCGCTACACTGCAGAGAATGCAAGAACTTCAACTCGATGTTTGCCATCATTAGGTATTGCCCACTAATAATTTTACCTCTAAGTAAAAAGCAAAGTCTTATTTATGTTAGTCTAAAGAAAAATGCAATTAATAGACCAAAATAGTTAATACTGTTAGCATCAGCACTTGGCTATCTGCTAAGGAGGGGATTTTCCGTAATCTGAAATGTTTGCTGAAATATTATTTGGAGTGGTCTTGTTACGTAGTTACTGCTCAAGATAGTGTGGCAAGGTAAACATGACACTAGAGAAACTAATGCACTTATTTAAAGACAAAGACCAAAAAACAACAGGTCTATACAAAAATGCCACACAATTGTTGCAAAAGACTGAGTTAATTTCCCCAAGCNTAATACTGTTAGCATCAGCACTTGGCTATCTGCTAAGGAGGGGATTTTCCGTAATCTGAAATGTTTGCTGAAATATTATTTGGAGTGGTCTTGTTACGTAGTTACTGCTCAAGATAGTGTGGCAAGGTAAACATGACACTAGAGAAACTAATGCACTTATTTAAAGACAAATACCAAAAAAACAACAGGTATATACAAAAATGCCACACAATTGTTGCAAAAGACTGAGTTAATTTCCCCAAGCAGCTCATTTTTATACATACTGCCTAGTATCTTAAATTCATTCTGCCATGATATGTTGCATTTGGTTTTCTTTGTATCAGCAGTTTCTTGCATGGAACTCAGATAATAATCAGTAACAGACTGTGATACCATAATAGTCTGTAAATAAATATCTTTTAGTAAGAATTTTAAAATGCACTGAAAATCTCAGAAAACCTTTCTTAGTTTTGGAATGAGAAGGAAGACAGAAAACTCTAATGTCTATGTTTATACACATTTTTTAAAACCCAACAAAAAGAAACAATCCCCCTATATTGTCTGTCATGACAAAGCTCAAGTAAGTTGCTTTAAACTGACAGTGTTATCACTGTCATTGACACAAGCTCTTGTCATCATTGTCTTGACATTCAGGCAACAGATTGAATGTGACACTTTTCCTGAAGATGAGTAGGTTTGAATACTATTCAGCAAATGGGGCAAGTTCCAAAGTCAAGGATCCATGCTGATCATCAGTAAGCATCTCTGAGACATCAAAATATTGAGATTTTGTTCAGCTATTTCAGCCAATCTCAATGAGAAATAAAAGCAACCTGTCTGCTAGGAAAAACTTGAGTGAAGGAAAGATTCTAGCTATCAGGCTTTCCCACAGGTAGAAATTAACATCAAGACAGTCAATGTCATTACAGGAGGAAAAGGGAGTTTGCACCAGCTGCAGCTTGAGAATAACCTCAGGTATAGGGAGTGTTACAAAATTTCATCCTGAAAGAACAAAGTCAGATGGATTATTGCAGAAAGAAGGTGGGTCAGTGTGCTGTCACCACCTGAACATCATAATATAGGTGGAAGATGGTTTTTCTGTCAGTTTGTTAATCTGGAAGTAAGTGGTGATCCTGAGGTACTTAGATTATGATGTTCTTACCAAACTCAGACACTGTTCTAAAGTAACAAATACATACTCTCTGTAAGGTTTAATTACTCATCCAAGTGTAACCTTTTTCCGTTTATGGTTGCATCATGTAGATATCTCCAGTTTTTATAGCTTTTACAAAAACGATCTTAACTATTCTGTAATACATGCAGACAAAAAGAAGTTTTTAAATTTCTGTTACTTTACTGGCACCGTTGTGCTAATGTATTCTGGCTATGCGGTATTTCTGCCCTACAAAATTTAACATGGTCTTTTATAGGATTTTTTGTTTCTTTCTCTTGTTATTCAACTTCTTTGCACTTCTTTTGTTTCTAGTGGCCTGAATTTGGCACCAGTTGCAAGGCTCCGAACTACTTGGGAAAAGCTTCCGAGCAAGTATGAAAAGCTGTTTCAAGACCTGCAGGACTTGTTTGATCCATCTAGGAATATGGCGAAATATCGTAATGTCCTTAACAGCCAAAACCTGCAGCCCCCTATTATCCCCTTGTTTCCTGTCATCAAGAAAGACCTGACATTCCTTCATGAAGGTATAGGCAGAAGTATATCATCTTTTACTAGCTAAGGAGAAGTAACTTTCCTGGCTAATCACTGACGTTGTTGATTGCAGGAAACGATTCTAAAGTGGAGGGCCTGGTGAATTTTGAGAAGCTGCGGATGATTGCGAAGGAGATCCGCCACGTCGGCCGCATGGCGTCCGTCAACATGGACCCTGCTCTCATGTTTAGAACCAGGTAAGTGCGTTGTACCAGGCAGAGCTTTCCCCAGCTGGGAGAAGGCTAGGTGGCACCAAGAGGGACTTTTATCTTCCCCTTCTATTGCAGCAGTATGAACTTTTTGTGTTAGCAATTTACCAGCATGATGTGGTGGTCTAAAACTGGAGAAACCATTACATTTTGTGGCTACTGATACATTCTAAAATGTTTCTTACTATTCTGTAGTTGATGGTTACTTCATATGGCGTCCGTCCTATCAGTGGGAAGGAGGGAGAGAAACTGTCTTGAAAACATATCTATTAGTCTGTTTGAAACATTGATGGGTGCCAGCCTTGTAATTTTGATTTAGCAGAAGTGGTAATGTATTTGAAGCAGTGTCAACTACTTGTGTTAGAAAATATGGAGTGAGTCCTTTTCAGCTTCATATTTGACAAGCCTATTGCATACTCTTTTTTCTTAATTTGAGTTAGAAGAGTTTGTAATATCTGATTGTATGCCCAAATCAAGGTTCTTTTTAATGTTCTGGGCTTCCAGAACTGCTTGTCCTAAGGTCTGGTCTTTTTCTTTCTGAGCTTGTGATCTTTCTCTGTCTCTTCTTAAACCCATGCTTTATTCTTCCTGGCTCTCACTTGCAGGAAGAAGAAATGGAGGAGTTTGGGGTAAGTGGTTGGAGACAACACACACAGACATTCATTCTTCCTTTACCATTTGCATTGTTTCCTACTTGCTATCTTTAATTTTCTGGAGCTTTGACATTTTTTTCTTTCGTTAACCCTTTTTTACTGACAATATATTTTAATCTAGGAGTGCTTTTGATTTGAGATTATAGCACAAAAGTTGTAAATTATTTTTAGGTGGTCATAGGTAGAAGTGGGGTGTTCTTTCCCACCTCCAGTTTAAATTGCTGAAGGAAGTGACTTTCAGTCAAAGAGAAATTACAAAATTACAAGGTTGCAACAGCTGAAAATAGCTGTTAATTTCCTTATACCTATTAAACAATTATCACAATCAAATTCAAAAGTTAAAACTTACAGTATCTGCTTGTCTAAGTTACTTTCATATTACAATTAGCCATAATTTTTACCTTAACAATTCAGGACCAATGCATAGCTTCCATATAGATATACACACACAGAAATGTGCATGACATTTATTTCATCATGAACTAGCTGATCATTTATTTAACAAAAATGTCTTCAGTCTTGCAAGTTACAAAGAATTTCTATTCTGTAAAACTGAGCTGTACATTCCGTATACAGTCTGATTTAAAATACAGAGTGCTTTCAAAATGCCTCCTTTATATGTATTTGAATTTGAACTTCAACTATAGTCTTCTGTCAGCACTGCCTTACTGCATGAGCTTTTCCTAATGCTCCAGTCCTCTCAGTAGATGGCTTATGTGAGAGAGCTACCTTGAATGCTTTTCTAGATGTGTGAAGTGTTATTGCCTAGTTGGAGCAGAATAGGTTAAAATATCTGTACCATTAAAGTAGTGCCTGTAACCAAGAAAAACGTTTTCCTGGCCCTCATCTTTCTATCTGTTATAGCTGTTTGACTTACTGGAATGAGGCATGTGAGCTTTGACCGTAGACTGACATTTATGCAATCTCTTGCACGTTTCATGTTTATTGGGTGATACCATGTTGGACTAAGTCATACCTTTGCTCTCTTTCTTCCCCCTCCTGCTCCCTCTGACTGCAGGTCTCTCAGCCAGGGCAGTACCAATGCAGCTGTGCTGGATGTTGCACAAACAGGAGGACATAAAAAGCGGGTCCGTCGCAGCTCCTTTCTAAATGCCAAAAAGCTCTATGAAGATGCTCAGATGGCACGGAAAGTAAAGCAGTATCTCTCAAACTTGGATCTGGAAATGGATGAAGAGAGCCTCCAGACACTCTCTCTGCAGTGTGAGCCAGCCACCAACACATGTGAGCGTTGTCATTTGGTGTGGATTTCAAGAAAACTGTTCAATATAACTCTGTTTCTGGTCCAGTGGAGCAACTGGGAACGGTAACTAGAGAAGGACAAATAGAAAAGGATTTCTCCAGTCATTTTCAAGTGCTAAATGTCTATGAATACTAAGGAAATAATCTTGTGGATTAACAGGATAGAGACATAGTATTTATACAGGTGATAAGGCTTTAAGATGATGTCACAATGAAATGTCCAATGGCTTTTTAGATGTGTCTGTACAAAGGGTATGGAGGAGACAAAAGTTCTTCAATATTTCGTACGTACTGAGGTTATTAGTGTGAATAGCAATATGGTTATTCTGAGGGAGTAGGGGATTTTCTTATGCCCAGGTGTTTCAGAGATACCTGGAGGGCTCTACCTGGGGCAGCGGAGGGGGGCCTTATCCTGGATATCCATTTCATTTTGATTTTAGGAAATGCTGTATCTTGTGCCCTTCCCTTCCCACAGGGTGGCAAAACCTTGTAATTATTTGTTTGTTCTGAGTCAGTTGTAGTCCTTATGATAGCCCAGTATAACTTCCGGTCATGTTTTTTGTAACAGTGGTCATTTATCAGAACTTTATTTTGAGAAAGAAAACATTCACTGATAATGTGCATCTTTTAAATGGAGTTAAATCTCCTCCTCTTTTCCTCTTCATCTTTTCTGTCTGAAGATATCATGCTACATTAATTGTATGAGTGTTTGAGCACCTTTTAATTGTTAATCAGAGAACTTTTCACTACTCAGCCTAAAACACCGCTGTGTTTTTAGCTAGCAGTCATTCATTGTTTTGTCCCCTTTCTTGCAAAGTGCCGAAGAACACAGGAGACAAGCGATCTGGGAAATCCGAAACTTCTCCAGTGGCTCCACGGGCAGGCATCCAGCAGAAAGTGCAGCAGCAGCAGCAGCATAAAGCAAACCAAGCACTGCAGGTCCCAGCCGTGNGAGTTCTTGAGGTGCCTCAGAAGTTTTGGTGTCTTTTCACAAGTTGAATTTTTAAGGTGAAATTCAGGCCTGCTCCAGCTGGCAGTCCTGTTATAAATGTGGGTCTGAACTTTCATTTTAACAATTTTCATTTTAACAATTTCATTAACAATTTTCCCTTTGGGTTCTACTCCCTTCTGCTTTTTTGTTGTTGTTACTCAGTTACTGCTTCCTCCATATTCTACAGAAAGGTACCAGACTATAGGAATTTCTTCTATCCTGATTTCCAAATCTGTGTCCTAAATGTGTACAAAACATGTATGCAATATTAAACTCCTTAAATAACAAGTATGGTAATATCCCTAGGAAGTACATGTAGCATAACTGGCCCTTCCTTTTTCATGATGGTTATTGCACAAGAGCTTAATTCTGATTTCACTCTTTATTGGTTTTCCTCATGCACTGTTTAGGCTGCAGCAAAGCACTAGAAGCAGAAAAATGAGCAAGAAACAATTCAATATTCATCTAGATCTTGTTGATTTTACCATTAAATTTTAATCTTAAAAGGACTTTGAAGCTCCATAGACTGCATTTTTGGCTCATAGTGGCAAAGTTTCTGAAAACTGACTAGGTTATGCTGATCAGGCAGCTGTAAATTATTGATAGCAGGATTGTGATCCAACAGATCAAAGATAAAGTCCACAAATGCTTGGAAATAACCTCTACCACAAACATTGGCAAAACTGTCAGAGAAACTATCTTGACTTACAAGGCTGTCCCAGGGTGGATTTTTGAGCAAAGGAAAGAGAAAGATGCATAAATGTGGCCTGAGAAAAGCAATTCTTGTTGCCCTAGATCTTTACATCACACATCATCTTCAGGATGTTTTTACTCTGTAGTTTCCCAAAATAAGCTGGTGCAGAGATAGTTCTCAAAAATGAAAGAGAGAAAGGCAGCTGCAGGATGGCCTTGTTTCATAAGCCTAATCCTTATTAATTTTCTTCCCAAATTCCCTTGACCTTCTAGGCTGCCCTGAATAGAAAAGAAACAGGAGAGCATTTTGAATTCTTACTATATAAATCTTCACTAACCAGTGAGATGGGTGTGTGTCTGTATTTAAGCTAATTTTAGTTCAAGTTTCTCAGTAACCATTCCTATGCATATCCTCAATTATATATTGTATAGACAGTATTCTGCAACATCAAATCTTCATTGTGTTTTCTGTAGCAAAGTATTTCTTTTAAGTGACCAGAATGAAAGACCATCTGCACTAATATGCAGAAATAAAGCACTATATTTTAAACAGGAATAGGTTTAAACATTTTGCTTTGTTTAAGCTGGTGTCAGAAACTCAGAAACATACAGGAAAAAAAGTGTAGCTTTTTCTTCCTGTGGAGTGTGTAATCTATAAATGCATTGTGAAACATAAGGATGTATTTATACTGGACTTTACATCTGCCTGCTTTAATTCTTACCTAAAGGCATTAACTCCCCACAAGCTTTAAAGAAAATCCTGTCCTTATCAGAAGAGGGAAGTTTGGATCGTCACAAGAAACAATCTGAAGACACTGTTTCAAGTGCATCTTCGCAGCTGTCTTCTCCTCCTACTTCACCACAGAGCTCTCCGAGGAAAGGTAGTAGATGTTGGATATTTCTCACCTTGCTTCTTGAATCTCATGGACATTGGAAACTTCTGTGAGAGAATTTGGACACTTAGTACTGCTGCTCCTATTTTTGTCACATACAGCCAGCAAGAGGGCAGGAAATGTAGTGCAGAGTGGGATACATGAAAGGTAGCTGTGAACCTGATTTCAAGGGTACTTGAAAGCTCTCTGGTTATAAAAAACCAGAAAAGATAGCCTGGTATAGTACAGAATTTGATGCAGTAGGTCACTCTGGCTGCAGCTGCTTCAGATAAAAAATATTCCTATGATCAGTGTTTCCTACCCTCAGTGGAAGGATGTGCAGATTGAAGCTTAAAGTCTTTGTACAGCGTTGACCACACTGGTCTATTAGAGGTATTATTTGCTGTGTCATGCATCTGAATGGGATGTGACCTATGGATGACAGAAAGGCTTAAGGTATTTGGAATTCAAATCAGAATATTTAATATTGTAATTTATATTTTATACTACTGAATATTTTACTAGTAGCCTGATTATTTAAACCATGTGTATAAATTTTTGAGGAATGGTGTTATACATTGGAGCTTTCTTGACCAAGATCTTTTAAAGTAATTTCACAGAGTTATTTTTTAAGTGAATTTAGGACTTAAAAGGGTTTTTTTTTAAATTGACATGTTTGTTTGTTTTCATGGTAGTTCTGGCTATGAATTCACAAAATAGAGCATGGAGGCATTGTCCTGTAGTTTAAACAAAAAAAAAAAAAAAAAAAAAAAAGATACTTTGGAAGTATGATAGCCTAGATGTATTGCGTGTGACTTCTAAGTTATTCTCTTTCCCAAATAGCATAAAAGTTCAGTTTAACAGTTACATAATATAGCATTATGGTAATATATACATTGGAGGTGAAGTGGCTTCTATTGAAGTGTTATTTGCTAAGGTCAGATGGAGGAGGATAAGATGTAGAGGATATATCATCTTGAGTCCTTGTAAGCTGTCATCATTATTTCTCCCAAATACTACATTAGCAAAGAGTGAACTTACATAAATATAGTCAGGCCTATGCATTTTTTGAAAAAGGAATTGGAATTTTGTACTTGACTCACAATGTGAAAAGTGCTTTATTTTTGCAAAAGCAAATCATAACATAATTTAAAAAAAAAATCCTTGGTTTGATGGTTAGATGAAGCTAATGATATGTTCTTTCAGATAGAAATGACAGCATTAATTCCCTGTTCTCAGCAAGTGAATTGAGGTAGATCTGTTGAAGTAATTTTGACACTTATCAGTAGAGTGAATGCAAAACATGAAAACTGCAGTGACTTGTGGATGTGTTGTTTAATGATCTTTAGCTTAGCTGGCAAGAACATTCAGCAGAATTTGTTTAATACTGAAACAAAAGCTGAATTTGCTGAATTTGCTTCTGTGACATAGTTTGCAGATTTTATCTGTCAGGCTGTGTCAGTGCTTCCTACCTCCAAATTTCACCATAATTCTGGTAATACTGAATTTGGAATTAATTAGTTAGCCAAGTATCACAAAGAAAACTTGAAAACCTGCCCCTCTCTCAGCCAAGATATGTAATAAGCCGTCAGGCCAGACACCTGGGCTTCGTGATTCATCTCTGAAATGTAGCTTTGCAGAATAAAAAGACTGTATGAGTCAGTCTCTGGGATTACTTTAAGCAGTAATCTCAACCAGGATATCTCTTTCCTTCCAGTCTTGGAAACAGTGTTTATGCACAGGCAGATTTTGAGAAGTAACATTTCATAATGTGAGGATACAAGTATGATGATGAATTTGAAAAGAATTTAGGAGAGGATGGCAGAGAAGAGAGAACAAGAGCAGTTGCTTTGTAAATGAGTAGTACATGTTCCCACCATCCTCAATCTGTGATTAAGATACCAAAGACACTGTCACACAGTTTTGCTGTGTATCTTGTTCTTTTGCAGTGCTGTGTAAGTGTAATGGTAGCTTTGTTTTATTGCCAGGTTTATTGCAGTATTGCCAGCAGCCTGACAAGAACTGAGCAGGCATCTTGGAGAGTGTGATTAACGCCATGTTCCCTTTGCAGGCTACACTTTGGCTCCAAGCAGCACCGTGGATAACTTTTCTGATTCTGGTCACAGTGAAATTTCTTCTAGATCTAGTATTGTCAGCAATTCCTCTTTTGACTCTATGCCAGTCACCCTGCATGATGAGAGGAGACAGAGGCATTCTGTCAGCATCGTGGAGACAAATCTTGGTGTGGGAAGGATTGATAGGAGAATCATGATTGAACCAGATCAATACAGCTTAGGGTAAGAATTTTATTTGTACTTACTTATATTATACTTTCATATAGTGTGTATGTGACGTATATATTTGTCCATGTAACTTCCCCTGTGTCTCTCAAATATTTTTTTCTCCTCTGCTCTTAAAAAACTACTACTTCAGTGCTGCATTTTGTGATGATGTTCTGTTCCTGCCATGAAAAGGTTCTTTGCTTCTGGGTGAGTGGTGAGGTCTACAGCAGTAAGACTTTACCTCAGTAGGTGTTGCCATCTGAGCATTTCAGTGGCACCGTAGATTATCCATATTATGGCAGACTAGTACCCTAGCCTGCTTTCTCCATGGGAAATTAACTGAATTAGATGAGATATTCATACAATTATTCAGCGATCAAACTGAGAACAGAAATAGCTAGCAGTTTTCCAGTCTGATTCATGAAAAAGTGCATATTTGTCTAACTCCAAAATATTTTACTCCAAATAGCTCTTCTAGTCAACAATAATTGGAAGCTAAAATTCACATTACGCTGCTGGTTTTCTAGTAATTTTATGGGTAATTAACTTCTGTAATGGTGGGGAAGCTAGTGTGGTGAGGAGTTTTCTAAATCTCTAGCAGTGAGCCTTGGTGTGAAAATAATTGGAGCTCTGGCTCCTGTTTAGTCTCCACTTACTGTTTTTTGTTTGTTGGGTTTTTTGGGGAGGGGTTTGTTGTACTCTGCTGTATTTCAGCTTTGGGAATCTCNTTTTTTTTTTTTTTTTGGAGATGTTCTTTGGATTTTTCAGTCCTCTGAATGGTTTCTGGGGTTTTAATCCTGCAGGATCTGTGAATGGCAGACCTGTTCCAAAACTGCTGTACTTCAGCTTTGGGAATCTCAGGCTATGCAGACTCTTTAATCAGCTGTCTTAAATATTTGGAAGAAGAGGTTTCCAGTCTGCATAGGAGGGTGCCCTGGAAGAACAAGTCCCAGGAGCCTGGATATCTGCTAAGCAAAAGTGACACTGTTGGTTTTCTCCCCTGCTGTGTAAGGGATCATGTCAGGCTCACTTAATTGTTGAAAGGCTACAGGAAACATACTGGCTCTGCAAAGTAGCATGTGTTTCCAAAAATAAGGTTAAAATACATTTCAATTTGCAGGAAATGTTGAAAAGTTAGCTTTCACAGTTTCCTAAGCAGAAAAACAGTTCTGAAAAGCTGAAATCTAAACCTGACTATCAGCCAGCTCCTGCTAAAATTCTTTTTCTAGCTTTTGAACCATTTGTTTAGCACGGCTGGAAAAGCAGTAGGATAACCCCATCTGTTTCCCTGTATGTGTGTCAGCGTGGTTTGCCTGTCTTAAAGGGCTGTTACAAAGTTAAGATTTTACCTTTGCTGAAGTGTAAGGCTTCAGCAAGTTATCTATCCAGTTTTGTTTGTGTTTGTTTTTGTTTTATTGAGGATGTACTTGAAAGAAAAGTGCTGTATTCTCAAAATTGGATTAGCCATTCATGCAAACAATAAATACTATAAAGTGCATCAAAATCTTCAGCCATAGAATCATAGAATGGTTTGGGTGGAAAGGGACCTTTAAAATGTCATAAAGGTTGCCTAGTCCAACCTGCAATATGTTCTTTGGTTGTTTCTTTGTGTGTCTTGTTCATGGTTTCCAATTCCAACACTGGATTTTTTTGTCCCCCTCATCAATGTGTATCCAGCTCATATGCACCGCTGTCAGAGACCAGAGGCCTGTATGCTGGAGCAACTGTACTTTCTTCTCCTAGTACAGAAGAGCTGTCACAGGACCAGGGGGACAGAGCCTCGCTCGACGCAGCTGACAGTGGCCGTGGCAGCTGGACTTCGTGTTCGAGTGGTTCTCATGATAACATCCAGACAATCCAGCACCAGAGGAGCTGGGAGACTCTGCCTTTTGGACACGGTCATTTTGATAGTTCAGGCGATGGGGCAGGACTGTGGGCCTCAGGCAGCCATATGGACCAGCTGATGTTCCCTGACCATGGCACAAAGTATGGCAGGCAAAGCCAGGGCAGGGAGGGCCTTGATCAAGCACAGTCCAGAGCAAGCTGGGCATCTTCCACAGGATACTGGGGAGAGGACTCCGAGGGTGATACAGGTACCATAAAGCGGAGAGGTGGGAAGGATGTTTCGATTGAAGCTGAAACCAGTAGCATAACATCTGTACCAGCAGAAGAGACAAAGCCAGCTCCCGTGCCTGCTCACACAGCAGCAGCAGCAAGTAGTACAAAGGGGCTTGTTGGTAAGTTTGGTTTCATTTACCATGAAGCATTTTAGTTCGTTTGCTTAAGTTTTTTTCATATTGTTCTGCATTTCTTTTGTCTGGTTTTAGGGGTTTTTTTCCTTAATTTTTAAAGCAACACTGAACATTTTGTAGTCTCTCTTAAATTTTTCCCTTTAACTGTGGATTTATTTCTAGGGAAAATATCATTTATTGTTGATTCTCAGTTCTGGCAGTGCCTTTGTGTTTCAAGAGAGCCTGCAATACATCAAAAAACTAGCTGGACAGTATTTTGTGAGGTTGATGTATTCAGATGTCTGTTCTGAAATGTGAATTTCTCACCACAGTAAGGCTCCATAGGCTATATTTAGAAATCTTAATAAACGTGGCCTAATTTTTATAGAGGCGTTTTGCTTTATACCTTTGTATGACTTGTCTGATAATTGTGAATATTCTTTACTTCTGAAAATGGGATCCCTTTGTGCTTAAATACCAACTGAAATGTTTCTTTGGACTGCTGAAACTGAAGAGGTTTCAAAGAAGTTAGAGCTGAAATACATTTCTATGCATTCAATAATGGAAAGATCAGATAATATATAAATTAGTATGAAGGTGTCAGCAGAGCTTAACATTTTTATCATATTGTTCCTTCTATGCATCCCAATCCATGACCATCCAATACCCAATACCTCTGCATTTTTGCCTCTTTTCTTCCTTTCATTCACTTTGCCTTTTGTCAGGTTAACATGAAGAACTATCTAAAAACCATTTTTTGCTGACATAGCTGAGTTCTGCCAGATTGAGGTCATGCTGAGACCACTGTGATAAACTGCTTTTCCATTTTCTGCCCAAGTACATTGCTTAGCAGTGGCCTTTTGCCTCAAAGCTCGAGTGCAGATATAAATCCCTGGACTATTAAGAGGAAGAAGCTGTACAGATTCATGCCAATCTCTAATTTTACTCTTTGATACCCTTGGTTTCCTCCAGAATGTGTAACAGGTGTGCTTCCAAACTTGCCTCTCAAGGCAGTGCTTGCCACTACATTTTTAGAGACTTGAAAGAATGTGAAAGAGACCTGAAAATTCAAACCGACACATTTCCATGCCCTTCACTACTATTAACTAACTGTCCTGCAAATGTAACTCTGTGTGTCGCTGTCCAACAGAACCCGCTGGTTTATATGCTTCTTTTGCCCTGAATAGATATTGATTTCTTGCAGTATTTCAATAGAATTTTTCTACAATAGAATTTTTCTATAGAATTTCTTCTGATTTTCAGAAATCTTTGAATAAAGTTTCTCAGAAACTTCTTCACGCTGCTTTGCTCAGTTAAAACAATTTGTCCAAGAAAAATACTTAGATACTCAAAGTAAAAATACTTAAATACTCTATTGGAAGCTATTTGATTTTGTTGTAATACCAAGGATTTATTTTTAGTCTGTAAAAATTTGCATCCAAGTAGTGCCAGTCCATTTTAAGCTTGTACTGCTCTTTCAGTCAAATCATGCTGCCTAATGCAGGGTGGTGTTGTCATCACCACTTATGCATGAATATACAGTGTATGACAAGCTGTGTAAAGTAAATTGTCTGTGTCAGTGGTTTTTCCTGCTGTATTTGTAAGGCTTGTCATTAAAGTGGTCATATGTTAAAGGGCTGGGCCCACAATAAGTGTTCAGTAGTATCAAAGTCCCAGCTGACTTCTCTAAGTACTTAACTCTGAAACAGAGACTCTTGCCTATCTGTTGTGTGTCCCTGCAGATGCTTAGGCTTCTTCACTGTTGTTTTTTCCCTTAAAGTTCTCTCCAAGAGAGAGCTTCTCAGAATTCCTTGTTCAGGTAAGTGGTGAGATCTCAGTGAGATCCACAGGCTAGGTCATGGTCTTTCCATCTCCTAGATAAAATAATATTAAATCATTGTTCTTACAGGAATCATTTCAATTTTGATTTTGCAGAGAATACAACCGTAGGGGTTACAGGCATTATGATGATGAAGCCCACTTCTCTTCCTTACCTCTTTGAGTTGTAGCTTATGCCTCATTAAGTCGTAAGATTTGTAGGAAGAAAATAATTTATCAGATCCATTTCTTTTTTCCCCTTCAAGATGCTAAAAACAAAAGAGATGAGCTCTTGGGTACAAAGCCCATCTTCAGAATTAAGATAATCATGCATTTGGGGGGATGCCAAAATTTTGTTTTCTACGTCTGTGGACTCTTGAGTCTTCCATGTTACTTAATCACTGTACATTTTATCCTGTACAATTGGTGGAACAGCTTCAGTTGTGAAGTTTAAAAAAACTCCCCATGTAATTTGGTGAATTCTGTTAGACTAATGCTTCACTGCCTGAAGAATAGCTACATCCTGTGTATGTTGTATATTCTGTACTTTCTTGATTGATTTACTTTTCACAAGCTCTTTGTCTAACATTTGATAGTTAATCTTTGTTGTTCAGATTTTCTCTTCTTGGGCTGTTGAGTTGGTTGATATTTATTTAGCTTTTAACTGTCTATTTGCCTTTAAGCAGTGTTTCTCTTCCTAGCTCTTAAAATCATCTGTTGCTTTTCCTGCAGCAAGAAAAGAGGGTCGATATCGGGAACCACCTCCAACTCCTCCCGGTTATGTAGGAATACCTATTGCTGAGTTTGCAAAAGGTGGCTCCCATCTGACCAGAAAGCCTCCAGACTACAACATAGCACTTCAGAGGTCTAGGATGGTGGCACGGACATGTGAGACTCATGGGACAGCAACTCCACAGCAGCAGTCGCACGGCCACTCAACTGGCAGGCCCGTGAACAAACCTCAGTGGCATAAACCAAATGAGTCAGATCCACGTCTTGCTCACTATCCATCTCAAGGGTTTTCCACAGAGGAAGATGGTAAATTTCTAGTTGTTAGATTTTGAGTGTGGTGCATGCAAAACGGGTCAGTGCTTTCACAGACACAAAGCAAATTGCACAAATCTTGCCACAATTTGTACTCTGTTTAATTTCAAAACTTGCTGTTTACTAACTTTTTGGAAGGGAAGGAATTCAGTTAATCATAAATATAATTTAAAATTTGGAACATAGGTCCCCCTGAATCTCGAACAACCAAGCAGTTGGCTTAGGCAGCTTCTCTGAAGGTGCCTGTATTCACCTTGTACAGCCCTGCCTGCCATGATTTTCCACATTAACCATGTATTTAATGATCAAAAAAGTATCCTAGTCTACAGAATACTTGCCCATTGAGCCCATAGAGCATCATTGCTCAGGTTTATTTGGATAGTCAGTCACATTGTACCTGAAACTCTTTACACTGTGGGCACTGAGTCTTCCGCTCCAGCTGTTTCACATGATGAGCCCACTGCTATCTCACTACCTTGCTGGTCCAAATGTGTCTACACCTTTATGCTTTGGCTCAACTGTGCTGTTTTCCTATGGAGAGCAAGTGTAGCTGGATTGCAGCTTTAGGTCCTCAAAATTTAGGCAGGGTGGTGCCAAAATGACTCACTTGAATGCTTTGTTTTGCTTAATGATAGACTAACATTCCCCTTATACCTCAGACTGCTTAGTTACTGGGGTTTTAGGTGCAGGATGAACTTTGCAGTTGAACATAATGGGGGAAAAATGAAGTCTGCCTTAACTGAATTGCCTCAAACTTTGAGAGTTACCATGACAGATAATTTTAATTGTTTCTACTAATGATGACTAAATTGAAGATGTATCTAGGGAAAAATGTCAGATGCCTTTCTGAAGCTATTAGATGTCTAGGAGTATCTGTTGTGCTCCTTGGGGTGAATAACTGCATCTAGCTCAGTTAAAGCAATTGTCTTATTTTCATCAAGATCAAAATTTCAAAGGATTATGTCTCACGAGATCTGAAATGTATTGAAATTTAGATAGTTTAAAAGTGTATATACTTACACAATGAAATGGAGAACACATGAGCACAATACACACAGTTGTTGTTGTATGCACAGCTTGTTTCATTCAGTAGCAGTCTTGTTCTTTATGAACTAAATTCTATTTTCCCTTATCCTATTATGTTTGCAGAAGATGAACAAGTCTCTACTGTCTAAGACTTGGGCTTTTCTGGATCCAGAGTGAGCCACCTTAAAGGAGAGCACAAGAAGACGTCCCTAGAACAGAAGCCTTGGAACTATGATTAAAGGATGGTGGACCTATTTGCCTCCTTCCCTGCCTTAAAGCAGCATGGGGCTTCTTCCTCTGCCCCTCCCCCTTCTGTCCCCTCTCCCCTTGCATGTGAAATACTGTGAAGAAATCGCCCTGGCACTTTTCAAACTGTGTTGCTTGAAATGCACAGTGCAGCAATCTCCAAGCTACCACTGTCGCTGTCTGCCACATCACACAGTATCATTCCAAATTCCAAGATCATCACATCGGGATGATTAACTCTGGCTGCACTTCCCAATGCCTGGAAGGGTTTTTTAAAATCTTCCTTTTAGATTTTAATCACAATCCTAGCACTTAGTCTCATTGGGATAATGAGATAAGTTAGTTGTCAAATTGCATTTGGCCTTTAACCTACAAAGAGAAAATTGCTTTGAGATCCTTCAAGAAGGCAGTGCTTATTTGCTTGTTTACAATGCCTTTGTTACAATTTTGTATGTTTGCGTTTGGGAGATCAAATAGTGCATCTGAATAGTAATTACAGTATTATTTCACTCCTGTAAGTAGGGTTGCCAGCCTGAGCTCCTGGAAGACTATTGCTATCACACGGCTGAGCAGGGCAGAAGGGAAGGCAGAGGTTGCAGGATGCAGCCTTTCCTTGACCACCTGGCTTTGCTCTTAATGTGCCCCACCCTGGAATCTTCACGAGTTGGTAAATGTTAGTGTTAATGGCATCCTCATCCGGGTCTGGTGTAAATGCAGAAACACAGTGCTCGCAGCTGGTCAGTGATGGAAGAGGACACAGTGTGTCTCATACCTGTGCTTTGTGGAATACAGGATGGCATGCCAAAAATAAGTGTCCCATTGTAATAAGACAGATGGCAACCCCACCATTAAGTTATATACTTTTTTTTTTAAAACTATATAGTAGTTATATTAAAATAAAAATTAACTGGATAACACTGCAGTGAAGGCAAGTTGGGATGTCACAGCTTGTGTCAGCTGTTAACACTGATCTAATAACCTCCATCTATTGACTTCGACATTAGGGGATAATTGAGCCTTTAAGTAAAAAAAAAAAAAAAAAAAAAAAAAAAAAAAAANTTTTTTTAAAACTATATAGTAGTTATATTAAAATAAAAATTAACTGGATAACACTGCAGTGAAGGCAAGTTGGGATGTCACAGCTTGTGTCAGCTGTTAACACTGATCTAATAACCTCCATCTATTGACTTCGACATTAGGGGATAATTGAGCCTTTAAGTAAAAAAAATTTAAAATAAAATAACAGAGTTAGATTTGCCAGCCTTTGCAATGCAGATGTAGTCACAACTGTTAATGGCTTCATGGAACACTGCATGTGTAGAGAAGGCCAATGTGTAGCAACCACCTGCTCACAGCTGCTATTAACCCTATAATGACTGAAATGACCCTCCCCTCTATTTTTGTGTTGTTTTTGCACAGACTCCGGAGAAGTGAAGGCTGCCAATCCGACTAGTACTCAAATGTGAGGAACTGCTGGTCTTGGATTTATTTTTTTTCCCATTGAACTCAGCTGATCATATTGATCAGTAGATAAACGTAAATAGCTTCAACTTTTAAAGATCAAATTGCAGTGTTTTTTCACTGTATCAAACAAATGTCAGTGCTTTATTTAATTCTCTCTCCTGTAATCATAGCTTTTGTCTATTTGCTTATATATCACATTGTCAATTATGCATTTGTAATTTTACATGTAATATGCATTATTTGCCAGTTTTATTCTCATGGCTATGGACCTCATGTGCATATAGAAATACAAAATCCTAGCTCTATCACAAGTTGCACAAATGTTATATAAGCATTAAGTAATTGTAGACCATAGGACTGCTAATCTCAGTTCGCTCTGTAATGTCAAATGCAGAATGTACAATTAACTGGTGATTTCCTCATACTTTTGATACTACTTGTACCTGTATGTCTTTTAGAAAGACATTGGTGGAGTCTGTATCCTTTTGTATTTTTAATACAATAACTGTACATATTGGTTATATTTTTGTTGAAAATGGTAGAAATGTACTATGTTTATGCTTCTACATCCAGTTTGTATGAAGCTGGAAAATAAATAAATATAACATTAATGAAGTCCATATTGATTCTTACGCATTTTACATGTTCCACATACTTGAACAAATGTATGAAAAGATTTTACTTCTCTGTGTATTGATATTAAAGGGACATTGCCAAGTGATGTGGGCAAACCACTGGTGTGGAGTTTTTCTTAATATACAGTTGTGCTGCTGATAATTTTTGAAAACTTTGGTGTGTGTACTGCTGAATGAGAATGACTGATACCATGAGCATCCTCAGCAGAAACATTTGAGATGCCAAAAAAAGGTAAGGCCTTAGGTGTATGTAGAATTTAAACAGTTTTACAGGTAAGATTGTATTGATTTTATATTGTGAATGGTGTAAAAGTAAGGAATGTATGTTTTAACATTTGGGTAAGGAGAAGTATGGAAGGTGATCCATTTGAGTTTTTACTGAACAAGGTATTTCAAATAATAGATATCATCCAGTAGCATCCCTAGTAATAAAAGCCAATGTTAATTCAGTGTTAAATCTGTAGATTTTATTTTTTTCCCCAGAGGTTACATTCTTTATTTGCAGTGGTATTCAGAAGACTGGGTTAAAATGGTACTGCTGAAGTCATTAACAGCTGTATCTTATTTAGCTTTGAAATGCCTGGCAGGTGGCGTTTCGAAGTCTAAAATTAGCTCATTGCGAAGAGAAGTAAGGAAATGCTGTCTAGATTCAAGCCTTCCTAACACAGCTCTAGAAATGATCCACACTTAGAATTATAAGAAAGCTAAAAATCACTGAAAATACAGCACTTGTAAACATTGTGTTTTTATTGCTGTAATCTCTAGCAGTGTAAGGAAAGAAATTATGGAGATTTAGATTTGTGTGGTGTGAGTGGAACTACTGTCTGTGAATCTGTTGCTAATACTTGTTGTGTATATTTCAATAAGCTAAAGATTACAATTTGTTTTTACATTAGTAGAATGAACACACATTTTTACATATTTTACCTGCAAGAATGTCCTCCAGTAGTACTAAGTGTACAGTGATAGGGAAATAATTCCTCTTACCAAGTTTTGAGATGTTTGCACACTTGTCAGTCTTCTTCTCTATGCTTGATATATTATTGAATTGGGCAGCACTCCCTATCCTCCTGTTTATGCCTCCTTACTGTAATTAGTATTTTTAGAACACATTATGTAGAGACATCCTCAACATAGCATCCAATACAGATAGCTTAATTCACTGGGTGATAAATAACACACCACACAACAACTGATTCAATAGAAGTAAAGGCCTTGGTGTGACATCTGAAACAGGTTTGGTAGTTGTAGTATGTGTAATGTGTATTTCGTACTTACTGAGTGGATGCAGCAAGATGCAGACAAGTAAATACCAATTGCTGGGATTTAGTGTTGCTTTCACCAAAATGAGAAGGAGCACTGAAATCTGAGGATTTTTATTCTGTGTGTTTGAAGAAATGTCATTCAGATATCTGTTTTATTTTAAGTTTTCCTGTATTTTTTTACTGAAACTTGCTGAGGCAGAGGCTACTCCTTTATGCAGTATATTGCACATTGTAGTCAGCACGAATCTGTAAAAGCTAAAGTATTGAGGGTACTGCATTAATGGATTCATCTTGGTCATTTGGAGAAGCATGCATGTTTTAGATCTGTAAATCTGAGACTCAAAGATTTGGTCAACCAAAGGTGAGGAACAGGGTTTGTTTTAAAAAAGAAACAAAACCAAAGGCCCTCTATTTTCTTCAAGACTAATAGGAAATGCAATAAATTTCCAGGCTGTCTCATATGGATTTTGTTGCATAGTTGAAACAAAATCAACTCTAGGGAATTCAAGTAATGATTTAATTGCAATTATTAATATTTATGTATTCCTTGATATGGCATAAAACATTAGAAATACTTCTGTGAATTAAGCCTATCTAGCAGCAATAGCCTCTCTAACATAAATAACACAGATCCATTGAAGAAAATATGAACATTGTTAAAGTTACTCTGAAAATTGATCCCCCCCAGGAGATAGCAGCCATGTGAGATGATTAATATAATTTTGGTCCCTTATCTCATTTGTCCTTTAAGTAAGCTTTACAGTCTTGTCTCTAAAAATGGCATGGTTTGAGAGAAGGCTGGGTGGAAGTAGGTTTGTTGCTGATGTAAGGTGGAATCCATTACTTTCTGTTTTCCACTGAAAATGTGATAAATGAAAATTTAGAGTATTTTACTAGATTATGAAAACCCTTAAGGCTCTCTCTTGCTTGTATGTGGTGAGTATGTAGGAATGAGTTGAAGATACTCAACTACTAACAACCATCAACAGCATAATCTTAAACTATTCTCATTTGATTTTCCTGAGATTAAATTTGTACAGTGACACTACACACCCACACACAGACTGCATTCTCTGTAGAGAAATGAGTCTTGGCTCTCTGTGTTGAAACTCAAGTTTGTGTAAAGAAGTGCTAGCTTCTCCTTAAGTGTAGATTTGTAGTTCCCTCAGCTTTTTACTTGGTGTCTTGACATGCTCAGTCTTCTCTTTCAGTTTGGAGAATTAATTTGGCTTTTATTTCTTTATTCAGTGGATCCTTAGAGGCGTACTTTTGGCTTAGGTAGTCTAATGTCTGAGAGGAGGATTATTTTCTTTGCAGCACTGTTGCCCTTGCTGGCAGTGAAATCCTTTGTATATGTATATAAAAACATTTATATACATATATATATATATATATATCACACCGCATTTTATGTGTGTGTATGTATGTATAGGAAAAAACCCATTGTATACTATTGCAGAATCCATTTTTTTAGCAAGGATGTCTGCACTGGAAAAGAAGTCAGTACAGTATTATTTAAAGTCATTTGAGAGGTAAAGTTTGACCATCTTTTTTCAGTGAAACTTACACCAGAGCAGTGATGTTTAAAATGCTTTCTCAGTCACTACCAAACTGGTTTGACNTCCACTGAAAATGTGATAAATGAAAATTTAGAGTATTTTACTAGATTATGAAAACCCTTAAGGCTCTCTCTTGCTTGTATGTGGTGAGTATGTAGGAATGAGTTGAAGATACTCAACTACTAACAACCATCAACAGCATAATCTTAAACTATTTTCATTGATTTTCCTGAGATTAAATTTGTACAGTGCACACCCACAAACAGACTGCATTCTCTGTAGAGAAATGAGTCTTGGCTCTCTGTGTTGAAACTCGGGTTTGTGTAAAGTAGAAGTGCTAGCTTCTCCTTAAGTGTAGATTTGTAGTTCCCTCAGCTTTTTACTTGGTGTCTTGACATGCTCAGTCTTCTCTTTCAGTTTGGAGAATTAATTTGGCTTTTATTTCTTTATTCAGTGGATCCTTAGAGGCGTACTTTTGGCTTAGGTAGTCTAATGTCTGAGAGGAGGATTATTTTCTTTGCAGCACTGTTGCCCTTGCTGGCAGTGAAATCCTTTGTATATGTATATAAAAACATTTATATACATACATATATATATATATATATATATATATCACACCACATTTTATGTGTATGTATGTATAGGAAAAAACCCATTGTATACTATTGCAGCATCCATTTTTTTAGCAAGAATGTCTGCACTGGAAAA